>CM029019.1:68485359-69085359 GCA_016801055.1 Panax notoginseng
CTCTTCTCTTTATAATTGGTTTCTTTCTCCCGTCATTTTTGACAAAAAATGTAAATCAAGGTGGGTGTATGAAATAGCCAAACACATTATTTGAGACACAATTTGCGACAAAAAATTTAATACCAACATTACTTTATCTTATTACGAGTAAACTATCATATCAAAACATATGATAAGAAAATTAATAAACTTACGTCGAAATATAATAAGTATTTTTCACATTATTTCTTTTGCATGAATACATAATTACTTAACTTAGGATATGTCATTGCAAATTTACAACTATTATGAGTCCTAATTCAACCTCATAAAAAGAAACGGAAAATAAGACATCTTCGGAATGTAAATAAGAGTTTGAGATAGTAGTTGCAATATCATTACATCATGAACAATACTATGAGTGTTTCTATGCGTTCAGGGGGTTTGGATAGAAAAATTAGACCGGAATAACAAAATCAATTTGTTCCCGCTAACAACTGGACAATACAATCAATTTGTTTGCGGGAACAAATTGATTTTGTTCTTTCGGTCCAATTTTCCTGTCCAAAATTCCTGTCCACATATACTTATTGATACTATATATGTAACTACATTCAAGTTGAGGGGAGATTAGTTCATGTACCTAGTCCAGAACTTGGCCAACATTTCACATTTTCCCTTACTACAATGCAAGAATTTTCAATAAAAATCTTCTTCGAATAAATTTAAGTATGGAACTAAAGGCGTATGTTCATGAAACTCTTCTTCATCATCTTCATTGGTTATCTCAGGAATTCTCCAACCCAAATGCCGGATATAGACTTTATCATAGGCGTCAATATTCAATCCGGAAGCTAAAAACAGTTCTACCTCTTCCACAAACCTATCTGTTCTACCTGTTAAAAAGGGTCTCGCTGCTTGTGAGACTGACACCTTAAATTCTTCCTGTTTTGTTTGAGGCGAATCTCTGGGAACTTTTTTCTCATTTCTGCAACAAGCAGGGAAAATTGTTGTCATAAGTGAAGCAATCATTTAGTAAGATTATAATAATCATCATTTGGATTAGCTACTAATTAACTATCTGTGAAGGGAAAAATGGAAAATATTTTTACTCATTATCTATAGATGGATCAAAACAATTTGAAAATTATTATTTTTTTGATAACAAAATAATGTGAAGATTTCCCCTACAAAGAATTTGCTAGTTCCGTGATCAACTTTATTTCAATCGATTCTCTATTCATGTAAATTGTATCAATAGATAATTAGATATTACCTTTTCAGGGAGACAATCATTCCAAGTATGTGATGCACAATGATATCAACATCTTCCTCCTGCATATTACACAGAGAAGATCACACAAGCAAGCCTCAAAGTAATGCTTGGAGTGATTAAAGAATTGTTATAATGAGTTTGATGGGTATCCAACTTTTAAGAATATTTTGATGATAACAAATAATTAATAAATAGGATAATTAAAAAGGGTAAAATCATCTCCATAGGATTTATTCTATAATTGTTTTTGAATTATCTTATTTTCTTTGACCAAAAATATTTTTCCAATCTTATTGAATTAATATTTTCTTGACCAAAATAATTTAATATCAAGTGTTAGAAAGATTAATTCATAAAGTAATATTTCCTAAGGCAAGGGCAAGGAGAACTCTTATTATTCCTAAATGATTTTTCTTCATTAAAGCGTTTAAAATAATATATATATATATATTCAATCTATTTTTAATATAAGAGCAAAAAGAAGTAAAAGGCCTTAGCCTTTTTGCTTTATCCGAAAATGGCTTGAAACTTGAAAATTGACAAGTATCAAGTGTGTGCCCATGTGAGGAATAATGCTTAAAGCCTTTTTTGTTTGTTTAACCGTTGGCTTCCAACTTGGAAAATGAAATGCATTAATTATATGCCATTGTGCTGGAGACAATCCCTTAGACAATCTATGTGCTGAGAGTTGAGAAAACATTTCTAACATGTGCTTGACTTAGAAGAAATGTAAGCAACATTTTTGCATGGGCTAAATTTCAAAAATGTCAGTATACCATTTCCTTGGTCCAATCCGTGTGATATTTTATACAAATCCATCCGATGCTTTCATTTTCAAAACAACAAATCCGAGCCTTTGGTTTTTCAAAATAACTTCCAAATGACCATTATACCCTTGGCTCAAAAATTCTATAAATAGGAGGCTTTTCGGTTCATTTCAAGTTGTAAATTTACATACCAAGAAAAACTCATTCTCTTTGCCTACATATGACTCTCTCTAAAGAAGTTTTCTCTCTATTCTACTCAAAGTTTTGATCTTTTGAAGAAAGAGAAAATTGGTTAAAGTATTTGAGATAAGTTATTGAATTGATTTATTTGAACGGTCTCATACTTGTTTCAATTTATAGATATACAAATATAAATTATTATACACATTTATATATATCTATATTTCATCTATTCATATCATATAAAAAGTAAGTACTTAGATACCGAGATTTGGAAAAATTCCTTAAATAAGGAAATCATCTAAACGGTCTTTAAAATCCTAAGTGGCCTTTTATAAATATAATGTATTTATATAAATATCGTAAAGTAGATCAGTACTTAGATATCGAGATTTGAAGATATTCCTTGACTAAGGAAATCATCCGAATGGTTTTTAAAATCCTAAGTGGTCTATCAAAAATATTTATATAAATATTAGTTGTGAAACTATAAATTTGATCAATATTTAGACACCGAGAATATAGCGGAGATATTCTTCTTAAGTGAGAAAATTAGCCGAACGAGGGCTCAAAGTCGTAAGTGGCCTTATTTAACGTATTCACATCATAAATCAAATATATTATTATATATATTTGAGTTAAACAAATTTATTTGTTATATCAAATATTATTTAATTGATTCATTTATTATACTTGATATCTATATCACAAATATTTGAACATAAATTCATCTATTCACAAAATACTTGTTGCATAATATAAAAGTTATTTAAACTTTTATATCACAAACGTCATTAAATATATCTGCTTAAAAAGAAGCATATCATTCACTATAAAAGTTATTTAAACTTTTATATCTGTTTGACATTGAAACACATTCTTTATTTATAAAGGAAAGATAAACATTTATAAATTTACACTAAATTATATATCTGCTTATACATACATAAGTATCTTTGATCTGAGCATAAATTAATATTTGCTTACACAGAAGCATATTCACACAAATATAAAAGTCTGTGAACTTTTACACATCTGATCTTTAATTGCTATTTGCTTATTTGAGAATCATCAATATAAAAATATATTTATTTATATATATATATATATATATATATATATATATATATATGCACTGAATTTTATCTGCTCATCCTAAAAGTAAAATTTTGTCCAATAGATTGTAACAAGGAAAAAAGGTAGCGATATTTAATTTTATATACCTGTAAAAAAGACGAGTAATTCTCTGACCAAGACCAGAGTCTTAGAGAGGTCAGCTGGGAGTTGAGTCTCTAGTGTACTTGTGAAGAGGTTGTCGTCTCAAATAAAGTAGAACTAAACTCAAAGGAAATGTGCAACTAAGCTTAAGGAGGGAGTTAGGAGCTTGCTGTTCAGGATAGTTAGTTGTGTATAGTTGTTGATCTTTAAAACTTTCTAAAGGTTTCTCTACCTGTTGAATGAATATTTATTACTGGGAGTAATAGGAACTCAAGTCCTTGAAAGAAACTTGAGACTTAAACATACCCGGGATGTATGTTGTGAACTAGACCAATTTCTGTGCATTGTGAGTGAATTTTTGTCTTGCATATTAATTTTTAACACTGTAAATTAATTAACTATAAATTCAAAAAAGCCTAAGATAATTTTTTAATCAGTAATAATCTATTCAACCCCCTTCTAGATTATTATTGGACTTTCAGAGTTGCTTTTCACCCATGAGGAGAACATTCATAATGGAGTACAGAAAATTTGAATTCTACTTTTTCTAACCAAGTAATACTAGAGAGAATGAGTTTTTGGCTTCTGTTTGTTTCGGTACATTTGTGCTGAAGAAATAGGAATGCTTTTCAAGGGGTAGAGCTATTGTTGTTAGGTTAAAAGGTTCAAGGGCCAAGTATGATTTGAGACATTTCGCCAATTTAAAAGGCAACAAAAGTTTGTGTAGCTTGTATTTGCATGGCCAACTCCTCTGGCATTGTCTGATGAGCTATAAAAAGGTAAACTAGGGAGGATGGTATACAAGTTACCGAGTTGGCATAGGGCCAGAGCATCAAACATAGATTTGAATCTTGCAGAAAAAAGACATAAAAAATAAAAAAATAAAATAAAATAGGGCTTCCCATTTAGATCTATTTGATATTCATTGGGCATGGTCTGATATATTTCCACTATATGCAATAGATTGGTCTAAAAGATTAACTAGTCTATTACAATGCCATGTATGACATAACGGAGAGATTTAATATTTATGAGAGAGCAAGAACTAGATATAACAATACAAAAAATGCACAGCCACCTAGTAAGAAAAAGAAACCCAAGAAAATAAAAGAAAGATACTGATGAATCTATGAACCTGCGTTAAAGCTTGAATTTCCCTTCTCAACCAGTTAAACAGCCACCGGTTCTGCTGAAAATATTTATTGGATTTCCAATACAGTGGAACACTGAATTTATCAGTTAAGGCACCTATTCAACAATCAATTTGTTGACATGTTAAAAATGTAGGTTAATCAGTTAACATCCCAGTATACAGGGGATACTAGAATTGATGAAATAAAGATGAGCAATACCTGGTTTCATGTAGTAGCACTGTAATCTATACTTGTGAGCTTTTGAAAAGAAAGCACTAGAGATGTCATGGGGTAGACAAAGTAAAACTTCTCAACAAATCAGAAAAAAAATAATATAAATGAACTATGTAAAAGGTATCATTTTCAGTAATCTTGTAAACGCCAAGAAAGTGTCAGTTAATTGCCCTGTACCTATTTCCAACATCCTCATTAATGTAATGCTGTTGAAAACAATATCCATCGTACCCGTGTATAATAGAAATATTTTCAGCCTGCGCATTATAAACATAGTAGTGTTAGAAATATTTTCAGCCTGCACATTAGAGGCACAGTAGTGTTAACTTACTTGAAAATTCAAACCACTTGTAGGAATGAAAAACTGCTGAAAGTTATTGAATTATAGAACAGAGGGAAAATAAAAACAATAGTAAGTCAATAATTAAGATAATATTTTCTTTTTCAATTTTCATGTATATTATACAATGTTCTAAAAGCGTTAGGCGGACCTAGGCGATGTAGGTAGCTTCGAGTGTCTAGGCCTTAAAAGCGGCAACTAGGCAGTTTTTTCAGGTTGTTTGGTTGGTATGGAATACGTTTACCCAAAATGTGGTATAATAGGATGACTATCTTAAAATATTGTTAATTCAAGATCACAACATGCGCTCAAGGAGCCTACGCCGTACAATCGCATGGAGGCTCACAAGGTGCTCACTTTGTGACATCAGTTGACATTTTTTAGAATTTTATTACACATACTAATTAATAAGTGATGAGGATGGAAGCAAGAGAAATTTAATATTATTGGGTTATTATTATATATTATTTTTTATGGATAATTTTAATGTAGTTAGTTTATTTAGTAGATAATATTAGGATATATTTAATTATATTAGCAGAATACTCTAGAATATTAATTATTTAAGGTAGTAGATAATTACCAAGATTTTTTTTTTAATTTAATTAGGTTACTTAATATTTTACTTTACTTAGTCTTCAATTATTAGATTTTTTACTATTCTTATTGTTAACACCTGATTTTGTACGCCTGACGAAATCACCAAAACAGCAGACCAAAATAGCGCCAACGGTTAATTGTATTGTTGTAAAATCAAACTCACGAAATACATTCACATAAACATAAAGTATAAAGTAAGAACACAAGATTTACGTGGAAACCCAATTGGAAAAAAACCACGGAGAGAGAGTAATCCACTATAATAATATTGGGAGTACAAGTTGTGTATTTGTGTTGTATCACTTGTGCCCTTTCATATTCTGTTCTATTATGTTCTCCCTTCAACCCTAGCTTGTAGTCGCATATATAGAAGTCACCTCCCCCATCCAACTAGGAGAAGGACTCCTTTTCTAGAATCACCTTATAACTACTGAATCCAATTAAGAGTAGAAGTCCTAATTAAACCTCCTTATTCCACCAAATAAGGAAACACAATCTTTCTTTAATAAAGACTCTCAATGTCAAAATAAATATATATTATGGGTCGACACTAAATCTATCCCATTAAATAAATTGGGTTACACATTGGCTAGACCCAAATAATCGCACTCCAACATTGCCCCCCAGTCTCTTATTTATAAGAACTTATAAATAAGACAGTATTCAAAAAGTCTCCATGGAATTTTTATCCTCGGAATTTTTATCTCTCGGAATTTTTATTCTCGGAATTTTTACTCGGGATTTATATTCTCGGGATTTTTATCCTCGGGATTTTTATCTTCGCGAATTTTATTTTCGGGATTTTTAATCCTCGGGATTTTTATCCTCCGAATTTATATCCTCGGGATTTTTATCCTCGAAATTTATATCGGGATTTTTATCCTCTGAATTTATATCCTCGGAATTTTTATCATCGGGATTTTTATCCTCGAGATTTTTATTCTCGGGATTTATATCCTCGGGATTTTTATCCTCAGAATTTTTATTCTCGGGATTTATATCTCTGGGATTTTTATCCTCCGAATTTTTATCCTTCGAATTTTTATCCCAAGAATGTTCATCCTTTCGGGAGATCAAAGTCTTCTCGAATGACGTTTGATGCTATTATTGTTCCCACAGACAGCGCCAATATTAACGCCTGATTTTGTACGACTGACGAAATCGCCAAAACAGCAGGCCAAAATAGCACCAACGGTTGATTGTATTGTTGTGAAATCAAACTCACGAAATACATTCACATAAACATAAAGTATAAAGTATGAACACAATATTTACGTGAAAATCCAATTGGGAAAAAACCACGGAGAGAGTAATCCACTATAATAATATTGGGAGTACAAGTTGTGTATTTGTATTGTATCTCTTGTGCCCTTTCATATTCTGTTCTATTATGTTCTCCCTTCAACCCTAGCTTGTAGTCGTATATATAGAAGCCACCTCCCCCCATCCAACTAGGAGGACTCCTTTTCTAGAATCACCTTATAACTATTGAATCCAATTAAGAGTAGGAGTCCTAATTAAACCTCCTTATTCCACCAAATAAGGAAACACAATCTTTCTTTAATAAGGACTCTCTCAATGTCAAAATAAATATATATTTATGGGTCGACACCAAATCTATCCCATTAAATAAATTGGGTTACACCTTGGCTAGACCCAAATAATCACACTCCAACATTGCCACCCAGTCTCTTATTTATAAGAACTTATAAATAAAAGTATTCAAAAAGTCTCCATGGGATTTTTATCCTCGGAATTTTTATCCTCGAAATTTATATCCTCGGAATTTTTATTCTCGAGATTTTTATCCTCGGAATTTTTATCCTCGGGATTTTTATCCTCGAGAATTTTATTTTCGAGATTTATATCCTCAGGATTTTTATCCTCCGACTTTATATCCTCGAAATTTTTATCCTCGGAATTTATATCCTTGGATTTTTATCCTCAGAATTTTTATTCTCTGGATTTATATCCTCGAAATTTTTATCCTCAGAATTTTTATCCTCCGAATTTATATCCTCGGGATTTTTATCCTCGGAATTTTTATCCTCCGAATTTATATCCTCGGGATTTTTATCCGTAGAATGTTCATCCTTTCGGGAGATCAAAGTATTCTCGAATGACGTTTGATGCTATTGTTGCTTGGTCCGCCGCCGAACCACGCTTGCGCCGTTTTTAATCACAGTTAACTCGAAGATTGGAAACCGTGCATCATGCATAGCTGTCGACTGCCACTTTTATTAAAAAACAATTTCATGGGCATGTCTTTTATATATCGGTTCCGCCTTCTCGCCGCAGTAAATTAGCACAAACAAGATGTAGTTATTAGCGATGTGAATCGCAGATTGTGACATGCTTGAAATCGCCCAAGAAATTCTTCCGTGCAGAAATAATAATCAAGAACTTCACACTTTTGACAAATTAAATTTGATGATTTTTTTAACATAATTTTGATTCCCACAGACGGCGCTAATGTTAACGCCTGATTTTGTACGCCTGACGAAATCACCAAAACAGCATGCCAAAATAGCGCTAACAGTTGATTGTATTGTTGTGAAATCAAACTCATGAAATACATTCACATAAACATAAAGTATAAAGTATGAACACAATATTTACGTGGAAACCCAATTGGAAAAATACCACGGAGAGAGTAATCCACTATAATAATATTGGGAGTACAAGTTGTGTATTTGTGTTGTATCTCTTGTGCCCTTTCATATTCTGTTCTATTATGTTCTCCCTTCAACCCTAGCTTGTAGTCATATATATAGAAGCCACCTCCCCCCCATCCAACTAGGAGGACTCCTTTTTTAGAATCACCTTATAACTATTGAATCCAATTAAGAGTAGGAGTCCTAATTAAACCTCTTTATTCCACCAAATAAGGAAACACAATCTTTCTTTAATAAGGACTCTCTCAATGTCAAAATAAATATATATTATGGGTCGACACCAAATCTATCCCATTAAATAAATTGGGTTACATCTTGGCTAGACCCAAATAATCACACTCCAACACCTATATAACCAAATGTAATTCCTCATTATTATTAACTATTGAATGATTGATATTATTGAATTTTAAGTCATGTGTTTGTGGCATTTAGCCTTTTATCTTCTTTTAATCTCCTTTATTCCTTATTTCCTCCTTGTCCTACATCATAATGGTATCAAGAGCCAAAAGTTCCTCATATATTTTGATTTCACTCAATTCCTTCCTACCCTAATTTTCTTGCCTATGTCAATTGTCGAAGTTCGCAAGAGAGTCGACACCAATATCCAAGACGACAACGTAGTCTCAAATATATTCAAATTTTTTTATCCTAAAAAAAAACTGCTAGTGTTACTGTCCATCAGTGGCAAAATTATAAATCGGTACCCCAAGGTTTCTAAAACTTCCAACTCATCCCCCAAAGTTTCTGAAATTTTCAAATCAATCCTTATTTTCTTATTTTTTCTGCACTTGAACCTTAGACCCAATGTTTCTGAAATTTTCAACCCTAGGCCAAAAAAAACGAGTTTTGTTTTATTTTCTTTGCAAAATCATGGTTACTAATGCTGAGCTTGTATCTAAGATGGAAGGGATGTCCAAAAGTTATGGTGCAAGAATTGATTGGTTGTTTAGAGGCCCAAATGAAATCCTTAACGGAATCAATAAATGCTTTGCTCCAATTACACTAGTTTGATCGAGAAAAGGGTGAATCTTCCACTGTTTCAACGGCGATGAGGAACCGCAATTGTCAGAGACGTACAATGCTAATGACACTAATTGGGAAGAAACTCCGCGACAAGTCACTAGAAGATGTAATTGAAATTGAGAGCGAAATTGAGCATAAAGTTGATGTAATCCCAAAGCAACTTGATATTCCATATGAAGAAACCTACCATCAAGTCATCGATTTCGTTATCAACAAGAGCTCCAACCAGAAGAAATACAAACAAGTTCACTCCTTAATGTTTTCTGCATATCAATGTCTGTAAGGAGAACCAAAATTTCTTGCACGTTTGGAGTCTTGTTTGTGGAATATGGATTCTTCTATACTTAAAAACTAGCGGACAAGTTTTTTTCAAAAGAGAGGAGAATGATGAGGATGGAAGCAAGAAAAATTAAATATTATTGGGTTATTGTTATATATTATTATTTATGGATAATTTTAATGTAGTTAGTGTTAGAGTTTATGCCCTAGAGGCCAATTCTTTGATGTAATTGCTTAACATTTTTGATATTATATTTGATTGAATAAATGAATTATTTTATTATGATTTTATTTACTACGTTATATAAATGTTAGCATAATAAAATTTCTTAGAATAGTGATACAATTTATATAGCTTCAAGTATGTGACTTGAACATGAGATCATATAATTATAATTAGTATCATTGCTCTTAAATGTCCCTAGTTGAGTATCATTGTTAATGGGACGACAATAATACATTAAGACTAGTATGTGGATTGACTGATGGCCAAATCTCATTGGTCATAAATATATGAGATATTGAGTCAATGCATAGCTACATGTTAGAGAACAATGTACTGGACAGGCTCACCATGAGAATTCTACGTGGAGCATTATGCTAAGTGTCATTAGCAATTCTCATAGTGACAATGATATAATGATCCTCCGACCTGAAATCACTATATTACTACACAGGAATTTATGTACTTTGATATCATCAAAGGTCACCTTTAATAGGGTGGACAATAAAAGTGATTATTGGGTACATCATGAATTGTGTGAGGAATATGAGTGATCTAGATGGAATTTAACCCTCCTATATATTAGGGGTGATATTCATAGGCCTCTTGATTGAGTAGGACTATGAAATGCATGGTCATGCTCAAATAATGATTTTTTTCATATAGTCTACTCATTGATAAAGAAAACTTAGATTAAATTATGAAGAGTATGACACATTCCATGCCTCGAGTTTAATCTAGGATATCAAGGTTAAAAGGATTAAATTACATTGAAACATTGGTCACGAAAAGGTTGCATCGAATCACCGATCTTATTATTACTTGGGTAGCAGTGATGCATTACTAGATGCCGCTCACTGTTTATAATTTTATAATATGATTTTAAAATTATTGCAAACGTAATAATAACATATAGGGTCACACACTTAGAACGTAATTAAAAAGGGAATTAATTTAAATTGTAAGGATTTAAACATGTCAATATGATTGATAGTATTTAAATTACGAATTTAAATTAATAGAATAATTTGTATATATGTATATTAATTAAGACTTAATTAAGATATAATATATATAAATTCATATTTTACTTTTCTAATGTGATTAGGTTTAGATTAATTCCTTTTGACTGCTATATATATATAGCTATATATATATATATATATATATATATATATATATGATATGTCAGCCGTTTTATATAGAGAATATAATAAACCTAAACCCTAGTCGCTCTTAGAGAGCCTAGAGAGAAACTTCAAAAATTTCAAATCCATGGTGGCTAGTACTGCGGCTCTCTTTGTTGTAGATCGTGTGACGATTCGCGGGGCGTTCGTGTGAATACCGTAGAGGCGCAATTCTATTGGATTGCGTTGAAGATTCGAAGTTGTTCCAGAATTTTTCCATCGTATCCATTCAAGCTCGAAAAATCGGTAAGAATCTAAACCTCTGAATTAATATGTTTTCGCATTGATCCTATTTTAGGGTTTCAGAAATTGTTTTTGAGAATTTTAAATTCCGCTGTGTTTGTGCCGAAATCTCTGCAGTGGCACTATTAATGTAACATTACATTAATATGTTTAATGTGTCATGTACACAACCTCAAAGAGATTTCCGTTAAGGAAATCAGTTTTGACATCCATTTGCCAGATTTTGTAATCATAAAAGGCTACAATAGCAAGTAAGATCCTGATGGATTTAACCGTTGCCACTGGAGATAATGTTTCATCATAGTCAACATCTTGAACTTAATAGTAAGGTCTCTAGTCTCTAGTCTCTCTCTAAGAGCGGCTATGGTTAATAGATTTATCTCTGGCACTGTCGTTTATATGGCCTAAACGACAGTGTCAGAGATATGTCGGATTTGAATCATTTGATTTAAATCGCTTTGTATTTATGTTATAGATAGGCATTTCTAAATCAAGAATATAAAGACCATTAAACAATTGGGGAACACCATAACATATTTCTTTAAGTAAAACGAACAATTGTTGTTCTTTATTAAAAATGAAAAACCTTTCTTGTCCAAACAAGAAACAGAAATAATATTTTTGCTCATAGCAGGCACCTAATAACAATCCTCTAATTCTAATACTAGCCCAGTGGGCAATGATAAATGATAAGTTCTTACAACTAATGCAGCAACTTTTGCTCCATTCCCAACTCGTAACTTAACCTCTCCTTTCACCAAAGTCCTACTCCTTTGGAGTTTTTGCACATTAACACAAATGTGAGAACCACATCCAGTATCCAATACCCATGATGTAAAAGTGGACAAATTGACTTCTATAACATGTATACCTGAATCAGAAGTCACACTTCATTTCTTTTTCTTCGGTTCTTCCAAATAAGCATGACAATTCCTATTCCAATGTCCAGGTTTTCCACAAAAGTGACAATCACCTTCTTTAGCCACCACGCCTTTAGGTTTTAAAGCCTGTTTGGTTTTGGAATTGGGTTTGGCACCAGATTTAAATCCTATCTTCTTCTTGCCTTTCCCCTTTCCCTTAGCATTCCCCTTTTGCACCGTCATTATAGGAGCGGGTCCTGCCTTTTTCATGTTGTTCTCGGCAATTCTCAACATGCTCAACAACTCAGTAAATGGTTTCTCAATTTCATTCATGAGGTAATTCATAACAAATTGAGAGTAGCTGTTGTTCAA
This sequence comes from Panax notoginseng, assembly GCA_016801055.1. Taxonomy (NCBI): domain Eukaryota; kingdom Viridiplantae; phylum Streptophyta; class Magnoliopsida; order Apiales; family Araliaceae; genus Panax; species Panax notoginseng. The sequence continues at coordinate 68,497,952 of CM029019.1, forward strand.
AGATTGCAAAACAAGATCAGTTTGGGCTTACGGAGTCATCGAAAAACCCAACCTATCAAGATACTCAATATACCCAATCATTTTCAGTACATATGGACCAACTGGATCACGTTCACCCATCTTGCAGTGATACAACGCTTTGCGTATGTCATACCTCTTCTATCGAGCATGCCCTCGAACAATTTCTTGAGATGCTCGATCATCTCATAAGCATCTATTAACTCATATTGCTTCTGAAGCTCAGAGTTCATAGTTGCTAGCATGAGACAACTCATGTCCAGAGCATCATCTTGATGCTTCTTGTAAGCATTATGCTATACACGTGGTGCAGTGTTAGCTGGTGCTGCAGGAATGGGCCCATCAAGGACATATAGCTTGCGCTCTTGTTTGAGGACAATTCTCAAGTTCCTTTGCCAGTCTAGGAAATTAACTCCACTCAGTTTTTCCTTCTCAAGACTGATCGTAGTGAAAAATTATGTGTGTTTGCTATTGATATCTACAATTTATAAGTGCAAAAATAATAAGTCAGATTGCAGAATTTCTAATATTATGTAATTAATAATAGTACATTCAAAATATATCTCCCACTATTTTATTCAAATTAATAGCCCTCACCATTAATTCGGAAAGCATTTTCTATTAAATCTTTCTAGTGAGTCAAGATCCATATTTCATTATGCCTTAAGTTAGCTTTGGCTAATATCTCAAAACACAATTATTTAGGTAGACAACCCCTTGTCAATTATATCATATATAACTCTTGGATAGTTTGGTGAACAACATTTGTTTCTAGTCCATCTAATGGTACCTGCCAAACTATATGCCTCTAAGTCCACAATCCTATTGAGATAACTTAGTTAAGTCGGGCCCAATGATTTTAACAGTTTGGATATCACAATTATCCTATTGCATCTTTACCAAGATAAATAGGGTACTTTGCTTTGGCAAACCTACATCCATCGATCAAGGTCTTGATGAGTGTTATTCATTGGAAGGCATTTGATTTAGACTTAATAATTTTATGAGGAATTTTATTAATTAATTTAGATCTCACCAATATTAATGTTACATTAATATGTTTCATATAGTCTACTCATTGATCAAGAAAACTCAGATTAAATTATGAAGAGTATGACACATTCCATGACTCGTGTTTAATATTATGTATATGAAACATATTCGAAGCTGTTCCAGAATTTTTCCATCGTATCCATTCAAGCTCGGATAATCAGTAAGAATCTAAACCTCTGAATTAATATGTTTTCGCATGGATCTCTACATTTAATTTTGCACTTTATTTATGCTTGTATACGATATGATATGATAAATAATGTGCATGGTTAATGAGATTAAAATTAGTGAGATCTAAATAAATTAATAAAATTCCTCATAAAATTATTAAGTCTAAATCAGATTAACACTCATCAAGACCTTGATCAATGGATGTAGGTTTGCCAAAGCAAAGTACCCTATTTATCTTGGTAAGATGCAATAGGATAATTGTGATATCCAAACTGTTAAAATCATTGGACCCGACTTAACTAAGTTATCTCAATGGGATTGTGGACTTAGAGGCATAGAGTTTAATAGGTACCATTAGATGGACTATAAACAAATGTTGTTCACCAAACTATCCAAGAGTTATATATGATATAATTGCATAGGGTTGTCTACCTAAATAATTGTGTTTTGAGAGATTAGCCAAAGCTAACTTAAGACATAATGAAATATGGATCTTAGCTCACTAGAAAGATTTAATAAAAAATGCTTTTCGAATTAATGGTGAGGGCTATTAATTTGAATAAAATAGTGGAAGGTATATTTTGAATTACTAATTAATCAATTACATATAACAAAAACTCTGCAATTTGACTTATTATTTTTGCACTTAGAAATTGTAGATATCAATGGCAAACAACACATAATTTTTCACTACGATCAGTCCTTGAGAAAGAAAAATTGAGTGAAATTAATTTCCTAGACTGGCATAGGAACTTGAAGATTGTCCTCAAACAAGAGCGCAAGATATATGTCCTTGATGGCCCATTCCTGCAGCACCAGCTAACACTGCACCACGTGTAGAGCATAATGCTTACAAGAAGCATCAAGATGATGCTCTGGACGTGAGTTCTCATGCTAGCAACTATGAACTCTGAGCTTCAGAAGCAACTTGAGTTAATGGATGCTTATGAGATAATCAAGCAACTCAAGAAATTGTTCGAAGGGCATGCTCGACAGGAGAGGTATGATACAAGCAAAGCGTTATATCACTGCAAGATGGGTGAACGTGATCAAGTTGGTCCACGTGTTGAAAATAATTGGCTATATTGAGTACCTTGATAGGTTGGGTTTTTCGATTACTCTGGAAGCCCAAACTGATCTTGTTTTGCAATCTTTGAACAACAGCTACTCTCAATTTGTTATGAATTACCTCATGAATGAAATTGAGAAACCACTTACTGAGTTGTTGAGCATGTTGAGAACTGCTGAGAACAACATGAAAAAGGCAGGACCCGCTCCCATAATGATGGTGCAAAAGGGGAAAGGCAAGAAGAAGATAGGATCTAAATCTAGTGCCAAACTCAATTCCAAAACCAAACAGACTTTAAAACCTAAAGGCGGGGTGGCTAAAGAAGGTGATTCACTTTTGTGGAAAACCTGGACATTGGAAGAGGAATTGTTATGCTTATTTGGAAGAACTGAAGAAAAAGAAAGGAAATGTGACTTCTGATTCAGGTATATATGTTATAGAAGTCAATTTGTCCACTTCTACATCATGGGTATTGGATACTGAATGTGGTTCTCACATTTGTGTTAATGTGCAAGAACTCCGAAGGAGTAGGACTTTGGCGAAAGGAGAGGTTAACCTACGAGTTGGGAATGGAGCAAAAGTTGTTGCACTAACCGTAGGAATTTATCATTTATTTTTGCCCACTGAGCTAGTATTAGAATTAGAGAATTGTTATTATGTGCCTGCTATGAGCAAAAATATTATTTCTGTTTCTTGTTTGGACAAGTTTTTTCATTTTTAATAAAAAACAACAGTTGTTCGTTTTACTTAAATAAAATATGTTATGGTGTTGCACAATTGTTTAATGGTCTTTATATTCTTGATTTAGAAATGCCTATTTATAATATAAATACAAAGCGATTTAAATCAAATGATTCAAATCTGACATATCTCTGGCACTGTCGTTTAGGTCATATAAATGAGAAACGCATATCCAAACTCCATAAAGATGGGTTTTTGGATTCATTTGATTTTGAATCATACGAGAAATGCGAGTCTTGTTTTTTAGGCAAGATGACTAAAGCCCCTTTCACTGGACAAAGTGAACGGGCTAGCGATGTATTGGGACTTATACATAGTGATGTATGTGGACCCATGAGTTCGTTAGCTAGAGGTGGGTTTTATTACTTCATTACATTTACTGACGACTTCAGTAGATATGGATGTGTATCTTATGAGACACAAATCCGAATCCTTTGAAAAGTTCAAGAAATTCAAGAATGAAATTCAAAACCAATTTCGCAAAAGCATAAAAGCCCTTTGATCCGATCGAGTAGGTGAATACTTAAGCCAAGACTTTGATGACCTTCTAAAGGAGTGTGGTATTATATCACAGCTCACTCCACCTGAAACACCATAATGGAGTGGTGTGTCTGAGAGGAGGAATCGCACCTTGTTGGACATGGTACGATCAATGATGAGTCACGCAAATCTTCTAATAAACTTCTGGGGTCATACCCTAGAGACAGTCATTGTTCTAAAAATCCCAGCCTAGGTCCACCTAGGCGCTAGGCCCCCCCTTGGCGCCCCACCTAGGCGCTAGGCCCCCCTGACGCCTCACCTAGGCCCAAGGCGGCAAAAAAATCCCTCTAAGAAATTAGGTGGGGCCTAGGCGGAGAGTTTTTTTAATTTTAATAACTACCCAAACCAGATCTTGATATATTTATTTTTCTAATGATTTACCATATTCATAATACAGATTGTAGTATATCAAATCACAACAAAAAGTGAACAATAATAAGTCAAAATGTATAATTTTATTATAGTTGTAATTTTTTGAACTTGTACCAACTTCAAATTATATAAATGATGATACATTTGTAATATTTAGTTTAATTCAATATAATTATTAAATTTATGTTTAGTTTCTTAAGTTTTAATATTGAATTAAATTTTTGAAATTTTAAATTTTATTATTTAATAGCAATCTTGTTTATGAATAAAACGAATAAGTTAAAATTATGTTTGAACTTTGAACAATTGAATGTTTGTGTTTGAACTTTAAGCAAAGGCTTTTATTATCTTTATTATAGATTGTTTTACTTTATTATTATTTTGTTTGAATAAATGTAAGATAAAATATTAAAATTGACTTCAAATAAAAAATCCTGCCTAGACCTCCTAGGCGCTAGGACCCACTCGGCCGCCCGCCTCCCGCCTAGCGTCTTCTAGAGCATTGAAGACAGCTGCATTCACACTTAACCGCCATATGAGATGTGGACTGGGAAACGTCCTAGTATGTCGTTAATGAAGATTTGGGCTTGCGAGGCGTTTGTAAAACGTCTGGCTTCTGACAAGCTCGGACCCAAATCTGACATAATTTTGTGAGATACCCAAAGGAAACAAAAGGGTATTATTTCTACAAACCTTCTGAGAACAAAGTGTTTGTTGTTTGAACTGGTATTTTTCTAGAAAGAATTTTTCTCTAAAGGAAATAGTGGGAGGAAAGTAGAACTCGAAAAAATACGAGAACCACAAAATATCATTGAACCTGAGTTGGAACGTGAGCAGGAACCACAAGATATTGTAGAAAGTGAACCTGCTCAAATTACATGAGGCATTCGTAGATTTGGTAGGACACGCCACGAGCCCGAGAAATATTATGGATTTCTTGTAACTCAAAACGGCAATGTGATGCTCACAGATCAGGATGAGCCTGCTTCCTACCAAGAAGCTATGAATGGACCAGATTCTGAGAGATAGCTTGAAGCCATGAAATCTGAGATGGACTCCATGTATACTAACCAATCAAGTATGGACTTTGGTTGATCCACCCGAAGGGGTAAAACCAATCGAGTGCAAGTGGGCTTTCAAGAAAAAAACCGACACGGATGGTAATGTACAAACCTATAAAGGCCGACTGGTAGCAAAAGGTTTCAAACAAGTTCAAGATGTTGACTATGATGAAAACTTCTCTCCAGTGGCAATGGTTAAATCCATCAGGATCTTACTTGCTATTGCAGCCTTTTATGATTACGAAATCTAGCATATGGATGTCAAAACTGCTTTCCTTAACGGAAATCTCCTTGAGGATGTGTACATAACACAACCTGAGGGTTTTGTCACTCCAAAGGATGTTGCAAAAGGTATGTAAGCTACAGCGATCTATTTATGGATTGAAGCAAGCCTCTCGGAATTAGAATCTTCGATTTGATGAAGCAGTCAGAGAGTTTGGTTTTATAAAAAATGAAGATGAACCTTGTGTATATAAGAAGGTTAGTGGGAGTCGCATTGTATTCCTGGCATTATATGTTGACGACATATTAATTATTGAAAATGATATTCCTTCCTTACAGGCTGTAAAAACATGGTTAGGAAAATGTTTCTCCATGAAAGATTTGGGCGATGCAACCTACATTTTAGGTATCAAGATCTATTGAGATAGATCGAGAAAAAGACATTTTAGTACATATATTGATAAAGTGCTGAAACGGTTCAGCATGCAAGAGGCAAAAAGAGGACACTTACCCATGTCTCGTGGTGTAAAGATCTCTAAGGCCCAATGTCCTAAATCACAAGATGATGAGAAGCGTATGAGAAAGATCCCTTATGCTTCGGCAATTGGATCTATCATGTATGCAATAATATGTACTCGTCCGGATGTCTCGTATGCTTTGAGCATGACGAGCAGATATCAGTCGAATCTAGGTGAAGGTCACTAGCCAACAGTCAAGAATATCCTTAAGTACCTGAAAAGGACTAAAGATTCATTATTGGTATATGGAGGTGAAGACGAACTGGCAGTAAAGGGTTATATAGATGCTAGTTTCCAGACTGACAAAGATGACTATAAGTCTCAGTCAGGTTTTGTGTTTTGCCTTAATGGTGGTGTTGTTAGCTGGAAGAGTTCGAAGTAAGAGACAGTAGCCGATTCTACGACAGAGGCTAAGCATATTGCTGCTTTTAGTGCGGCCAAGGAGGCTGTATGGATTAAAAAGTTCGTCACTGAACTTGGTGTTGTTCCAACCATTGTTGATCCGGTTGATCTATACTGTGATAATGATGGAGCCATTGCACAGGCTAAGGAACCCAGATCTCACCAACGATCCAAGCATATACTTAGGCGGTACCATCTCATCCGTGAAATCATTAATAGAGGAGATGTACATATAGGCAGAGTGCTAACAGAAGATAATGTTGCAGATCCACTGACCAAGGCTTTGTCACAGCAGAAGCACGAAGGTCGCACTAATTCCATGGGTATTAGATACATGAGTGATTCGCTCTAATACAAGTGGGAGACTGTTAGAGTTTATGCGAGGCCAATTCTTTGATGTAATTGCTTAACATTTTTGATATTATATTTGATTGAAAAAATGAATTATTTTATTATAATTTTATTTATTGCGTTATATAAATGTTAGCATAATAAAATTTCTTAGAATAGTGATACAAATTATATAGCTTCAAGAATGTCACTTGAACATGAGATCATATAATTACAATTAGTATCATTGCTCTTAAATGTCCCTAGTTGAGTATCATTATTAATGGGACAACAATGATACATTGAGACGAGTATGTGGATTGATTGATGGTCAAATCTCATTGGTCATAAATATATGAGATATTGAGTCAATGCATAGGTGCATGTTAGAGAACAATGTACTGGACAGACCCACCATGAGAATTCTACGTGGAGCATTATGCAAAGTGTCATTAGCAATTCTCATAGTGACAATGATATAATGATCCTCAGACCTGAAATCACTATATTACTACACGGGAATTTATGTACTTTGATATCATCAAAGGTTACCTTTAATAGGATGGACAATAAATGTGATTATTGGGTACATCATGAATCGTGTGAGGAATATGAGTGATCTAGATAGAATTTAACCCTCCTATATATTAGGGGTGATATTCATAGGCCTCTTGATTGAGTAGGACTATGAAATGCATGGCCATGCTCAAATAGTGATTTGTTTCATATAGTCTACTCATTGATAAAGAAAACTCGGATTAAATTACGAAGAGTATGACACATTCCATGCCTCGAGTTTAATCTAGGATGTCAAGGTTAAAAGGATTGAATTACATTGAAACATTGGTCACGAAAAGGTTGCATCGAATCACCGATCTTATTATTACTTGGGTAACAGTGATGCATTACTAGATGCCGCTCACTGTTTATAATTTTATAATATGATTTTAAGATTATTGTCAACGTAATAATAACCTATATGGTCACACACTTAGAACGTATTAAAAAGGGAATTAATTTAAATTGTAAGGATTTAAACATGTCAATATGCTTAATAGTATTTAAATTACGAATTGAAATTAATAGGATAATTTGTATATATGTATATTAATTAAGTAAGACTTAATTAAGATATAATATATATAAATTCGGATTTTACTTTTCTAATGGGATTAGGTTTTGGTTAATTCTTTTTGACTGCTATATATATATATATGATATATCAGCCGTTTTATATAGAGAGAATATAATAATCTAAACCCTAGCTGCTCTTAGAGAGACTAGAGAGAAGCTTCAGAAAATCCAAATCCTTGGTGACTAGTACCGTCTGCTCTTTGTTAGAGTGCAGACGTGTGCGATTCGGGGCTCGTGTGCATACGTCGGAGTTCGGTTCGTTGCGTTGATTAGTTCGAATTGGATTGTTCCAGGATTCCATTTATATTGATTAATTCAATGGAATAATCGTGAATTTAAACCTCTGAATTAATATGTTTTCGCATGGAACCTATTTGGGTTTCGAAAATTGTTTTTGAAAATTTTAAATCTGCTGTTTTTGTGCCGAAATCTCTACAGTTAGTTTATTTATTAGATAATATTAGGATATATTTAATTATATTAGTAGTAGAATATTAATTATTTAAGGTAATAGATAATTTCCAAGATTTTATTTCCTTATTTAATTAGATCACTTAATATTTTACTTAGCCTCCAAGTATTAGGGTTTTTCCTATTCCTATATAAACAGTTGTAATCCCTCATTATTATTAGTTATTGAATGATTTATATTATTGAATTTTAAGCCTTGTGCTTATGGTTTTTAGCCTTTTATCTTCTTTTAATCTTCTTTATTATTTCTTTCATCTTTGTTCTACATCACTAAGTTTTCTAATAAAGTGTTCTATCTTTATAAATGTGATCATTATGCTTGTAAAAATACCCTAGATATGTTACAGACATATTCTACCTAGTCAATCTTAGACCTCAATTTGATTGTATCCTAGCCATATGTTGCAAGGCCCAAGCTTTATAAATGATAATTATGCTTGTAAATATCCTAGATATTTTAGAGAAAGATTCTAGATAGTCGATCTTAGACCTCGATTAGATTGTATCCTAGCCACATGTTGCAAGGCCCAATACCTATATAAAGATGTTTTTCATTTCCAAAAAATAAAATTGTAATTATTCTTGTAAAGGTTACATTTTTCTTGTTATTAAATACGAAAAAAAGTTTTGGATCAAATTTCGAAACGAAAGTATTACATGCTATGGAATGTTTATTCCATAACGCATTTTGCTATCCTGGTAGCCTTTTTTCAGTAACATCAACGCTCCTAAATAGGTTCTCTAGGTGATGTAATTTTTATTTTTTTTCTTTTGAAGTAGTGTTGAGAGGTAAAATTTAAACATCATATTGTGAAGAAACACGATTACTTTAATATAGTTAAATTAGTAACAATTATTGAGTATAAATAACTATTATTGGGTACTAGCATCTCTCAAAACCAAAAAACTTTGATATAGAGACAATAATAGTAGCTAGGTTCCACGATGGAGATTTGCACCCAAGAATCATAGGAGAAATCTCTTTTGCACCTCAACTCTTCCCAGGTCACCTACGGAACTTTATGGTTGCGGATCTTGAATACATCCAAGAAGAAAACTATGGAGACATTCCAAGGAGTATTATAATTATTATTCAACTTTTTTTTGTTCTTTTTCTTATGCAACTGTTGATGTTGAGTCTGAGTCTAAATCAGCGCCTAAGTCATATCATTCAAAGAAATTATGAACTAGTTTGAGTACGAGGTGTGGCGCTGAACTGGGCTAGATGCCAAAGCGCACCTAGAACACTTATTAGAAATATAAATAGATAAGGTTTTGAGGATTAAAAGCTATATTTGGCTTGACTAAGTGCACGTTCGGTTACCATTCAAACGCTGTGTTTACTGCGTTTTCATCCCAAATGAAGTAATATTTTTGTTCAGCAAACCAAACGCCGACAGCCCAAACGCGAAAGATCTGCGTTGGCAACCGCATTTAAGAGCTAGAACACAACGCAAGGTTTTTTCATGGTTGCGTTTAACAACCAAAATGCACATACAAATCACACCTACAGAACTTTGTTTTCGCTCTTTTGCCCCTCAATTGATTAAACCCAAAGCTAAAATCACTCCCTCACCACAAAGGCACAACAGTCGATTTCCACATATCTATGTACAATTGACGAATTATTCTTCAATTGCACACCATATTTTGTTTATTTTAACATGATTTGAAGGTATTCATCACTTGGGGTAACAAATGAATATTCTTTGTGGCTTCAATCTTCTACCCATCTTAGATAGAAATCAATGTTTTCAAAGTTTTTAATCTTTCATTTTGTTGTATCAGAGAGACGGAAGAAGATAGAAGAGGAAGAGGAATACTTGAAGAGACGAAATAGGAGACGAAGAGGTTACACAAGGAGTACAAAAAATTGATGCAAAAAGGTTGTGAATTGTGAATAATAAAATTTGTGGTGTGAAAAAGACATGACCAAAAAAAATAAGTGAAGAAAATTAATTTAAATTATCATTCTCATATAATAAAAGGAATTATTGTTTCATAATTTTAATACATCATACTACTTTTCAGTTTGAAAATATCAAATTAATTTTAAAAGTTAATAATTATATTATAATTTGAAATGGAAATATTTAAAAATCATATACATATAAATGTGTGTAATGTATATATAGGTGTATTACATTTATAATTTTTTTCTAATAAAAATTCAAACCGGTAAGTATTGATGCCCTTTTTATTCATTTACTAATATTTAAGCAAACGCTGTAATTTTAACTTAACAAGAATTGTAACTTTAGTTGCATAAGTTGATGGTAACCGAACAAGATTCTAACTTTTCAAACGCAACTTCAACTACAAACGCACTTTCAGCTCCTGCCATATAAACGGACAAACCCTAAGTACGTAATCTCCAAGATGATGAAGAATGGACCATCATGCAGAAAATACAATGTATCATCATAAACAAGTACTCCCACTGTCCCGTAAAAGATGCTTTAAGTACACTTTTTCACATAATTTAAGAAAAACAAAAGTAGAGGGGAGAGTATCTTAAAATTAGTAGACGCTACTTAACTGCTTTTGAGGGTAAAATACTTAATATAATATTTTTCATTTGAATTGTGTGCTTGCATTTTTTAATGGAGTTTTTTTTTGGTATTTCAGTTATGGTAGAAGATGGTGGTAGCATCCACCAGCCCCACCACTGCAGAATCACCCCCCACCCTCGCTCCTATCTCCTATGTGCTGTGTTACTCGGACTCGGGTGCGGGTGTCGAGTGTGGGTACGAATCTAAGTGTCGGACACGTGAAGTCAAAAATAGAGGATACGCGGATATGGATCCAAAATTGGACACGAGTGCGGAGATACGGTATGTTATGATTTTTTAATAATAATGTTTATACTGTCCAAATTTTTATAGACATGCATTTATTATGAAACTGAAGGGGTTGAAGTGCCAAAATATAAAGAAACGGGCAGAATTGAAACTACTAAAACTTTAGGGGCTAAAATGAAAGAAAACAAAAGTATAGAGACTGATGTAATTTTCCAAGAGCTATTTTGAACTTTCAGAAAACCTTAGGGACTAAATTAAAAAATTATAAAAACTATAGGGTACCTAACTGTAATTTTGTAAGGATATTTTTAATAAGATCTGATCACAAATACGAGATCCATCAGACAGACCAAATACGCGATCGACAGACCAAATACGCGATCTCGTTAGAGAAGAAGGCCACAGACGCGATCTCTTTGGAAAAGAAGAAGAAAAAGGCGGCAAGTTTCTCACAGTCTTTCCTCTTTCTTCTTCCTCCTCCTTCCTCGATGAACAGCCGTATCCGGATTCTGTGGTCGGATCCCGCACCCGTACCAGTGTCGTGTCGTGTCGACACGGGTACTCCGCCAAAAATGGCGAGTCCGAGTAACACAACCTATGTGCTTAGGTGAAGGACAAAAAAAAACAATTAATGAAAACGGGGTCAAATGGGCAATTTTGTAGTATCACATTAAATATATTTATTCTCACCAAGGTAGAATTCTATTTAGTTTTTAAGAACATATAAAACAGGAAACATATGTTAGGGAGCTTGATTTAACTTCTGTAGCCAGGTAAAGTTTAAGAGAGACAATTAAGCCATTTGATTTCCTTTGGTTACTTCTATTCATACGTACACAGTTCCAACAAGGTCTTCTACAACTCTATATTTGGTGGAATGTTGTATTTGTCAGTGTTGAGAACCTTTGAACTGGATATATGTTAACTGAAATTCTACTATTTAGACAAGTAGCCACTTAAAACAAAGAAATACCTACTTATGTGGACAATCGAAATTGAGTCTCACAAAAAGAAAGTTGATGTCATGAAATGAGAGGTAAAGAATTATAGTACGTTGGCTGCTGAGAGAGCAGAGATATTCGTAGATAAGAAGCTGTTGTAGGTGGTTATTCATCAGAAGGTATCATTGGATACTAAATGGATCCTAAGGCAGTTGAGAGAGCTAGTTCCCTTTCTTGTGATTGGTTGTCGTTGTGCTGGTGTTGAGTTGTGGACCTAGTGTGCGATATAGTGCTATCATTAAGTTGAAGGTGATGGGAGTCAAATCTTATATTTTCAAGGTAATGTTGGTAATTAAGTATTCTCATGTCCAGACTCCAGAATTCATGTTAGTTTGTTTAGTATATTTACAACATCACAACATTTATAACATCATAGAGAGTAGTGGAGAGAGAGAGAGAGAGGGAGAAAACTAAATAAGAGAGGAACAAGGAAGAAAACCCTCTCCCTTTATTGTTTTTCCTTCTTTTTCTTATAATTGTGAATTCGTGATACTGAAATTTGTTACCTTTTTGATGTATGTTACTTGAGTAGTTCTCACTTAAAGTCAATTTCACAAAATTATCTTTGGTGGCCTAGACGAAAGGGAAGAAATGGTAGTCTATGTGGCAATGTGCATAGGCTTTGATTTCGACAGTTTAAATAGAAAGAATGTAAGACTTTTTCAAATAGAACAAGCTAATAAATATGTTTGTGTCCTTTCTGGGCTTTTGTAAATGAGTATTTAAAGAAGACTTCCTCATGCATGATCATTGTCCCCCGTTTAAACTTTTCTCGAGGGCCAAGTTGTTGAAAGCTTTCTCTGAGGGAAGCTCAAGTTTAATAGTAAATGATGATAGGTACCCTTTTTCTAGTCCATATAAGCATATAGCACTGGCTGAGTTTTGCCTAGTACTTGTAAGTACCAACTAATTTTAACATAAGGTATACTTATTCAAGAAAAAGAAAAATAATAAAAAGGTCAATGAGTTTTTTGTCTTAGTTGGAAGAGAATTAATTGTACCGCTAAGGATTCTTTCAAAGGCTCCGTTTTCCCCAAGGAATTTTTCCATTGTTCCCAGATGCAATGTGGCTTGGTGAGAAAGATATCAAGTCCCTACTTAGTGGTGCTTCATGCACAATCTTAGGGAGAACCTAGAGTTATTAACATTACTTTAGGTAGATTAAAGTAACCAAATCAATGCAACTGCTGACACTCTGCCCATTACTGTCTTTGCCGCGAAGAAAGGAAGACACGTAACTCCTTAAGGGTGTGGAGTAATATCTCAAGTTCCCAGAAATTATCACTCAAAATTTAGTTTGCTTCATTTTACAGTATTTGTCATGCTTTCCTTGTGCACTTATTTTCTTTTTGTCAATGATTATTTTGGGATTGAAAAGAAGGGGAAATTCAATAATTTTTGCTTGTCTAGGAAATTATATGTTGAGGATGCATATTGTTTTTTTAAAATCAAGAACTCTTTTTAGAAATAAGAACAAAAAAGTATAAAGCATAGGAGGAAATACAAGTGAAATTGAAAAGAAAACACTCAAAAGAGGGCAGCTGTATAATCTCTATCAAAATCAGACACAAAAATTATCCTAAACACACCCATGGCAGACCTGCATACAGAAGCAAGAAAAAAATATATTATCTCACAATAAAGTGAAAGATGAATAGCTCTCTCTTAAAAGCCCAGGAATACATTCAGCCCAGATCCTCTAGAAAATAGGAAAGATCGCACACTTCCAAAGCACCTAAGCATCATTTTTTAACCAAACCTTTGAACTGAATAATAAACAATCCTTCACGACATAGGACACTACCATTCCTCTCCCAAAATTCCAAAAATAGAGTTCCACAAACCCCAAGTACCAAGACAGTACAAAAATAAATGAGAGCGTCTATCATTATCCTCATTACGCACAACACGTCTAGAAAATCAAAACTAACAATCCTACGTATCTTCCCAAAAACGCACATGATGTGCTACCCCAACATCATTCTTATTAGAAACTCAAAGTGGATAGGACCTTCAAAAATGAATTTCGATAGACTCACATGAGTACATGTCTCTGGTTTGGCATCACATCCATTTATGTATACACCGAACTTGCTCCAGATGACCCTATGTGAAAAGGGGACTATTAGCCCTATTGATAGGTAAATCAATATGAAGATTAAAGGATTAATTGTTTTGTATTATTATTTAGAAATAAATCAGTTGTAATTATTTTGTTTTAGTTAGATATAAGTATAAATATTTTTATTTGTAGTACATAATTGTTATTAGGATAGTAGATAACTATTAAAAGTTTCCTTATTAAATTAGATTACCTTAGAATTGAGGTTTATATTCTATATAAACTGATCTAATCCAACCTGAAATTGAGATGGCTTAATATACTTATTTGAGTTAAGGCTATGTGCCATTGTGGCCTTCGAGCATTCTTCTTCTCCTATTTTCCGCTTTATATGTTGTTGGGTATGACATGAATCCTTATTTAATTTGGATTTAGGTATTATGTAGAATTTGTTTTGGTTTATGAAAGTTATCTGTAATACCGGTTAAAAAAAATAATAATAAATAAATATAATAATAATAATAAAATAATAACAGATTTATAATTAGATAATGGAATCAAAACTAATAATTATTATACATATCTAAAACCTATTAAGACAAGTCAGTTAGACTGTAACAAACTTTTAATTTTAAAAGGACTCTTTTACTTGGTAACCTATTTTGCAAAGAAATTACATATATTTAAACAACTAGAAAGAAAGAAAAGAACGTAATAAATATTTGGCTTTGGAGTACTGCAGAACAGAAAAGAAGAAAAGTTAAAGAATTAGTTCACTTTTAATTTCGTGTTTCGCAATATCAAAGTAAGTGGCTTTCCGAACTATTTAGTGTTTTTAAGATTATCGTTACTTTTAAGTATGTCTTATTAATTATTCGGATGCCTAAATGTACAGTTTTAAATTTCGTTATGTTTTATTTAAGGCTTCCATTTAAATTAAATTGTTATGATCTTTTATTTCAAAATTCGGATCAAGTATTTATTTTCGAACTGTGAATGAGATTATATGATTTTGAACTGTGAAAAAGTATTGTTTATATTATCGATAATATTGAGAAAAGATTTTGAAATCCTCAGTCTGACTATGTATAGAACCCGTTATTGATTACGTTTAATTCCGGAGCTAATATAGAACCTACTAAGGCGCACACCTTTTAGATGCCCTTCGGGAAGCGTGCATTTTTATAGATACCTTAGTAGGGTGCGTATCATAACGTTATCGAACTTTTGGACCGTGTTACAGGGCTATTGTAACCTTAGTCGCTAAGGCTGTGGATTAAAAGAGATATGATATACATTGAAATCATTTTTGAAATGTTTTAGTTTTGAAAGCTTTTGTACTATTGTTATTGAACAAAAAGTTATTTCGAAAAAGTATTTTACAAATTGTACTTGATTCGGCTAGATAGAGAGGATTGCTACGTGTTGGGCTTCATCGCTCACCCCCTTACAGATTTTTACAGGTCTCATCGTTGAAAGCTGAGCCCTTATTTGATACGTTTGGAATAGCTGGAGTTTAGTTTTAAATATTATTTCTTTTGTTGATGAATTTTGATAAAACTCTTAATTTCAAGGAGCTGCATCTCCGTTATTTGAATGTGGAAATTTTTTTTGGTATTTAATTTGGATTGATTTAAAATATGTTTATTGTTGGGTTTTAAGTTAAGATTATTGTTGAGTTGTTTTGTTTGGGCTGCGCGTTATTGATATTGTTGTCTTGCGGGCCTTTGGGCTTGCGGCGTGTAGCACTTCGGGCCTATATCAGGTTCGGGGTGTTACAAAGGTAGTATCAAAGCAGTGGCCCCTCGCAATGTGTTAGGTTGAAAAACCTACACATTCTCTGGGGAGTGATTTTGGGATTTAACTGTGGGTTGTAAATCTACTAGACTTAAGAAATAGTGAGTGTGAGAAATTTTAGGTTTGAATATCTTGTAGAAATTGTGATTATATCTATAGATTATTAAGACTGTGACTGTGACAACCCGAGAATTTAGATAATTATTAAAATCCTAAAATGATGGATTAAAGGTTATAACATTAACCTAGACAGAAAATAAGTGTATGGAATTGCCGTTTCTGTGAAGAAATTTTAAAGATTTCAAAATTTTTAAGAAGAACCTATATGGTTTCTTAATTGAATGAGAATAAAGAAATATGGGTTACAAAATTTCAAAACCCTAGAAATGAATTAATATGTACTTGAAGGAATATCGAGAATAAGGTATTACGATACCTGTAAATTCGGTGTGAACTGAATAGTCTAAGAAATGTTATATAAGTACATATGGAAATTTTATTAAGGAGATAAGATTTCACATGAAGAGATGTTGTGAGGTTAAACGAAGATGAGTATATGTATAGAAATATATATACTTAGTAAGGTGCTATATATATTTTAGCAAGAGGAATGATGAATTAAGTTAATGATATAAGGATCAAGATAAAACTATGTTAGCAATTAACATAGCTTGAACGCTGGCCTTGAATGGCAAATAAGAATTTGAATAAGTATAAAGTCGTTAGTTAATACGATTAGCAATAAGAAAGGAGTAATTTAAAACTCAAAATTTGAGTTAGAGATAGAATTTTGAAGCATGGACTGATCGGTTACGTCCGCAACGTCAAGATTAGTCAGAATGGACAGTAAACACAAAATGTGTAAATGTTGACTTTTGGTCAAAGTCAACAGTTGACTTTTTATGGAGAAAAGTCAAAATTAGAGTGAGAAGTGAAATATGTTATATGGATAATGATATAATATTTAATATTATACCAAATGATGTGAAGTTAAAATATGAGATGAGATCCAATATGTAGATATGAATATTGGTATCAAAGTAGTTAGTAAATTAAATTCATATTTGAATAAATGATTGAATATATTAAATTATATATTTAGTATATAAATAAATTGTTTGAAAACAATTTATGGAGAGGAGGAGGAAATTAAATTTAAGTATACAATATGAATTGTATAACTTGAATAAGTTATTAAGTATGAGAATTAAATAACCTAAATGGTTATTGTTATTTAGTGGTTCTAGTATTAAATATATACTAGTGACCTAATCTAAGAGAATTGTGGAGCATGTCATAATTTATTTAGTGATTATGTGAGTAAGTGAATACGAATATTATGTGATGGCAAATAAAAGAAATTAGCATGATCCTAGTTATATATTAGGAATGAAGAATTAAATAACTTAAGGGTTATGGGATGAGAGAATTATGGTATATAAAATATATACTAATTTTAAGAGATTTATTTTATACATCTCGGTTAATTAATTTTATAACCTAATAATAGTAAGTCTAATTGGGTTAAGAAAATTAATGTGCACGAGTAAGGAATTTATTTTCTAGTGTGAGGAAAACCCTAATTAACTAATTAGGGAAGAATATTAAGAGTGTTGGACTATATAAATTTTATATGGCCCAAAGAAACTAAATTTGAAGCCCAAAAGTATTAAAAGTAATGGACTATAATAATATCATAGCCCAATAATTTATTTAGAGTCCAAAAGAATTGGATTTAATGGGCTAAGGAGGTAATATTATTTAAGCGAGCCAAGTTAATTTTTGTGAGTAAGTAAAACAATTAAATTTGTTAGCTCTATGGGATTAATTAAGGCCCAAACTAGGCCCACTTGTGGGAGAATAATAATATTAAAAATAATATTAAGTTAAGAGATATATTTTAATTATCTCAAGTTATTAATTTTATAACTTAATTAAAACAAGTTTAATTGGGTTATAGAATTTAATGTGCTAAAGTGAAGATTTAAATTCTATATATTTGGAATGGATACCCTAATTAAATATTTATGGTGGGGTAAGATGGAAAGGAGTGACTCAATTTTTAGCCCAAGAGTTGGCCCAAGCAATAATTTAAAGAGCCCAAAATTAAATCCAAGTATGTGGGATATTTTTGGACAAGAAAAGGCAAAGGAGAGACATTTTTGGGACAAAGAAATTAAGCCAATCTTGGTAGTTGATAAGGCCACATGGCCGGTTATCCATTAGAGGAAAAATAGAATAAGAAGAGATAAGAAGATAAGGGAAAGGGAAGAGAAGAAAGAGAAAAAGAAGGAAAAAGATAAGAAGAAAAGAAGATAAGAGAAGAAAGATAAGAAGAAAGAGAAAGAGGAAAAGAAAGAAAGAGAGGAACGGTAGAAAATCGAGAGAGAGAAAGGAGAAGAGAGGCTTCGGCAGCCATAGGAGGATGAAGGGAGAGGCTATCCATGGAAAGAGGAAGAAGAAGAAAGGTATAGAACAATTTCCTCCTAAGCTAGCTTCTCTTTCTATTTATAAATTGATGATGTGGGTTTTTGATTTGGATGTTAAAACCCTATAATCTTTGTGTTTTTCACGAGTCCATGTTTGGATCTACCCATATTGGGTGTTGATTGGGTTGAAACTCAAAAGAAAAGAAAACTTATTTTTCTAGTTTTGGAAACCCAAAATTTCTATGTACTTTGGATTTCCACCGTTTTAAATCTATAGCTTCTTTTTACGATCCGTCAAAGAGGGGTGCTAGATATATGTGTTTACTAGTTAACCCAAGTGGTAGCACTCAAATATGTTGAGTTTGCATGGGGTAATGACTGATTTTGTGAAAACAGTCCCGTTTTTCTAGGAACTGTTTTTGGGCACTCTGTAACGGGGGCTTTTTCGTCCACTTTTTGTGCTTTAAAAATTCTGGGCTTCTGATATGTTATAGTACACTGAATAAGCTTTCCATAGACTCCGGAACGGACTAATTCCGACTCCGGAGGAGGTAGTTATGACGTTCGGAAGAAGCATAATCAAACTGTTCAACCAAATCCCGAACAGTCTCCTTTTACAAACTTTTTGGACTGATGTGTTCGGATTTTGGAAAAATATCAGTAGATAAAAGTTGTAGCCCTGGAAGTTAGCTTCGCGTGGGCTCAAGAATCGCTCAAAAATGTTTTAAAACGCGAGAGTTATGACTGTTTTAGCAAAGGTCTCTAAAACTGTTTTATGCCAAAAAGTTGCTGCCCAAATTTTTGCGAGGGCTGTTTTGGCAACTTAGTTTATGTAATAAATTCTGACCTTTTGGGACATGAAAATATATGATATCAAGTACCTTGTGTCCAAAAATGAGCTCATTCCGAGTTAAAATGAGCAAGTTATGACCATTTCAATTTTTGTGATTTTCTGACGAAAATGGTTATAACCGGAGTTCTATAACTCCGATGGCCACGAAATTTAAACTGGAGTGTCACGTTAAGACGTATAAAATTGTGCCAAGAGATGGAATTTCCGGAGTTGTGCACGAGGTAGCTAATTTCTTAAGGAATTAACTAAAAATAATTTTTAAAAAATACCAAAGGAAGTTGAAAAATTTTGGAAAAATATTTTTTGTGTATGAAATATGTGTATACATGTTTGTACAAAGGATAGAAAAATAATAAGTTGATTTGGTATTTTCGTGTACGGATATGGAATCCAGCTTGCTAGATTAGAAAATCTGATGAATCCAGCTTGCTGGATTGAAAAGAAGTTTACTGAATTGAAAATATGTTGAATCCAACTTGCTGGATTGCAATCTAGTTGCTGGATTTGTAATCTAGTTTGCTGGATTGCAGTTTGACTTGCTGGATTAAAGGAGTTATGTATCCAGTCTGCTGGATTGGTCATTAGGTTGAAGGATTATGAATCCAGCTAGCTGGATTGAAGTATTAGAGAAAACAGCTTACTGAATTAGAGAAAACAGTTTGCTGAATTATAAACATTTTGCTGGATTATAGAAAAGAGTTTATAATATGAAAGATTAAGTGTTTAATCATAATGAATATGATACAGTGATTGAATAATTATCCAAGAATGATAATAATACCGATGTGTTAGGATGTTATCTAATATTTGATTAAGTGTTAGATAAGCTATTGACAAAGTAATTGTATTATGATACAAAGTAGAAAATTGCTGATTGAAAGACCAATCTTATTATTAATGATAGGTCTTACCAAAAGAAGTTAACTTAAACTGCGTAGCAGTAGTCAACAAATCAGGCAAGTTTTTCCTAACTCAAACTTGAGTTGTATGTTCAAAGCATGTTAGTGAATGATTATTGTTGATTATTCACGTCTACACTGATTATTTATTCGCACTTAGTGCATGTTGCATATGTTCATCAGGTATGAAAGGCTGATCACCTTCATTACCATAAGGTTCAGTTAAATTGTTTATGGTCATTGTTGACCTTCAAATATTATTGATTCAGTCATGAAATTATTGAAACTTGATTCATGTTATTTCACAATTATTATATTGTTGAAAACTTGAAAGCTTATTCATTCTTTTCAATCATGATATATCTTTATTGAATTTAAACTTGCTGGGCAAATTTGATGTTCACCCTTGCTATATCATGATAAAATTTTCAGATTAAGATGAAAGCTTGAGTAAAGACAGAAGCGAAGATAAAGTGCAAGATTAAGCTATTATGCAGTTAGATCTATTAAATTTTCTGACGAAAATATCATTGTAAACCTTTAAGATATTAAAGGTATGTATTAAGTTAAGGTTGTAGACCTTGGGAATGATGTGTAAAAGTTTAATGTATAAACAATTTATGTGTATATCTTCCGCAATAGTTATAGAAATAGTATACCAGATCCTTCGTGATTAGGACCGGGATTTGGGGATGCTACAGTGACTTTTGGAGCATTATTTAGATATGAATCGAGTGTTAGAGCTTGTTTGAAATTAACCTTAAGAATTATCAATTTGGAGGACCAAATTTTTTAAGGTGGGTAGAATGTAATACCCGGTTAAAAAATAATAATTATAAATAAATATAATAATAATAATAAAATAATAATAGATTTATAATTAGATAATGGAATAAAATCTAATAATTATTATACATATCTAAAGCCTATTAGGACAAGTCAGTTAGACTGTAACAAACTTTTAATTTTAAAAGGACTCTTTTACTTGGTAACCTATTTTGCAAAGAAATTACATATATTTAAACAACTAGAAAGAAAGAAAAGAACGTAATAAATATTTGGCTTTGTAGTACTGCAGAACAGAAAAAAAAAAAAAAAGTTAAAGAATTAGTTCACTTTTAATTTCGTGTTTCGCAATATCAAAGTAAGTGGCTTTCCGAACTATTTAGTGTTTTTAAGATTATCGTTACTTTTAAGTATGTCTTATTAATTATTCAAATGCCTAAATGTACAGTTTCAAATTTCGTTATGTTTTATTTAAGGCTTCCATTTAAATTAAATTGTTATGTTCTTTTATTTCAAAATTCGGATCAAGTATTTATTTTCGAACTGTGAATGAGATTATATGATTTTGAACTGTGAAAAAGTATCGTTTATATTACGATAATATTGAGAAAAGATTTTGAAATTCTCAGTCTGACTATGTATAGAACCCGTTATTAATTACGTTTAGTTTCGGAGCTAATACAGAACCGCGCACACCTTTTAGATGCCCTTCGGGGAGCGTGCATTTTTATAGATACCTTAGTAGGGTGCGTATCATAACGTTATCGAACTTTTGGACCGTGTTACAGGGCTAGTGTAACCTTAGTCGCTAAGGCTGTGGATTAAAAGAAATATGACATACATTGAAATCATTTTTGAATTGTTTTAGTTTTAAAAGTTTTTGTACTATTGTTATTAAACAAAAAGTTATTTCGAAAAAGTATTTTGCAAATTGTACTTGATTCGGCTAGATAGAGAGGATTGCTACTTACTGGGCTTCATCGCTCACCCCCTTACAGATTTTTACAGGTCCCATCGTTGAAAGCTGAGCCCTTATTTGATACGCTTGGAATAGCTGGAGTTTAGTTTTAGATATTATTTCTTTTGGTGATGGATTTTGATAAAACTCTTAGTTTCGAAGAGTTGCATCTCCGTTATTTGAATGTGGTAATTTTTTTTTGGTATTTAATTTGGATTGATTTAAAATATATTTATTGTTGGGTTTTAAGTTAAGATTATTGTTGAGTTGTTTTGTTTGGGTTGCACGTTATTGATATTGTTGCCTTGCGGGCCTTTGGGCTTGCGGCGTGTAGCACTTCGGGCCTATATCGGGTTCGGGGTGTTACATTATCTTTCTTAATTATACTCAATTTAGTATTTCTTATCCTATTTGGTTATGGAATTTTCCTATGACCTATAAATATAGGTGTTTGGTTTTTGGAGAAGGGACATTCAGAAGTATTCTAATAATTTTCATAGTTCTCTCTTTATCTTGTATTCTTCAGATTTTATTTAGTGGATTCTTCTGCCTTTCTCTATGGTTTTTTCCCGATTTGGGTTTCCACGTAAAACCTTGTGTTATTGTCTTTATTTTTCTTCTGTGTTGATTTATTGTGTTTGCTATAGTTTGTCATAACAAACTAGTATCAGAGTCTAGTTATTATCGATCCATACTATGACGTTGACTTCATCAACAAAATTTGATATTGACAAATTCGACAAATTCGAGGAATATTAATTTCAGTCTTTAGCAGGTTCAGATGAAGGTTGTTCTTACTCAGCAAGGCTTGAAAAAAGCCATTATAAGAAAGAAAGTAAAACCTATAGATATGTCTGATATGGATTGGGAGACAAAGAAAGCTAGTCAGAGACAAAATGAAAAATTATGGATGATAAAGCACTTTCGGCAATTCAGTTGTGCCTTTCAAATAATGTGTTGCAGGAGGTGTTAGCAGAAACTACAGCTGCTAATTTGACGAAGAAATTAGAGTCTCTATTTGACAGTCCTAACCCAACAAAGTTGTTACGGCGAGTCATGGCGGTAGCCGACTGCCTGGACGCCTAAGCGACAATGCGACCGCCATGGCGTCCGTATGACGACAAGTCGTTTACAATGTGCAATTTATATATTATTTATTTTACTTAACAAGTATATTGGTAATAAAATTTCATATGCATTAAAACTCAAAACATAACACTATGGAATAACATTAAAAGCATTATTATGTAAATACTAAGCAATAACAATCCAAAAACAAAACACTTGATATTAAAAATTAGTAAAAGAAATGAAGAATTCAACAAACACCACGTAGAAAATAAAGTTTCAATCAACCATCACAAATATGTAGTCAAATAACTAATAAAACACCACATAACAAGCCAAAATAATGTTTAGACTCTACACAATAAAATCAAATAAAAAATATAAGACATTGTATGGTTGATGAATGTAATATCAGTTGTGGTATCAGTATCTAACATCAATGGATAAAATGTAAGGAGTACATATATAAAATATAAATAAAAAAATATATAAATATATTTAAGGGTACCAATCCATGGAACCGGTTGCTAAAGTTACTATTCCAACAACCATCATCTTTACCGTTGATCAATATAATTAAAGGCTGAAATTTTTTAAAAAAAATACCCTGCCGCTATAGGCTGTAGCGGCTGTACAACTCCTACCGGCATCTATTTTATTAATGGTCAAACTAACTTACTAATGGGATCCACTTTGTCGGATAATATTACAAAAAGGGGGGGAAATTTAATATACCTGCCGCTACAAGTTGTAACGGCTAGGCCTTAATTTTTTTCCTCCCTTAAATGCTATTTATCCTTGATTTGGCTGGACTTTTTCAAAAATAAATGTGTCGCAACAAGTTGTAGCGGCTTGCCTTGGATTTAGTAATGTTTGACCCCAACTTTGTTATATCTCTTCTTGTTATATTAGTTAGTGGTATTATTATTATTATTATTATTAAAACATAATAACAATAATAATATTAATAACAATAACAATAATAATATTACTAAGTAATATTAATAACAATAATAATAATGGATTAACTAACTAACTAATAATAATAATAATAATAATAGATTAACTAACTAATATTAATAATAATAATAATGGATTAGCTAACTAATATTAATAACAATAATAACAATGGATATATTAAGTAAGTAATAATAATAATAATAATAATAATAATAGATTAACTAACTGGTTTAATAATAATAATAGTTTGCATATATCACCCATAACTATAACATTTATTAAATCAACATCTTATTATTTAGAAAAATTAAATCTTATTCTTAAAAAGTTGGAGTCTTACAATATTAGTTAGTTAATCCATTATTATTATTGTTATTAATATTAGTTAGTTAATCCATTATTATTATTTTTATTAATATTTGTTAGTTAATCCATTATTATTATGGTTATTAATATTAGTTAGCTAATCTATTATTATTATTGTTGTTATTAATATTAGTTAGTTAATCCATTATTATTATTGTAATTAATATTACTTCGTAATATTATTATTGTTTTTGTTGGTTTTATTAATTTGTATTATTATTGTTATTATGTTTTAATAATAATATTATTAATAATACAACTACTACTACCACTAATTAATATCACAAGAAGAGATAACAAAGTTGGGGTGGGTCAAACATTACTAAAATCCGAGACAAGCCGCTACAACCTGTTGCGGCACATCTATTTTTGAAAAAACCCAGCCAAACCGAGGAGAAATGGCATTTAAGGGAGGAAAAAATTTAAGGCCTAACCGCTACAACTTGTAGCGGCAGATATATTAAAAAAAATTCCCTTTTTTGTAATATTATCTTACAAAGTGGGTACCGTTAGTTTGACCATTAATAAAATAGATGCAGGTAGAAGTTATATTGTCGCTACATCCTGTAGCGGCAGGGTATTTTTTTTAAAATCTCAATCTTTAATTATATTGATCAACAATGAAAATGGTTACTAGAATAGTAACTTTAACAACCGGTTGTCATGGATTGAAACCCTATATATAATTTTATAAATATATATATAACCATCAAACTCAGCATAAAGAAGTTTATATATAACAATCAGAAAGGATAAGTAATAAGTTTATATATATACACACACATAACAAGCAGTCGGATAAGGGACAAAAAAAACTAAACAGTAAACAAACATAACTCACACAAATATATAGGACTTGGCACTAGCACTACACATTGAAAAAAGATGCAGCAGTAGGGCAGAAAAGGGAGGGAAAAAGAAGAAGAAGAAGAAATCAAGAAATACCTGCTGAAGTGCCGATCGGAGTCGCGTAGCTTCGCCAGAAAAGGGACTTTGGAGTCAACAGTCGACGAGGTATTCTCTCTCTCGGTCACTCCTCACAGTCGCTCGTTGACTCTTTCTTTCTCACAATCACTCGTCAACTTAAGTTCAACTAGGGCTAGTTACCCAGTTCCAAGCGACGTCATTTTTCCATTTCTTTTTTTAACCCAGTGGATTGATCCATACCCGGAGTAGACAAGTAAGTCGATTTGCCAACAAGTTGTCGAAGTCGACGCTGAGTCGTCCAAGGCGACGACTGCTGTCACTAGGCGCTCGACTTTCAGCCCAAACCCAAGTCGCCCGGTCGCCTTGCCTGCCCCATATCGACTGAACGCCTTGACGTCGCCTATGCTAACTAATAGATAGAGACTTGAACAACATTTTTACACCTTGCGTATGTCAGAAGGTACTCAAATCAAATCTCATACCACTGAGTTTAATTCAATTGTAATTGAGTTGCAGAATATTGATGTTAAGATTGATAACGAAGATCAAACCCTATTGTTGTAAGTCTCATTACCTCCTTCATATAAGCACTTTAGAGACGCTATGATCTATGGTAGACACACTATATCAATTGAGGATGTTAAGACGAAACTTATAAGTAAACAAAAATTAGATTCTGAGATGACTTTTGGAAAAATTGATGATCAAGATGTTGGATTGTTTGCCAGAAAGAGATCAGTTGAACGAAATTCAAAAAGTGCAATACAAACGGATCGAAATCTCAGAATAAGAATTTCAGCTGTAACTACTGTCATGCAAAGGGGCATATAAAGCGTAATTGTCTGATGTTGAAAAATAAAGAATAGAGAGGAGACAATCATGATCAGATTAATAGTGAACAAAATATGCAGAATTAGAGGGCAAGAAAGCCTGCTCAGGCTAGTGTTGTTGAGGATAGTGATGATCTTCTGTTAGACTGTTAGTAGCCGATGACAGAGAAAGACTTAGCAGTGACTGGATTTTAGATTCTGGGTGTTCTTATCATGTGTCCTCGTGATTGGTTCTCCATATATGAACCGTTTGATGGTGAAATTGTTTTGATGGGAAATAATTCTAAATGTAAAGTAATTGGCATTAGTACAATTAAAATTAAGATGCATGATAGCATAATCAGGACATTGTCAGATGTTAGACATGTTCCAAGTTTGAAGAAGAATATTATATCTTTGGGTACACTAGATAAAAACAGGTTCAAGTACACAGCTGAAGGTAGAGTTATGAAGATTAGCAGAAGCTCTCTTGTGTTGATGAAAGGAATCAAGATTGGCACTTTATATAAGAAGGAGGGTTCCACAACTACAAATTCGAATGCAATTTGTTCTTCAGTTGCTATAGATGACACCGCCATGTTGTGGCATATGAAGTTAGGCCAAATGAGTGCAAAAGGAATGGATGCTTTGAGAAAAAGAGGTTTTTTTTCTGTACAGAAAATAAGAAAGCTAGACTTCTGTGAACATTGTGTCTTGGGGAAGCAGAAACAAGTTAGTTTTAAGACTACGGTTCATAGAACAAAGGGGAATTTGAACTATATTCATTCGAACCTTTGGGGCCCTTCACGGGTTCCTTCCAAAGGTAGCGGTGCACATTATCTGCTAACCTTCATTGATGATTATTCCAGGAAGGTTTGGGATTACTTCTTGAAACATAAGAATGTCATTTTTGTGACTTTTAAACAGTGGAAGACTTCGGTTGAAAAGCAGCTAGGAAAGCAGATTAAGAGGTTCAAATCAAATAAAGGCCTTAGTTTTGTGAGACTGAGTTCAATGAGTTCTGCAAGAATGAAGAAATTATTAGGCATTGTACAATTGTGAAGACACCGCAGTAGAATGAAGTTGAAGAACGGATGAACATAACCTTGATAGAGAAGGCCAGATGCATGTTATTAAATGCAAGTTTAGGTAAGGAATTTTGGGCAGAAACAATGAACACAACTTCTTTCTTGGTGAATCGTTCCCCTTGCACAACTATAGAATGTAAGACCCCTGAAAAGGTTTGGTAAGGTAATCCTGCTGATTATTCATTTCTTAGGATGTTTGGTTGTCCTGCATATACAGATATGAACGAGGGAAAACTCGAACCTAAAGCCAAGAAATGCATCTTTCTTGGTTATGGTTCTGGTGTGAAATGTTATAGACCGATGTGCTAATCAGAAGTCAACAAAGGTCATCATTAGCATAGATGTTATTATGAGTATGTTATGCTTCATAAGATCAAGGAATCCTCTATTCCTTGTATTGAAGGTGGAGCTTGAAGTAACTTCTCCTCAGATTCAAAAATCACAGCAGAGTTCATATCATATGCCTACTACAGTTGTAGATGAGAATATAGTTCCAGAGGAAGAACATATGGACAATCAATATAGTCTCACTAGAGAAATGACAAAGAGGATGGTGCGACCACCACAGAGATATGAGTATTTAGATTATGTTGCTTATGCCTTGTCAGTTGTTGAGGCAATTGAGTTTAGTAACCCTGTGACTTATAAAGATATTTCTTCAAATGATTCAAAAAAGTGGTTGTTTAATATGAATGAGAAGATGGAATATCTTCAGAAAAATTAGACTAGGGAGCTTCGACATGGTTAGTGTTCGATGCACTTGAGTTGTGCATTTCAAAACAGGAGAAAGTTCACTATTTGTGCTATATTTGGAGGATTCAAATCAAGGTAAAGATTTGTTGGGGATGACATGAATCCTTATTGGTTATGGATTTAGGTAGAATCCGTTTTGGTTTAAGTGATCTTTCCTAGCTATATTCAATTTAGTATTTCTTATCCTATTTGGTTATGGAATTTTCCTATGGCCTATAAATATAGATGTTAGGTTTTTGGAGAAGGGAAATTCAGAAGTATTCTAATAATTCTCATAGTTCTCTCTTTATCTTGTATTCTTCAGATTTTATTTAGTGGATTTTTTCTACCTTTCTTCGTGATTTTTTCCCAATTTGGGTTTCCACGTAAAATCTTGTGTTGTTGTCTTTATCTTTCTGCATTGATTTATTGTGTTTGTCATAACATATGCAATAAACAATACTGACAATATGACATTTAAAAATCGAGTATAGATTTGAAACACTGACAGCGTACGCACGAATGGTGTTAGGATCATGACACGTCAATAAAACATCATTAATTAAGTATTTATGTTTTTTTTGTCTTCAAAGCCAGCTCTTGGAGAAAGTGTAAGTGGTGCATTGATTGCCCTTGAATAGTGGGAGAACTTTCTAATTACAAGAGTTTGATTCGAGAAGAGCATAAATTATAACAAAGTCCTAAAGTAAATATAATCGATAAAGCTCGGCTAGAGAGGCCTAGCCTGATCTAAGAAGTGCTAATTCAATCCAAGAATGCCGCCCCCCCTCGAATCAATAAGAAAACAAGTGCTTAGTTTCAGATCAATGAACCAAAACGAAAGAAAACAAGTACTATGTTTCAGATCAATAAGAAAATAAATGTGAGTTTTTGGTGAAACTGGTCAACCACGCTGGCTAGTTTGATGAAAATATTCTTCTTTTAGTGGCGTGTCATGATCCTAACATTACTCGTGTATACACTGTCTATGTATCAAATTTAAACTCTTAAAAATTGGTTTCTTTACACTTTTACTCTCTAAAGTTCGTAGAGATTTCACTTTATCCCCTCATCTTCTAGAAGCCTGATTTAATCTGCTAAGTTAAACCTCCTTTAGCAATGCAGTCCAATTGCTCAAATTCTAGGAAATCAACGTTTGTGACGCACATGGGTCGACCTGAGCGACCAATAAAGGGGTTAATTTAGGTGACAAATCTTTCCTCTTTACCTATATTGCCTTTGAGGCTAACCAAGTGCTCCACATGCTGATTGTGAAGTAAATTTGATAAATTTGGCCACATTGCAGAACAAAGTAAACATGAAAGACTCCGGCGCAAACTGGTGTAAACTTAAGGGTGTAATGATGCACATTAACATTTTGAGAAAAGTAATTTAAATTTACTTATATTCCTATTAAATTGAGGAAAAACATAATCCAGTCATGACTCAAATTCTATCTAGTATAGGAGTATGGAATTTCCTTCCACATTCAGACACCCATATTCCTCCTTTCCTTTTGTTAGTTAATCATGTCACTTTTTAATATAAGTATGTAGCCTACCACTTAGCATGATGACTTATCAAAAGTGATGATCTTAATATATACTCAAGAGTCGGGACATTATTTTAGAGTCAAATACATAAATTAATCACTAAAAACTCACATGCTTTATAAGGTTTTTTTTAGCTTTGAAATGGATTGTATTTATGAAAACAGGAAGACAAGGTTTCAGACCTGTATTCCCAATCCCATAGTTATCAACTCCGCAAAAAAAATGACTTGAGTGATATTTTATATTAAAAAAACACTTGCATCAATAATTTTTTTCTTCTTTACTGATAAAGCTTATACCACTTAATATAAGATAAGGAGAATTACAGAACTAAAACAAACCTTGCATAGAGGGCACTTTACAGAGGAAGGAGGCTGAGAATGCTTGGTAGCAACCACTTTGGACCAATGCAAGATACAGTTGTAGCAAAACTTATCTGCATTAATAATAATATGGTTACTGCAAAGGAATGAAAGATAAGAATACATATACACACTCAAAGAAATATAGTCTCCACTCTCATGCATATTCTGAATGTCTTGTAGCATCAGATCTATATGAGACAAAAACTATGCAAAACAAATATAATATAGCTAAAAAAAATGGTAACTAGAATATTAACCATTCATATCTTATTCCAGATGACTCTACACCTAGCTGTCTGCATGCAATGATGCAATAAGGATGAAGAACCCGATGCAGAAGGAAGAAACATGAGTAGAGGGGCACTAGACATCAGCTGCTGAAAGGGTAGGGAGGATTCTTTTCCGCCCTCATTTTATCTTTCTAATATGCAAAAACATGTAGTTCTTGTCCAAGACTATCACTCACGTCACATGCCCTGAACCTAGATACAAGTAAAAACCAACAGAGTCCTAGTTGAAATAGTAGTAATTGTTCATTACCTATTGCAAAGGTTCATTCTTCAACTATCTCGTCGAGTAAAAGTATTATGCATATGTGAAGTCCACAAACATGACATCCCAAGCCGAGCACGAGTAGTATGCATATGCTATGTCAACAAACATTACTTAAAAAGTTATTCGATGTAGATTGTATCCTATAACTTTTTACATAACCTTGGATACACCTGCTGATTAGATCAAAAGGAAGTTATGACATAATTGGCAGGAGAGAAATATAGATTTAAGTTATATAAGTTAGGCAGAAAGAGAGTTATGATTATAACTCACTTTCCGTAATCAAATTCCAGCACTCTTTTCTCAAAAAAAATATATGCACATAATCTTAATCTGCAGTCTTCTGTAAATCTTTCGAATCAAAATTCTGACTGTAATAAATCAAAATTAAAATTTTAATCTAGTAGAAGAAAAAGTTGTTTTACAATCTTTTGAAAAACTTAAAGCTAACTGAATATTTTGCTCCTCTATGGAGAATCAATGTTATGGAAGATAATGTGACGACTTGCAATCTTTTTGAAAAACTTTAAGCTGCCTCAATAGTTTGCTCTTCTAGGGAGAAGCAATGTTATGGAAGCTTATGATGGCATTCCATTAAAAGAGAAGGTATCCCACGTCATGATATGGTTTGAACCCCCAAGGTGGCATTTGCTTCAAGTTTGTGGATTTAAGTGATAGTGGAATGCCTACAATGAAGCACTGAAGGTTGGAACTATACAGTGATGAACTAACATACACCTGTTGTTTTACAGGAGCAAAAAGATCTGCTAGAATGCAAAGGCAATCTCATTCATGCAATTGGTATCCAGTTATTGGTGCTGGATTGAATAAAAGAACTTTCCAATTAACCAAAATAAAAAACTTTTAGCAACCAAGTTTAAAATTTTTTAGCAACACTTGCCCTAAATGTAGTACCCAAAATATGAATTTCAACCTGTACAAGTCACACATGAACCAGTATATTCTTTTGATAAAAGAAGAAATTTTATTAATAGAAAAGAAAGCATACAATAAATGGGGGAACAATAAGTCAAAAGAGCCCTTTAAAAAATACAACCCTCCAATCTCTACACAAATCGATCACCAAGATACTTCTGAAAGCCCACAAAGCGAATCCCAAAGAGATACAAGAAAACAACCCCTTCATTCAATAGCTTAAAAGATTAGCAACTTTCTCTAAACAATCTAGCATTACCAAATTCCACAAATAGGGAACAAGGCACGTGAACAGCTATACCATTTGAGCACACTCCGTCTATAACAAAATTTACCAATTTTTCATCCAAACACCTCTAAATTAGCCAATACATAGTACAAAATTTATCAAACTATACTTGCAAACAAATAAGCAGCTAAAGTCACAGAACATTACAAACAGAATAGCAAATGCATTTGTGCAGTGCCTAGGGTGCACCTTGCACCTTAAGAACTATGGCATTTAACTCTAGTCCGGGTGGGCAATTTATGAATCATTAAGGCATATTACGAACCTGAATGTATAATTAAAGCTATGAAGACTAACACTATGAATCCACTTCCCTACTGATTAATCTCTCAGGAATTGGGGGCAAATAGCATGATGAATATAAATCTACTTATGAGAGGCTGATATGTGTCACTCTAAAAGAAAGATGATGATCAGATAAGCTTGATCTAAGGATAAGCATCCGAAAGATTATTATCATAATTATTATTAATATGTTAAAATACAAATATCTTAGATAATTTGTTAGCATAACACACATTGTTGGGGCCTCTCTCTGGGTAACTTAATATGTAATCCCAGCTCTAGGTGTGCAAGGTGTTGTATACAAATCATTCCACATACATATTGCCTTTTATATTGATACTGATAGAGCAAATGCACTTTAATTTGGAGAATATGCATACGAGGGAGAGTGTTAGGATTATATACAAATAGCTTATACTTTTAGTGAGTTAGTAACACAAAATTAATATCAATAAAAGATATTATATGATTCAAGGTACGATTCAACCACAATCATATTCATTTTCTCAAGGAATTATTTATCGACTAAACTCTTTCGGGCAATATTTCCTTTTCTTTAGCAGGTTCCAGGGACTTGTAATGAATTAGACAAGCAGATATGTAGAGAACCAGGGAATTTTAGAGAAAGGAGACAAATATTAGGGCAGAGAAAGGGAATTAGAGAGATAGAAGAGATAGAGCATAGAGTTGAGAGAGAAAATCATATATATTCATTCATTAGCTGCTTTCAAATGTATAATGGATTCCATACAAATACTCTACCTCACTCTGATCTCAACAATCGAGAGGAAACAATGAGCACATGCTCCCCATCTCCAGCTAAAATCTGCTAAAATCTGTTCTAACAGAAAATGAAGAAAAAAGACCAATATGAGATGGTTGGTGACACTTGATTAGATGGTCTTCCCCTCCTTTTCTAGGGATAACTGCAGGTTGTGGAAGTCAAAAGTGAATGGGTTAAATAACTTTAACCATTGGACTCCCAGCACTATATCTATGCCCCCAAATGGCAAAATTCTAAAGTCTAACTGGAATTCCTCTCCTTGTATGGACCAAGATAACTAGGGCAGTGTTGTTAGCTAGTGACCTTAAAACCATCAGCCACAGTCACAATGATGGCATTGGTTTCCCTTAGTGTAGCCTTGATTCTCTTAGCAGCTTGGGGATCTAGGAAGTTGTTGGTACTACCACTATCCACTAGAATTCTCAAAAAATTTCCATGTGACATTCCTACCAGTCTAACTGTATGATTAGTATTGTTACCTGAGACTTGAGAGGGCATGTAAAGTAATCTGGGCCTCCAGATCCTCACACTTGCCTTACCTCCTTGTCTGTTTTTTCACAGGGCTCCATTTCTTCCAGCTATGGGTCATCTGCAACTGAGGGTAACATCATGAACAACTGTGGTTTCTTACACACATGACCTCTCACAAATGGTTCATCACATGAGAAACATAACCAAACACAATTTTGGAGTAAGTGGCACCACCAATAGGCTTTTTGAACAACCTGCTCCTTCTAAGCCAGGCCTCCAATTTAGCCAACTCCACACTAGCCAATCTAATCATCTCCTTAAGGGTTTTTGGTTTGAGCTCCTGGATTCCCAACTGTATTTCCAACTTTAGTCCTCCCATAAAACAGTCCATAAAGAATTCTTCATTAAAGATTGAGTTTCTGGTTATAGCCCAACCTCTCAATTCCTCAAACCTTTTTCTATATTCATCAACTGACCCCACTTGCTACAGTTTCTTCAGTTCTCCTATGGGATTGTCACTAGCCTCTGGGCTAAATCTGGTAATTATCTCTTCTTTTAATCCCTCCCATGTCAACTCTTGCCCTTCCTACACAAATTAGGAGGACCTCAAAATTCTTCATGAGCTGCTCCAGTTTTGTATCCAATCCCTGTCGCAGTGTAGAGACAAATTCTAGCAATAGTGTCTGCAGATGCTGTATGGTGGTGGTTTGCTCATGAACATGAGACTCTAAGTTACTCAATCGTTGATTGTTGGTGGCCATAGGTGAAGGATCGAAGACTCTGATACCAATTGTAATGAATTGGAAAAGCAGAAATGTAGAGAACCAGGGAATTTTAGAGAAAGGAGACATAAATTAGGGCTGAGAAAGGGAATTTTAAAGAAAGGAGACATAATTTAGGGCTGAGTAAGGGAATTAGAGAGATAGAAGAAAATATAATGGATTCCGTACAAATACTCTACCTCACTCTGATCTCAACAATCGACAGGAAGCAATGAGCACATTCTTCCCATCTCCAGCTAAAATCTGCTAAAATTTGTTCTAACAGAATGAAGAAAAAAGATCAATATGACCTGACTGATGTAATTAAAAGACAGTAATACCCTTCTACTAAACTGACTTAACTAACTTTATAAGTCTAATCTAATCCTTACAGGACTATCCGCGATATTAAGTTTCACATTATCAGATCCATTTTAATAACATAAATAAATTTGAAAAAGAAAGAATCCAACTAAATCTAGGAATCTTTAAGAGATGGTTCAGTACTAAAATTTCAAAACTGGATCACAAATCTTTAACTTGTCAAGCTTCTTTATAGCTTATTAATCATAGGGCACACATGAGAGTTGGGATTTAATTATTTTGCAGTAATAATAAAAAGAACAACACCTGAGTACCTAACTACTTCTAAACTAAATAACAAAATAAGTACACAGCAAAATCTAGGGTTTACAGCATTGGCTTACGAAATTTAACACAGAAAAAAGAAAGGGAATCGTACGGAAACATTGATCCAAATAGGATTCTTGCTGAACAGGTCCGAGGCAAATGGGGCAAGGGTTTGAATAATCTGAGGTAGAAACGGCGTCGTTCGTTACTGGGTTTTTTTCAACATCCTCAGGCTCGGCCATTCTCGTGAAGTATGAACTCTATTAGTGCCCCCTTTGCCTATTTATTTTCCCGCTTTATTATTCGCGC
Source organism: Panax notoginseng (assembly GCA_016801055.1). Lineage (NCBI taxonomy): Eukaryota > Viridiplantae > Streptophyta > Magnoliopsida > Apiales > Araliaceae > Panax > Panax notoginseng. The sequence goes on from CM029019.1 coordinate 68,532,528, forward strand.
GTCACCTACGGCTAATGTTAGAATTTATGGGGGCATACCATAAAAATTGAATAAATCTGAATCTGAACGATCTGAATCTGAATCTGAATCAGAATGAGTTGAATCTGAATCTGAATAAAAAAAATTATTTAATAATTGACATGTCTGAAATATCTAAATGTCAAAACTTTGTTATTTTACCCATCTGAAAAAATTCAAAATTGTTGTAAATTTATTTAATATTACTTAAAATAATAGTTAATATTTTTTTAATTTTTATTTTATTTTTTTAATTTTTTTTTACTTCATTCAGTCATTCAGTTCAAAAAATCTGACTTAGCCATTCAGCTCGTCCATCTTACCGATTCACTCATTCAGACCAAAACAAACGCATTGACTGATTCAGCCATTCAGATTCAGCTCTAAATAAACAGCCCCTTAAAATAGTTTATTTATCTTTATCCTTACTATGAAGTGCTGTTCAGTCATTCTGTAAAGTAAAATAAAGATTCAATTTTTTCACTATATATCCAATAGGTTCCTTATATTGATTCCTTAAAGAATGAAATTTTCAGTCAAAACATCAAATTAATAATAATCTTATAATTTGTAAGAGTGGTAGTATAATTTATTAATTATATTTCATTGTAAAATAATTTTATTTTATTTTAAATTTTAAGTAATTTATGGAGTGAGTATTGAATGGATGTAAATGTATATAAGATCAATATTAACTTTTAAAACGTTAATTTGTGATATTTTAAATTTAAATTTAAATTTAATATGATTCATTTAGATTTTGAAAATAATAAATTTTATAATTAATAATACTTTTATAATATTTATAATTATATTGACAAAAATTAAATAAATTTATATCAATTTTAAATTTGAATACGTTTGAAATTAATTTTTAAAAAATAAGTCAATATTAATTTTATAATTTGAAAATGAAGTAGTAAAAAAATATCAAGGTGTGTATGATTGATAAGTTGTCCACTTAAATGAGGGTGTAAAATGTCATTTTGCATATATAGGGAACGATTTTTTGACTCACTCACACTAGGGAGTAAAATCATTTATATGGATTAAAATAGAGAGTTAAATATGGATAAGGAAACTGCTGGATAATGATTTGTTGATGTATTCTTCAAAATTGGGGATAAAGAGTTGATTGAAAAAACTGTTGTGACGCCCCTAAAATATGTATACATCACCTATTCTGAGTCGCCAAATACATGGTACAGAAAACAACTACTACATCATTACTATAATTATCGTACAAAATACGACAACACATAAACTGTTTGTTTAAATACAAATATTGTCTTCTAGTCAATATTCACACTCAAATAAGTCCTCATTACAATTATTAAAATACTATTTTATTAAATAGTGAGGACTGCTAACACGACTGACTGAAAACATCACTCCACACCCCAACTAGTTCCCGCTATATTCTCGCCTCTTGAGAAAAATGAAACAAAAAGGAAAAGGGTGAGCTCAACTAGCCCAGTAAAAAATATTATGACTGAGATAATATACAACAAATTATCATTAGTCTTCAACAAGGAAAAATCTAATAAAATATAATAGACAACAAGTTTTAGATCAACAATTGCAGCGAAAACAACAATCTATTAGAAGAGTCAAGTAGAGAATGAATTCTACTATCTTCTAATATTTAAAAGTCCATCATCAATATTTTATCCCTGTAACATCAATCAATATGCATCTTGAATCAAATATTCATCTTTGTATTACAGGCTAAAGATATTCATTTGTATCACCAGTTGGTCATGTTCATTTAAACACATGTTCATCTTTACACCACGGGCCAAAGATATTCATCAGTTAATCATTCATCTTTGCACTACAGGCCAAAGATATTCAATAATATCATCATTTAGGACTGAGGATGATGAAAAATATTTTAAAGAAACGAATCCAGTGAGATAAAAGGATAAATATTAGGGATTTGTACTTTAGATAATCTAAGTTCAAAAACGCTCCATAATAAACCATAGTGAAGTAAAATTCAAGAATGAAGATCAAAATATGGATACAATCAAATATAGTAACCATCCTAGACATTTTGGACAAAGAAGAGAAAATTTCATTTTTCTGTGAATAATGTCGTATTCGTGAATAGTACCGTATACGTGAATAGTGTCGTATACGTGAATAGTAACCCCGATGCAAAAAGGTAAAAATTTCACAATAAAATTTATATCAATATTTCGACATAATGATATTGAAGAAAATAATATCCCTTACCTCAAAAAAACAGTACTTCTGGCTGAAATATCAGGTATAAGGCTGAAGAATACTTGTACTGAATAGCAACTCTCAAAGTATCTAAATACTCACAAAAATACGCTCGATAATATATATATATATAGAGAAAAAAAACTTATTTCTGGTGTGATTTTCAATTCTAATCTAAGCACCTATTTATAGAAAAATGCTAGAACGCCAAAGCAGACTAAATAATAAAATATTAATATTCTAAAATCATTTCAAGCATGCCACTTTGATTTTTCAGTATACAACTTTGAATTTGCAGCCTGCCATTTCAACATTTTCCACAAAAAAAATAAAAGTGGGTCCTCCCATATTTTAATAAAAATATTTATTTTTGAAACTTCAATAATACATAATAAATAGTTCTTTTATCTGAAAAATTCAAATCTCATGTCCTTTCCATAGGAAATTTAATTCTCTACAACTTTGTAGAAGAAAATTTTTTCAAATTCCAAACAGAAAATGTCCGAAATTCACATACGGACGATTTTTAATACATTCATTCTGATAAAATACTGATAAAGCACCTCAACATTAACTCCTTCATTTATATCTATATAAAATAAATATTTTCTTATCATATAAATCAATAATTAATTATTCACAAATAATATTACAGAATCACAATTATGACAACCAGGTAGTTCTCAGAAAAGAGGGGACTTTCCGATAAGGATTTCTCCTTATTGGCGCGCAATTAGGTGATCAAACCTCTCCTTAGACAGAACTTTCTTAGACATTGCCAATAATATTATCTAGTAATATTATTCAAATAATATGAATTATTGATCTGATAATGGAAAATACTGTGCAGTGACAATTATTGAAATAACAATAATATAAAATATCAACGTTACAATTATTGAATCAATAAAATAAAATATTGAACAGTAATTACTATAACAATTATTGAGTAGTGTCTTCTTACGTAAGGATCAATAATTCAACAATACTGTGCAATATCGTGTGCTATTGTGCAACCACGCGTATTACTGTACTTTAACCACCGGGTATTCCAACAGTGTTAACGGTAACAACTACGCCGTTATTTATAAAAACTCAAACTTGTCGTTTTCTTCATCCGACCGTCTTTTGTTATAGGCCCCACAAATGGTTGCGTCGTCGTACGAATATTCTCCGACAACAAGAATATTCCACGACCAAATGAATATTCCCCGACAACAATGAATATTTTATAGCCACTTACTTATTTTACAAAATTTGCGCATTTCACCCATAACCAAAATATTATATCAAATTAACACCTTATTATTCAAAATAATAATTAGAGGAAATTCGATTTTGTTTATGAATAAGTTAGGGTCTTACAACCTCCACTCCTTATGAAATTTCGTCCTCGAAATTGACGTACGTACCTGGTGTTTCGAAAAGGTGAGGATATATCGCTTTTATTTTCGATTCCAACTCCCATGTCATTTCTTCAATAGCGTGGTTCCTCCATAAAATCTTAACTTGTAGTATAACCTTGGTGCGTAGGACATGCTCTTTTCTCTCCAAGATCTTAACAGGTGTGACGGCCCCAAAATAGGTATACATCACCCATTCTGAGTCGCCAAATACATGGTACAGAAACAAATACAATTTCATTACTACAATTGTCGTGTAAAACACGACAACACATAAACTGTGAGTTTAAATACAAATATTGTCTAATAAACAGTATTAAAACTCAAAAGGAGTCCTAATTATAATTATTGATACACTATTTTATAAAAATAGCGAGGACTGTTAAAACAACTTTCTAGAACCATCACTCCATACCCCGGCTAGTTCCTGCTATATTCTCACCTCCTAAGAAAAAAATAGAACAAAAAAGAAAAGGGTGAGCTCAACTAGCCCAGTAAAAAATATTATGACTATGATAATATACAACAAATTATCAATAGTCTTCAACAGGAAAAAATCTGATAGAATATAATAGACAACAAATTTTAGATCAACAACTGTAGTGAAAACAATAATTAATTAGAAGAGTTAAGTAGAGAATGAAATCTACTATCATCTATGAATTTAAAAGTCCATCATCAATATTTTATCCCTGTAACATCAATCAATATACATCTTGAATCAAATATTCATCTTTGCACTACGGGCCAAAGATATTCATTTGTATCACCAGTTGGTTATGTTCATCTCAACACCTGTTCATCTTTGCACTACGGGCCAAAGATATTCATCAGGTAATCATTCATCTTTGCACCACAGGCCAAAAATATTCATCAAGTATCACCATTAAGAACTGAGGATGATGAAAAATATTTTAGAGAACGAATCCAGTACGATAAAAGGACAAAGTTTAGATATTCGTACTTTAGATAATTCAAGTTTAAAAATACTCCATAATAAAACATAATGGAGAAAAATTCAAGAATGACGATCAAAACATGGACACAATCAAAAATAGTAACCATAATAGACATTTGAGACAAAGAAGAGAAAATTTTATTTTTCGGTGAATAGTGTCGTATTCGTGAATAGTGCCGTATACGTGAATAGTGCCGTATACGTGAATAGTAATTCTGACACAAAAAATTTCAAATTTGATAAAAAATTCAGACCAATATTTCGGCATAATGATATTAAAAGAAATAATATAAAAATAACATCCTTACCTCAAAGAAACAATACTTCAAAATGAAATATCGGATATGATGCTGAATGAAACTTGTACTGAATATCAACTCTCAAAGTATCTAAATACTCACAAAATACGCTCGATAATATAGAGAGAGAAAGAGAGAAAGCTTATGTTTCTGGTGTGATTTTCAATTCTAACTTAGTACCCTATTTATAGGAAAATACTAGCACGCCGAAGCAGATCTGACCTGTAACCTGATGGCTTTACCTGCTACTATTGCCATCCACCACATTTGAAATAAAATTTGAGCACATTTCTCACCAACCAAAAGTGGGGCCCACCAAATCTAGAATTTTTCACCAAAATGATAAATTTAGAAACTTCAACAATTTCTGAATCAGTCACCTCTTAAAATTCATAACAAATCATGCGTTAATTTTTAACGATTCAAAATTTATGGACATATACTCAACTTATATATGTATAACATATCCAAAAATCACAACGATCCAACGGTCGGATTAAAATTATAACTCACGCAATAGAGCTTTAAGAACATTGTTTTGATTTTTAAAACCTCCATTCCGACAAAATACTGATAAAACCCCTCAACACTAATTTCACATAAATAAATCCATCATTTATATCCACATCAAATAAATATTTTCTTATCATATAAATTAATAATTAATTATTCACAAATAATATTACAGAATCACAATTATGACAACCAGGCAGTTCCCATAAAAGAGGGGGCTTACCAATAAGGATTTCTCCTTACTGGCGCGCAATTAGGTGACCAAACCTTTCCTTAGACAGAACTTTCTAGACATTGCCAATAATGCTATCTAATAATATTATTCAAATAATATGAATTATTGATCTGATAATGGGAAATACTGTGCAGTGACAATTATTGGAACAACAATAATATAAATTATCAACGCAACAATTATTGAATTAATAAAATAAAATATTGAACAGTAATTACTGTAACAATTATTTAGTGTCTTCTTATGTAAGAATCAACAATTCAAAAATACTGTGCAATACCGTGTGCTACTATGCAACCACACGTATTACTGTATTTTAACCACCGGGTATTCCAACAGTGTTAACGGTAACGATTACGCTGTTATTTATAAAACTCAAATTTGTCTTTTTCTTCATCCGACAGTTATTCTGTTATGGGGCCCGCAAATGACTGCGCCGTCGTACGGATATTCTCGACAAAAAGAATATTCCATGACCAAACGAATATTCCCCGACAACAATGATTATTTTATAACCACTTGCTTATTTTAAAAAATTTGCACATTTCACCCTTGACCAAAGCATTATATCAAATTATCACCTTATTAGTTCAAGATAATAAATAGAGAAATTTAATTTTATTTATAATAAGTTGGAGTCTTACAACCTCCCCTCCTTATGAAATTTCGTCCTCGAAATTGACGTACGTACATGGTGTTTCGAAAAGGTGAGGGTACTTCGCTTTCATTTCCGATTCCAACTCTCAGGTCATTTTCTCTATAGCATGGTTCCTCCACAAAATCTTAACTTGTGGTATAACCTTTGTGCGTAGGACATGCTCTTTCCTATCTAAGATCTTGACATGTACCTCCTCGTTCGTTAAATCCTCGGCTATCTCGTCTGGTTCTAACACAATAATGTGGTTTGGGTCATCCACATATTTACGTAACATCGATACGTGAAAAACGTTATGAACACGCGACATACTTAGCATTAAGGCGGGTTTATAGGCCACAGTTCCTACTCGATCGAGGATTTCAAATAAATCAAAGGTTTGAGCTTTCTTCTCTTCATCGACTCTTACTTCTAGAATAACTCCTTCTTGCACCTTCTTCTTTATATTCATCAGCTCTGGTGTGTAGCTTGAGCGATTTTAACTTTATCAATTAAAGTCGATTTTACTCGTATACTTAACGTCATAACGTGGGTACTTGGAGCCTTTAACTCTATCTCCATCCTTTGTAAGTCGTACAAAATAGGTCTTTGTGCTCGACAATATCGCACTCGTACTCACATACGATCTTCTACTCAACGCGTCAGCTACCACGTTCGCTTTTCCAGGATGGTATGGTCAGAACAGGTGTCGAAATGAGTCGCCTCTTGAGCTCTTAGAAAATATTCTCGCATTCCTCGCTCCATACGAATTTTGTATCTTTCCGAGTCAGCTAAGTTAACGGAGTAGCGATTCGAGAAAATCCTTCCACGAATCTTCGATAGTACCCAGCTAAGCCTAGAAAGCTAGATATTTCGATTACTGACTTAGGTTGCTCTTAACTGTGACTCATATCCCAATCTTGGATAGCACGTCACAATGGCGCCTATCAGTTTACCACCGCACGAATATGACGTCCCCTACGGAGAGTGTAGCTTCGGTGCATTCCACAAAGGAAGTCACCAGATAGAGGCTCGGGTACCAACTTTTATAGTTGGGTTTTTAACTTCTGAAGTTCAATAGGAGCTATTTGATATGGATTTTAGAAATGGGCTTTGTACTCGGTTCAAGATCAATAAAGAATTCAACTTCATGTTCTGGGGTAGACCAGGAAGTTCTTCAGAAAATACGTTAGGAAATTCACTAACAACAGGAATATTATTCAAATCTGACATGTTTTTGTTCAAGTCCATAATATGGGCTAAGAAAGCTTGACATCCGTTTTTTAATAAACGAATGGCTTTATGGCTAGATATAACAGTGATTGACTTTAGTGGTTTGGTTGCTTGAATTCGCATAACAGGTTGGTTAGGAATATAAAAACTAACAACCTTATGAAAACAATCAATTTTGGTATGATGAGTGGTTAACCAATCAATTCCTAAAATCACATCAAACGCAAGTATCTTTAAAGAGATAAGATCAACAGGTAATGTGATTGTGCCCACTTGGATCAAACAAGATTTATAAATAGTGGATGTGATAAAAGTTTTTCCTAATGGAGTTTCCACAGATAAGTCAAATTCCAATTTCTCCGGAGTCAAGTTTAAACGTTGAACACAAGCAGGAGAGATAAAAGAATGGGTAGAACTGGTATCTAGTAAGGTATAAACTTCGCAAAAATTTATAATTAACTAACCCGTGATACCTTCGTTCGGGTTCCTTGCGTTTTGGGCAGTCACGATAAATGCTCTTATAGAAACCACCGACTTTGTTTTATCCGTATCCACCTTTGGTGCCACCGTCCCAGCTGGACTTGATTTCTCTACAGGACAAAATCGAGCTATATGACATTTCTTTCCACAATTATAACATACCTTGGAAGGCTGTGAACAGTTTGGACTTATATGTCCCTCCTCTCCGCATCTGTAGCATCTAACTGACGGTCGTTCTCCTCCCCTAGAATTTTTTGCTGGTGCTGCTGCCGACGTCTTCCCGTCATCGTTAAATCTTCTCTTCTTGAAATTTCCACTTGACTCACCTCTCCTATTATCATGGCCACGATGACCACCCGAGTGGTTACCGCTTTTGTCCGTATTTTTTCCTCCTCACTGGTTATCATCGCTCCGATGACTGCTGTCACCGGTATGACCCTAGTTGTGGTCCCTCGGTTGAACATAATCATTATCTCGCTCTAATAATTGAGCCCTGTTGACAACATCTGAATACAGAGAAAATTTATGAGAGATAAGGTATTGACGAATCTCGGGTTTTAGACCTCTCAGAAACATCCGCGTCATACGTTCCTCATTTTCTACCAAATGAGGTGCAAACCTGGATAACTCCGTGAGCTTCGCCACGTACTGGGACACCGTCATGTTATTTTGTTCAAGTCTAATAAACTCTACCTCCTTCATATGAGGAATACTTTCAGGAAAGTACTTGTCATTGAACAGTTTCTGAAACGTTTCCCAAGACATATTGAGTGCGGCATGCTGGGTACACTTCACAGATTTCCACCAGTAATCTGCCTCACCACGAAACATAAAGGTGGCGAATGGAACCTTCTGTTCCTCCATGCATCCCAAGACATCGAATATCTTGGTAATTTGCTTGACCCACGTTTCTGCCTTGATCGGATTCGGCTTTCCAAAGAATTCTGGTGGTCCCAACTCATTGAATTACTTGGCTGTGAAAAACCGCGCGTTGCTATCATTTCCACCCGTATTTTGTACACGAGTCTCCCTCGTCTGATTTTGCATAAACTGCAAAAAGCTCCTAAACATTCCATCATTCATCATTTGCTCCATAGTGTTGTTTACAGGAGGAATATTGCCTTCCTGTTGTACGTTCTCTTGGTTGGTGATTGATGGTTGTTCCACAGTCTCATACACTCCATTATTAACGTTCTCAACTGCCATTCTTAAAAACTGCCATAAAACAATGGTTAATTAAACAAATTAACATATCACATAATATCCCTATATTATGATAGACCAACAAATAAGCTTAGGTAGGACACACTAGCGAATGATTTACTCATCTCTCCCCTCCTAGTTCTATTCCCTGATCTCCGACAGAGACCATATCCCTAAGCTCTGATACCAACTGTGACGCCCCCAAAATAGGTATACATCACCCATTCTGAGTCACCAAATACATGGTACAGAAATAAATACAACTTCATTACTACAATTGTCGTGCAAAATACGACAACACATAAACTGTGAGTTTAAATACAAATATTGTCTAATAAACAGTATTAAAACTCAAAAGGAGTCCTCATTATAATTATTGATACACTATTTTACAAAAATAGTGAGGACTGCTAAAACAACTTTTTAGAACCATCACTCCATACCCCGGCAAGTTCTTGCTATATTCTCACCTCCTAAGAAGAAAAATAGAACAAAAAGGAAAAAGGGTGAGCTCAACTAGCCCAGTAAAGAATATTCTGACTAAGATAATATACAACAAATTATCAATAGTCTTCAACAGGGAAAAATTTGATAGAATATAATAGACAACAGGTTTTAGATCAACAACTGCAGCGGAAATAATAATTCATTAGAAGAGTTAAGTAGAGAATGAAATCTACTATCATCTTTGAATTTAAAAGTCCATCATCAATATTTTATCCCTGTAATATCAATCAATATACATCTTGAATCAAATATTCATCTTTGCACTATGGACCAAAGATATTCATTTGTATCACCAGTTGGTCATGTTCATCTTAACACCTGTTCATCTTTGCACTACGAGCAAAAGATATTCATCAGGTAATCATTTGTCTTTGCACCACAGGCCAAAGATATTCATCTAGTATCACCATTAAGGACTGAGGATGATGAAAAATATTTTAGAGAACGAATCCAGTACGATAAAAGGACAAAGTTTGGATATTCGTACTTTAGATAATTCAAGTTTAAAAATACTTCATAATAAAACATAATGGAGAAAAATTCAAGAATGACGATCAAAACATGTATACAATCAAAGATAGTAACCATAATAGACATCTGAAACAAAGAAGAGAAAATTTTATTTTTCGGTGAATAGTGCCGTATTCGTGAATAGTGTCGTATACGTGAATAGTAACCCCAACACAAAAAGTTCTAAATTTGATAAAAAAGTTCAGACTAATATTTTGGCATAATGATATTGAAAGAAATAATATTATTTATAAAAAAATAACATTCCTTACCTCAAAGAAATAGTACTTCGGAATGAAATATCGGATATGATGTTGAATGAAACTTGTACTGAATAGCAACTCTCAAAGTATCTAAATACTCACAAAATACGCTCGATAATATAGAGAGAGAAAGAGAGAAAATTTATGTTTCTAGTGTGATTTTCAATTCTAACTCGGCACCCTATTTATAGGAAAATACTGGCACGCCGAAGCAGATCTGACCTGTAACCTGATGGCTTTACCTGCTACTATTGCCACCCACCACATTTGAAATAAAATTTGAGCACATTTCTCACCAACCAAAAGTGAGGCCCACCAAATCTAGAATTTTTTACCAAAATAATAAATTTAGAAACTTCAACAATTTCTGAATCAGTCACCTCTTAAAATTCATAACAAATCATGCGTTAATTTTTAACGGTTCAAAATTTATGGACATATACTCAACTTATATATGTATAACATATCCAAAAATTACAACGATCTAACAGTCGGATTAAAATTATAACTCACGCAATAGAGCTTTAAGAACACTGTTTTGATTTTTAAAACCTCCATTCCGATAAAATACTGATAAAACCCCTCAACACTAATTTCACATAAATAAATCTATCATTTATATCCACATCAAATAAATATTTTCTTATCATATAAATTAATAATTAATTATTCACAAATAATATTACAGAATCACAATTATGACAACCAGGCCGTTCCCAAAAAAGAGGGGGCTTTCCAATAAGGATTTCTCCTTATTGGCACGCAATTAGGTGACCAAGCCTCTCCTTAGACAGAACTTTCTAGACATTGCCAATAATGTTATCTAATAATATTATTCAAATAATATGAATTATTGATCTGATAATGAAAAATATTGTGCAGTGATAATTATTGGAACAACAATAATATAAAATATCAACGCAGCAATTATTGAATTAATAAAATAAATTATTGAACAATAATTACTGTAACAATTATTTAGTGCCTTTTTATGTAAGAATCAATAATTCAAAAATACTGTGCAATACCGTGTGCTACTGTACAACCACGCGTATTACTGCATTTTAACCACCAGGTATTCCAACAGTGTTAACGGTAACGATTACGTCGTTATTTATAAAACTCAAATTTGTCATTTTCTTCATCCGATAATTATTCTGTTATGGTGCCCACAAATGACTGCGCCGTCGTACGGATATTCCCGATAAAAAGAATATTTCACGACCAAACGAATATTATCCGACAACAATGATTATTTTATAACCACTTGCTTATTTTGCAAAATTTGCACATTTCACCCATAACCAAATCATTATATCAAATTATCACCTTATTATTTCAAGATAATAAATAGAGAAATTCAATTTTATTTATAATAAGTTAGGGTCTTACAACAGGTACCTTCGTACGTTAAATCTTCGGCTATCTCTCTGGTTCTAACTCAATTATGTGGTTCAGGTCTTTCATATATTTATGAAGCATAGATATGTGAAAAATATTATGAACACGAGACATGCTTGGAGGTAATGCGAGTCTATAGGCCATATTTCCTATTCGGTCAAGAATCCCAAATGGACCAACAAATCTTTCATTGAGCTTTCCTCTCTTCCCAAATCTTGTTACTCCCTTCCATGGAGCAATACGTAACAATATATGATTCCCAATATTAAATTTCACGTCCTTTCGATGAAGATCTGCATAACTCTTTTGTCGATCATGTGCCGTTTGTATACGTTTTCGGATCATTTGGATTTTCTCTGTAGTTATACATACCAATTCTGGTCCCAACAAACGTTGCTTCACCCACCACGTCCCAGCATACTGGAGAACGACATTTTCTTCTATACAACGCCTCGAATGGAGTCATACCTATACTTGTTTGATAACTGTTGTTGTAGTAGAATTCCACCAATGGTAGGTACTTATCCCAACTCCTTTTGAAATCTAGGACACAGAGTCTTAATAGATCTTCAAGAGTTTGAATAGTACTTTCTAATTGCCCGTCCATTTGAGGATGGTATGCTGAACTGAATCGTAAATCCGTGCACATATTGTTCTACAAGCTAACCCAAAATCGTGAAGTGAATCTTGGGTCACGATTTGAAACTATGGATACTGGCATGCCATGCAATCTCACAATCTCATTCACGTATATACGAGCAAGACGTTCAAGAGAATAAGTTTCCCGTATAGGCAAGAAATGAGCAGACTTGGTTAATCTATCAACAATAACCCAAATCGCATCTATGCCTTGAGAAACCTTGGGAAGATCCGTAATGAAATCCATAGTAATGTGTTCCCACTTCTATTTCAGAAACTCAAGTGGTTGCAATGGACCCTTTGGCACTTGATGCTCCGCCTTTACACGATGACAAGTTAAACACCTCGAGATAAACTCCGCGATCTCTCTCTTCATATTGCTCCACCAAAATGTATGTCGAAGATCATGATACATTTTGGTGCTACCAGGATGGATTACAAACGGTGTGTTGTGTGTCTCCATCATGATTCTATACTTCAAGTCAGAATCGTTAGGAACATAAAGTCTGGAGTTGACTCGAAGTATTCCTTCTTCATCGATTTTTTCTTCTGGAATAACGCCTTCTTGTACTTTCTTCTTCATACGCACCAACTCTAGGTCCGTAGCTTGAGCAGCTTTAACTTTATCGATTAGAGTCGGTTCTACTCATATGCTTGATATCATCACGTGGGTACTTGGAGCCTTTACCTCTATCTCCATCCTTTGCAAGTTATACAAAATAGGCCTTTGTGTTAACAACATTGCATTCGTACCCGCATATGATCTTCTACTCAATGCGTCAGCTACCACGTTTGCTTTTCCAGGATGGTATTGGATGGTATGGTCGTAATCTTTCAGCAACTCGAGCCAACGTCGTTGCCGCATGTTGAGTTCTTTTTGGGTGAAGAAATATTTGAGACTTTTATGATCCGTATAAATCTCCACTTTCTCCCCATACAGGTAGTGTCTCCAGATCTTCAATGCGAAAATGACTGCTGCTAACTCCAGATCATGAGTAGGATAATTCCACTCATATTCTTTGAGTTGTCACATGTTTCATGAGAACACATCCTAAACCTTTGCCTGAAGCATCGCTGTAGATAACAAATCAATCCGAAATAGATGGTATTATCAGAATAGGTGCCGAAATGAGTCTCCTCTTAAGCTCTTGGAAACTCTTCTCACATTCCTCGTTCCAACCAAATTTTGTATCTTTCCGAGTCAGCTGAGTTAACGGAGTAGCGATTCGAGAAAATCCTTCCATGAATCTCCGATAATAACCAGCTAAGCGCAAAAAGCTACATACTTCGGTCACCGACTTCGGTTGCTCCCAACTTTGTATGGCTTCAATCTTCGCCGGGTCAACAGATACTCCATGTTTTGACACCACGTGCCCAAGGAATGCTACTTCCTCAAGCCAGAACTCACATTTTTTTAGCTTGGCATATAGCTTGTTGTCACAAAGCCTTTGCAGTACCAGCTTCAAATGGTGCTCATGATCTTCACGGCTTTTGGAATAGATGAAGATGTCATCAATAAAGATAACAACGAACTGATCCAAATATTCTTGAACACACGGTTCATCATATCCATGAAAGTAGCAGGAGCATTAGTCAATCCAAAAGATATGACTAAGAATTCATAATGCCCGTACCGAGTTCTGAAGGCAGTCTTCGGAATATCCTCAGTTTTAATCTTCAGCTGATAATATCCAGAACGAAGATCGATCTTTGAAAAGAATTGTGCTCCTTACAACTGGTCGAACATGTCATCAATGCGAGGTAGCGGATACCTATTCTTGATGGTGACATGGTTCAATTCTCGGTAGTCAATACAAAGTCGCATACTCCCATCTTTCTTCTTTACGAATAAAATAGGAGCACTCCAAGGAGATGTACTAGGATGAATGAAACCGATGTCTAACAACTCCTGTAGTTAGACCTTTAACTCCTGAAGTTCAATATGAGCCATTCGATATGGGGTTTTAGAAATAGGTTTTGTACCAGGTTCAAGGCCAATAAAGAATTCAACTTCACGTTCTGGGGGTAGACCAGGAAGTTTTTCAGGAAATACGTCAGGAAATTCACTAGCCACATAAATATTATTCAAATTTGACGTGTTTTTGTTCAAGTCCGTGACATGGGCTAAGAAAGCTTGACATCCATTTTTTAATAAACGAATAGTTTTATGGCTTGATATGACAGTGATTGACTTTAGTGGTTTGGTTGCTTGAATTCGCACAACAGGTTGGTTAGGAATATGAAAACTAACAACCTTACGAAAACAATCAATTTTGGCATGATGAATAGTTAACCAATCAATCTCTAAAATCACATCAAATGCAAGTATTTTCAAATAAATAAGATCAACAAGTAATGTGATGGTACCAACTTGGATCAAGCAAGATTTATAAACAGTGGATGTAATGAAAGTTTCTCCTAACGGAGTCTCAACAGATAAGTCAAAGTCTAATTTCTCCGGAGTCAAGTTCAAACGTTGAGCACAAGCAGGAGAGATAAAAGAATGGGTAGAACCGGTATCTAATAAGGTATAAACTTCGCAAGAGTTTATGATTAGCTTACCCGTGATCACCTCGTTCGGGTTCCTCGCGTTTTGGCCAATCACGACAAATGCTCTTCCAGGAACCGCTAACTTTAACTTGTCTGGAACAGCCTTTGGAGTCACCATTCCCACTGGACTTGGTTTCGCTACAAGACAATCTCTAGCTATATGACCTTCCTTTCCATAATTATAACACACCTTGGATTGTTGTGGACAGTTTGGGCTGATATGTCCCTCTTTCCTGCATTTGTAACAAATAACCGGTGATCGTTCTTTTCCCCTAGAAACAGTTGATGCTGGTGCTGACGCCTTCACGTTATCATTGTTGTACCTTTTCTTTTTGAAATCTCCCCCCGACTCACTTCTTCTACTATCATGGCCACGATTACCACTAAAGTGGTTACCGCTTTTGTCCGAATGTTTTCCTCCCCTCTGGTTGTCATTGCTCCATTGACTGCTGCCACCGGTATGACCCTGGTTGTGGTCCTTCGGTTGAACATACTCATTATCTCGCTCTAATAATTGAGCCCTATTTACAACATCTGAATATAGAGAAAATTTATGAGAGATAAGATATTGCCAAATTTCAGGTTTCAGACCTCTTAGAAACATCATTGTCATACGTTTCTCATTCTCTACCAAATAAGGTGTAAACCTAGATAACTACGCAAACTTCGTCTCGTACTGGAACACCGTCATGTTGTTTTGTTCCAGTCTAATAAACTCTACCCTTTTTCATATGACGAATACTTTCAGAAAAGTACTTGTCATTAAACAGTTTCTAAAATGTTTCCCAAGACATGTTGAGTGCGGCAGACTGGGTACGTTTCACAGATTCCTACCAGTAATCTGCCTCACCGCGGAACATAAAGGTGGCGAATGGAACCTTCTGTTCTTCCGTGCATCCCAAGACATCAAATATCTTGGTAATTTGCTTGACCCACGTTTCCGCCTTGATCGGATCCTGCTTTCCCACAAATTCTGGTGGTCACAACTCTTTGAATTGTTTGGCTGTGACAAGCCACGCGTTGCTATCATTTTCACCCTTATTTTTTACACGAGTCTCCCTCGTCTGATTTTGCATGAATTGCAAAAAACTTCAAAACATTCCATTATTCATCATTTGTTCGGTAGTGTTGTTTATAGGAGGAATATTGCCTTCTTGTTATACGTTCCCCTAGTTAGTGATTAAAGGTGTCTCCATGGTCTCATTCACTCTATTGTTAACATTCTCAGCTGCCATTCTCAAATACTGCCATAAAACAAGGGTTAATTAAAGAAATTGATATATCTCCGATCTCCACCAGAGACCATATCCTTAAGCTCTGATACCAACTGTGACGCCCCCAAAAAGGTATACATCACCTATTCTGAGTCGCCAAATACATGGTATATAAATAACTATAACATCATTACTACAATTGTCGTACAAAATACGACAACACATAAACTGTGAGTTTAAATATAAATATTATCTTCTAGACAATATCCACACTCAAATAAGTCCTCATTACAATTATTAAAATACTATTTTATTAAATAGTGAGGACTGCTAACACGACTGACTGAAAACATCACTCCACACCCCAACTAGTTCCCGCTATATTCTCGCCTCTTGAGAAAAATGAAACAAAAAGGAAAAGGGTGAGCTCAACTAGCCCAGTAAAAAATATTATGACTGAGATAATATACAACAAATTATCATTAGTCTTCAACAAGGAAAAATCTAATAAAATATAATAGACAACAAGTTTTAGATCAACAATTGCAGCGAAAACAACAATCTATTAGAAGAGTCAAGTAGAGAATGAATTCTACTATCTTCTAATATTTAAAAGTCCATCATCAATATTTTATCCCTGTAACATCAATCAATATGCATCTTGAATCAAATATTCATCTTTGCACTACAGGCCAAAGATATTCATTTGTATCACCAGTTGGTCATGTTCATCTAAACACCTGTTCATCTTTGCACTACGGGCCAAAGATATTCATCAGTTAATCATTCATCTTTGCACTACAGGCCAAAGATATTCAGTAATATCATCATTTAGGACTGAGGATGATGAAAAATATTTTAAAGAAACGAATCCAGTGACATAAAAGGACAAATATTAGGGATTCATAATTTAGATAATCCAAGTTCAAAAACGCTCCATAATAAACCATAGTAGAGTAAAATTCAAGAATGAAGATCAAAACATGGATCGAATCAAAGATATTAACCATACTAGACATCTTGGACAAAGAAGAGAAAAATTTATTTTTCTGTGAATAGTGCCGTATTCGTGAATAGTGTCGTATGCGTAAATAGTGTCGTATACGTGAATAGTAACTCCGACACAAAAAGGTAGAAATTCCACAATAAAATTCATATCAATATTTCGGCATAATGATATTGAAGAAAATAATATTATTTACGAAGAAAATAACATCCCTTACCTCAAAAGAACAGTACTTCCGACTGAAATATCAGGTATAAGGTTGAAGAAAACTTGTACTGAATAGCAACTCTTAAAGTATCTAAATACTCATAAAAATACGCTCGATAATATATATAGAGAGAAAACTTGTTTCTGGTGTGATTTTCAATTCTAACCTAAGCACCTATTTATAGGAAAATGCTAGAATGCCAAAGCAGACTAAATAATAAAATATTAATATTCTAAAATCATTTCAAGCATGCCATTTTGATTTTTTAGCATTTTCCACAAAAAAAAGTGGGCCCTCCCATGTTTTAATAAAAATATTTATTTCTGAAACTTCAATAATTCATAATAAATAGCTATTTTATCAGAAAATTTCGAATCTCATATTCTTTCCACGGGAAATTTAATTCTCTACAATTTTGTAGAAGAAAGTTTTTTCAAATTCTAAATAAAAAATGCCCGAAATTCACATACGGACGATTTTTAATACCTCCATTATGATAAAATACTGATAAAACACCTCAGCATTAACTCCTTCATTTATATCCACATAAAATAAATATTTTCTTATCATATAAATCAATAATTAATTATTCACAAATAATATTACAGAATTACAATTATGACAACCAGGTCGTTCCCAAGAAAGAGGGGGCTTTCTGATAAGAATTTTTCCTTATTGGGGCGCAATTAGGTGACCAAACCTCTTCTTAGACAGAACTTTCTTAGACATTGCCAATAATGCTATCTAATAATATTATTCAAATAATATGAATTATTGATCTAATAATAAAAAATACTTTACAGTGACAATTATTGAAATAACAATAATATAAAATATCAACGTAGCAATTATTGAATCAATAAAATAAAATATTGAACAGTAATTACTGTAACAATTTTTGAGTAGTGTCTTCTTACGTAAGGATCAATAATTCAACAATACTGTGCAATACCGTGTGCTACTGTGCAACCACACGTATTACTGTACTTTAACCACCGGGTATTCCAATAGTGTTAACGGTAACAACTACGCCGTTATTTATAAAAACTCAAACTTGTAGTTTTCTTCATCCGACCTTTTTTCGTTATGGGGCCCACAAATGGTTGCGTCATCGTACGAATATTTCCCGATAACAAGAATATTCTACGACCAAACGAATATTACCCGACCACAATGAATATTTTATAACCACTTGCTTATTTTATAAAATTTGCACATTTCACCCACAACCAAAGTATTATATCAAATTAACACCTTATTATTCAAAATAATAATTAGAGGAAATTTGATTTTATTTATGAATAAGTTGGGGTCTTACAATATAGATGTTGTGGGATTTTGGATCATATAGATGTTGTGGGATTTTTTGGCCGGATTTTGGATCTGTTCTGGACTGATTACTAACAGATCTTGTAGGAGTTTTTCAAAATAATAATAATAATCCTAATAATAATAATAATAATTTGAATAAACAAAGCCCGAGGATGATGCTGCGCTCTACAATTTTTTGGCGTCTTTGATGGACTACATCCCCACTATTCCTGATGAATTGGTGTAGCAACGGGATTTAGTGTCTAGAATTTTATTTATTTATTTTTTATTATTTTTTATTTTTATTATTGTTATTTATTTATTATTATTATTATTGATATTATTATTTTTATTATTATTGTTAGTACTATTATTATTTTTATTATTTTATTTTATTTTTATTATTATTATTATTGTTATTATTATTATTATTATTATTATTATTATTATTATTATTATTATTATTATTATTATTATTATTATCACGCAATTAGTTATGTACATTTATGTATGTATCTCAAGACTTTCATGTAAATTTAGTTATTTAAAGTAAATGTATATATATAATTGTCGACGTCGGGATTTTTATCTGTCTCTTTTCGTTACCTGTTTTTTTGTGTTCTCATTTTATGTGAGATTTGTTTGAAAAAATAAGTGAAAAAGGTCCGACATGTATAATGTCGACGATTGGACTGTAAGAGTCGCCAGTTGATTTTTTAACTGGTTGTACCAACACAACCGAGAAAAGGTTTACACATTGACCTAGTGATATGACACTGCTAAACGGGTCTGTGAAACCGAGATTCAATTAGGGTCCGGGGACTTACTTATGCAGAGGGAAGGTGTTAGGCAACCCCCGATATCCGTGTTGCCACGGTGACCGCCACTTTTTAAGAAACTGTTATATGAATGTGTGTGTGTGTGTGTGTGTGTGTGGGTCAATGTGCTGTTATTTGGAAGTAGTGCTATGCCTCGTTTGCACTTATATACAAAGGGTTTGAATTTATGTAAAAAATTCAGTTTTAAACAAGATATAGCAATGATGTTTTAGAAAAGAGGTTTTTCAAACCCTTATGCTCAATAATAATTGAGGCCTTTGATACTTTCATTTTATTCCGTATTCGGCTGGATTAATTTTATTTTCTAGATGCGAGGCATCTGTAAGAAAATAATGTACACAAAGGTGCTAAACTCCTCGTGGGTATGAAAACCATCTGAGGAGATCTAAACATCACAGATAAATTTACAAGCTGCTTACAGCTGAAAAGGTTCATCACGAAAACCGAATCTAGATTTAGTGGACTGAATCTGTATGTCGACGTCGGAATTTTTATTTGTCCCTTTTCGTTACCTGTTTTTTTGTGTTCTCATTTGATGTGAGATTTGTTTGAAAAAACAAGTGAAAAAGGTCTGGCATGTGTAATGTCGACGATTGGACTATAAGAGTCACCAGTTAGTTTTTTAACTGGTTGTACCAACACAACCGAGAAAAGGTTTGCACATTAACCTAGTGATGTGACACTGCTAAACGGGTCTGTGAAACCAAGATTCATTTAGGTTCCGGGGACTTGCTTATGCGGAGGGAAGGTATTAGGCACCCCCCGACATCCGTGTTGCCACGGTGACCTCCACTTTTCAAGAAACTATTATCTGAATGTGTGTGTGTGTGTGTGGGTCAATGTGTTGTTATTTGAAAGTAGTGCTATGCCTCGTTTGCACCTATATACAAAGGGTTTGAATTTATGTAAAAATTCAGTTTTAAACAAGATATAGCAGTGATGTTTTAGAAAAGAGATTTTTTCAAACCCTTGTGCTCAATAGTAATTGAGGCCTTTGATACTTCCATTTTATTCCGTATTCGGCTAGATTAATTTTATTTTACAGATGCGAGGCATCTGTATGAAAATAATGTACAAAAGGTGCTGAACTCCTCGTGGGTATGAAAACCATTTGAGGTAATTCAGACATCGCAGATAAATTTACAAGCTGCTTACAGCTGAAAAGGTCAATCACGGGAACCGAATCTAGATTCAGTGGACTGAATCTGTGATCACATGATTCCTAGGCTCACATGATGCCGCAATTGATATAAACGCAGTAAGCATGTATATATATAAAAGCCATAAATATATATATATATATACAGACATGATCACCAATCACGAAGCACCTCCATGGGGGATCAGAAATGTAAATAAAGCTGTAAAAGCTATCAATCGCCACGGAAGAAACTCCAGGCGGGACGAAATGTACAGAAAGCAATAAAAACGGTCAACCACCACGAAGTAAACTCTAGATGGGGAGAAATATAAATATAAATATATATATATATATATATATATATATATATATATATATATATATATATATATATATATATATATATATATATATATATATATATATATATTAAAGCAATAAACGCACCGGATGTAAAATCCAGGTTCATCGAACAAAGTCCGACAACAGTTAATATATATATATATATATATATATATATATATATATATATATATATATATATATATATATATATATATATATATTAAAGTATTAAACGCTCCTGACCAAAGTTCGATGAGCCTAGACTTTGGTCAGGAGCGTTTAATACTTTAATATATATATATATATATATATATATATATATATATATATATATATATATATATATATATATATATATATATATATATATACAAAAGCAAGTAAACGCTCCAGACCGAAGTCTAGGCTCAATCGAGGCATAACTCGATAATGTTAGTCCATATATATATAATATATATATATATATATATATATATATATATATATATATATATATATATATATATAATATGTATATACAAACTGAAATAAAACCACGGACCGAAGTCCGGGCAAACAAACACAACACGACTCTCAACTTAAAGAAGGGTGTGTGCAAAGATGGAGAGAAAGGCTTTAAAGTGTGTAAGAAGGCTTACAGTGGGCTACCAAAGAAGACTTCTATATCTTTAAAGTAGATAAACACTGGCTTTTGTAGGTACAAAAATAGCTATATGTGAGCTCACAGGTGTTTAAAATGGGAAAGCACTCAATATATTGCAAGTACGAAGCAAATTGGACAGGGCTTCCTCGCTTTTTTCTCTTTGCAAAATGGCCACCCCAAGCCTTCTATTTATAGAGGGTGGAGCCGCAGGTGTACCAGAGGCTACCCGGGTTGCCCCAAGTTTTGTGGGTCGCGTCGTCTCGTAGTACGTGCACGCGGGCAACGTGATGTCCACTCGAACTTTCAAAATTGCAATCTGGGCATCCGACTGAGGTATATAGGACCTATTTCAGATTACCGTTGTCGAGAGTTACGCAATGACATGGGATTAGAGGTTGTACGAAGTCATGAAGATGGGACGATGCCCTCCGGTCTTCAACTTCAAATTCTATCCGCTATCCTGCGCAATAGTCACTCGGGATTGGTTCTTCTGAGCTTTTGTGGGACACTGCTGTGTAGAAATGTATGTCTGAAATGTTGAGACGACGTGATGTGGCGTCATGGTGGCGAGATGACGACTTTGCCCCTCACCGGGGTTATCTCTGGTTTGGGCTGATAAAGCAGACGTTACTCAGGGTTATCGCTGAGATTGGACTGCTGCAAATGTTTGAAGGTCTTCAGTGTCATCTCTGAGGTGTGCCTGTCCTCCCGGTGTTATATCCAGGTTAGTACTGAGTATCTCGTTGTGAGCGCCGAGATTGAAGCTGCTTGCATTTGAAACAAGCATTTTCGGGGTTATCACCGGAACTGCATTCCTTGGGGTTATCGTCAAGGTTGGTAGCTATTCCCATGGTTGGGACTGAGACTGGATACCTCAGAATTATCTCCGAGATTAATCGGTCTTCTCCGGTGTGTGTTCCGGTATTAGATCTACATGCCTCGGGGTTATCTCCGAGGTTGGATTTGTTACTCCCGGTGTGTACTCCGGGGTTGATGCTGAACTTCCGGTAGTATTCAGATTGGATATGAACTGTCTTCTAGGGTTCCCTCTTAAAAGACGAATCTGTCCTCCTGCAATGTTAGTGACAGGTGTACATAAAATTTTGAGTTTCTACAGATGCCCCTCTTTATCATATTCATGCAATGTGATGCATGAGTAGGATAAAAAATCGTAGACACTTGAAATGCAACAAGATAAACATGACGTAATATGGAGCAATATGATGCAAGTGTATGATGCATATGCATTGCTTTCCAACAAGCTGGGGATGATTGCCGGCTCCCTGTTGCTTCTGTCGGGGATTGACAATGATGACCAGATTGGATGTGCATGATCCAAATCTTTGAGGATGTTGACATTAGGGCTATCACCAAAGTCCTTAATCCTTGATACAAACTCGATTCCGAAGAATTGCCTCTTATGTGTAAGAGATCTATGGGAATAAAGCTTTGTTTGTTTGAGGATGTGTATAACATATTCCGTCATCAATCATCCTTGATGACGTTGACCTTTCCTGGGTTGTATCGCCATAGTATGTCACTGTTTTGTTGGTTTTACTGCCAACAGTAAATGTTGTCAGGGTTGCCTGACCTTCATTGACGTGTGAACCAACGGTTGACCACGCGTTGTAACCCCCATCGGGGATACATCTAATCCTCTGTTGACGTGTATATCAACGGATGAACTCCCTACTGGGGATAAATGCCAAGGATGCTTGGACTTTGTTGATGTGTGTATCAACTGATGCAATCATTGGATGATTTCTGATGCGACGTTGGGTTTACTTGCCAACGGCTGAACTGATATCAAGGTTGCTTAACCTTCATTGATATGTGTATCAACGGAAACATTCGTAGTAACCCCCGCCGGGGACTGACGTTGTAACCCCCATCGGGGATTGACGTTGTAACCCCTGTCGGAGACTGACGTTGGTCTTTAGGGTAATGACCAGGAGCTGGCGGCATTGGACCTGTGTAAGGTATTGCTGAATGTATTTTGTAACAACAGAGATCATTGGCATAGTATTCGTGCTCGGGTGAATACCAATGTACAGACTCAAGGTTCTATTTGAGAAGAACAGGATTGTAGGCTATTCTGCTCAATCGCGTAGCGTTCTTATTCCTGATTTGACCTTTTTAGTCTGTGAAAATTCCTTTGCAACTCAAATTAGACCGAGCCAGAGGGATGGGGCCCACATAGGGGTACCGCAGGTACACCTGCTTCAGTCGCAGATGGACCTACGGCCAACTGTGGATACTAATATCCTGCAGGTTGGTTTTACAAGTCACTTTCAACTTGTATTGCGATGAAAAATCCGAGAGCCTCCTTCAGATCTGCTGAGTTCGGACGTCTTTCTGCAAATTCTGTCACTGTACAAGTGTTCTACACTGTTCTGGTAACGTATGTATGTACTTTTTTCAAGTTTTTATCCGTTGAAAAATGACTTATCATATAAAATGTATCTAAACACATAGTAGTGATTATGTATGCACAAATGACTTGATAAAAAATATTCAATATAGTAAATGTTAGTGTTAAACCATGCTGAACATAATAATGTGAAAAGATTTGACTTTTGAGACAGTCAAATTGGCACCTTTTCTGCTATTTTTATCCTATTTGAGGACATTTGAGCATAAGGTAAGAAGGCAAAGTACTCCTAGCATTGAGGTTAACCTTATGTGTTGAAGATTTTGATTTATAATGCATATAATATGTATATGACTGTGGGCAGGTGTGCTATTGAATGGCCACCTAGTCATGCCTATGTGTATATGGATAGTCCTATTTACAAAGG
Source organism: Panax notoginseng (assembly GCA_016801055.1). Taxonomy (NCBI): domain Eukaryota; kingdom Viridiplantae; phylum Streptophyta; class Magnoliopsida; order Apiales; family Araliaceae; genus Panax; species Panax notoginseng. Next base: position 68,557,108 of record CM029019.1, read on the forward strand.
AGACTATGGCAAAATTTTCCAAAATGTAGGCATTGGGTAGTCATGCATTTTAACTCTATTGTATGTTAAAGTAAATGCATGCATGCATGTAGTCATAAGATGCATTTAGAAAAGCTCTAGGTTAGAAAATACCACACCCTTATTGAGGTGATTTGGAGACTTGTTGTCCAGATATTATGGATCAGGATCAGCCGAGTAGTTCCCGTAGGACCACTTCTGGTGTATAGAGGAGGGCTTCTGAAGAACCTCGACCCCGTTCTGTTAGACAGCCTCGTCGATTGGTGGAGGCGGTGATACGTCCAGTTTGGGTTGATGTGCTGGACGTCGAGGACGAGGAGGATGTTCCGGTTGCGGACCCCACTCCTGCTGCACATGTTCCACGTAGGGACCTCCGGAGTATTCAGGTGGCAAACCCAGAGCTTCTAGGTGACTTAAGTAGACATCCCTCGATGTATTTGCATGCTAACGAGGTATGACGTTAGAACTTGATCTTCCTTCTTTCCTATTTGATGAGGATTAAAGGGTCTTGATGTTGATCTGCATTGTATGCAGGTTCCTGATTTTACACAACCTCGAGGGAATTGGTTCAGCATACACTCCATGTATCAGGCTCTTCATCCCGACTATAGAGCAGTAGTGCATGACTAGGGATTCAGGGCATTCTTCTCCATCCTTCCCCGGCGTTGTCCCTAGGGTTACCTCAGGGCATTATCTGAGCGGTAGTTTTACCAGACTCAGTCACTCTATTTATTGGACTATGAGGTAATGATGACGTCGATGGATTGGTAATTTATCACAGGTATAGAGTTTGGAGGGGCGTCAGTGCCTTGTATGGCGGATATTACCCCTACTGCCGTCAGATCCTTATTAGAAGTTCCGGCGGAAGCGCTCAAGGGCAGGACTGTCCGTGCAGGTCCTTTAAGCGTAGATGCTATGAGTGGGCTATTGAGTGAGCCCATGCTAGATGATGTTAGAGTCAGGGATCGCATTCTTCGGCGATTGTTCCTGATGATCATTAGGGGCTACTTCATAGCAGATAACTCTTCCACGATATCGTTCGCTTTGATCAGCGCTACACGTCATGTGGATCGTATTAGAGAGTATGATTGGAGTTCCTACACCTTCGCCTATTTCCTCAGGGGCATGCGTATGCGCTCACAGGGTTTGACGGAGGCTTAGCTAGGATTTTACCTATTTTTGCTGGTGAGTACTTCTCTTGTCATTTACCATGTATAGGTTAAGAGTGTTAAATGACAGCAGATATTTTGCCATTGTGTTAGCAGTTTTGGGCCTATGAGAGGCTCCCATGTTTGCATCCAGTGAGTGTGTTAGGATTGGATACCTACCCACGAGGACGACGATGGCATCAATCTATATTGGCGGAGGTCCCTATAGCTGAGGGTTTCACTCACTGTCGCTTGCAGCTAGAGTTGTTGACAGCTGACATTATCACATGGATTCCCTATTCTGGGAAACATTTGGCCATCGGTTTTGAGGATGGGTACCCGACTAGAGTCGAGTACGTGATTTCCACCATGAGAGTTCCTCTCTTCACGGATGGAGGCTGGGAGCTCTATTTAGGAGAACGTGCTATTAGGAGCACCACAGGGGAGATCCGTATGCCGATCTTGCCTCCAGCCAGGCGTTATTGGCCTGTGTCGCAGTCACCCGTCATTGATATCCCATTGTTGGGTGTTGACAATTTTGCATTATTAGAGGGTCCCTGTACTCAGGATGTATTCCAGCGTTGGTGGTTCCCTCGGACTATTGGAGCCCAGACCCGCGCCACTCAGTTCATGGGGGATATGGTTCCAGGATCCGTGATGATGATGGATTGGCTAGCCTGTGTCCGATATCCGAGTTATGTGACACAGATTGACAGTTTGACCCGGTAGTTAGACCATGCACATATTTTTATCCGGCATTTGGGCTAAGATTCGGCAGAGGCAGATTCGTTTGATCCTTCCAGCTCAGGCGCTGGCCCCTCAGATGACCCATTTGGTTTTGCCGGCGCAGATCCTCCTCTGTATAGGCCTGACATCCCTGTTGATAGAGATCCAATGACTTAGGAGGAGTTACATCAAGTGGACAGGATTGATGATGTGGACATCGACACCATTATCTTCTTCTAATGTGTATTCTCGTTATATCTTTTGATAGGCCTCTGTTAGCTATTGGGTGGTTGTGCCCCATTCTCGCTATATCTTTTGATAGGCCTCTGTTAGTAGTAGGGCGTCTGTGCCCCATTTTCCTGTATTTGTAGCTGTACAGAGATGATGTATTAGATGATGATATACTTAGGAATATATGTACAATTTTTCCATTCCCTATATCATATTGCCATCTATTATCTGTAATGCATGTATCATGTTATACATATGTATGTATGTCCAGAGATATTCAGCATTGACCCCTGGATGGTCTTATGACACGGCTCGTGCAGATGTCTTCTTCGACAGTTAGCCATATTGATCATACCCCACCATTATTGGTGGTATCTAGTATGCGATCTTGGTATGATAGCACGTCACCATCAGATAGGGTGACCGTAGATCATTTATTGTAGCATACTATGACCCTGTTGATGTTTCAGGTTCCCACAGGATTCGTGGATGGCATGCTGAAGCACTGGGCATCGGAGAGGCAGGTTTTTCGATTTGGGACCCAGGTGTTGACTCCCACTCTGGAGGAGTATTCACGGTTGACGATGATGCCACTGGACAGACCTTGCGTGCATATGGCTTTGGGGGACATGAGTCGACGGTTCATGACCCTCACTGGATTGAGGCGTAGAGTAGTGCAGGATGAGTTGACATCTGGCCACGTTATATCCCAACGTTTTCTGTTTGACAGATTTGGCTCTGAGGATAGTTATAGACGACATTCCAGGGATTTCACCACACCAGAGGCTCATTGGCGTCTGGTCAGGGTTGATGTACTGCTATTGTGCATACTGTCATATGTCTACATGCCACTGTATATGGATGAGTTGGACATAGGAGTTATCAAGGCGGTGAGAGCTCTCAGAGAGGGTCGTACCATCATACCTATGATTATAGCTGAGAGATTGAGGTCAGCTACATACTGCTGCACTTATCCGATAGGAGTATTTACGGGCAGTTCGGTCATGCTATACGTGTGGTTTATGTCACACCTAAGACCGATTGGCACTTTCAGACGACATGGGTATTGCTTCACCCATGATATAGTCATGACATATTCATTTCAGCCTGCGGAGTGTACGGATGCTACATCTTGGTCCGCTTTCTTAGCTGGGATCGAAGACCCGTTTAGTATATTGCCATGCTCAGGGCTCAACTCACCTTACAACTTTATTACTCATGCTCTGGGCATGGATTACATCCCTCTGGCTGGTTTGAGGGGTATGACTACTTACCATCCACTGGCCGTGATGTCGCAGTTTAACCAGTTTTAGGATTTTCATCCTTTCGAGGGAGCACTGGGCCAGCGTTTAGCTTCTCGCTATCTTTCAGCAGATAACCGATCCCGTGTGTATGCATGTTGGGATCAGCGCGAGATAGCTGCTTTCTCTATTAGTCATCCAGGTTATTCTGCAGAGTATTCCGTATGGATGGAGACAGAGACTGCACCGGCTGAGGTAGTATCCACATTGCCGAGTATTGACTCAGATGGTGGAGAGCCCATGGAGGACATTGATTCTCACACCGAGGAGGAGTTAGGTGCCGGGTTGCCAACATCTCTTTTAGATTCTCCCAGTACCAGCACTGTCGTGATTCAGCATTCAGCACAGTACTTTGAGCAGCGTCTTCATCTGATGACCTTTGAGAGAGATCAGGCTCGATCTTTGATGTTAACTGCCCTTGATGGGAGAGACACAGCTCTGTTAGAGAGAGACGAGGCATTGGCTCGTAGAGATACCGCTGTTGTTGAGCGGGATGAGGCCAGATCAGCTAGAGATGCAGTGATAGTTGAGCGGGATAGTGCCATATCTGCCTGGGATGAAGTCTTCACAGATAGTACTGCAGTGAGGTCCCTTACTACTGGCATGATCGCAGAGATGACCAGTTACATTGATGAGCACATGGTCACCATGCAGATGGCTGTAAATCTATTGGGTCGTGTGGATATCCTCGTACAGGAGACCACAACTTTACCTCCTTCTTCAGAGAGGGATGCCATGTTGGGCTTGTTAGTTGGCATATACAGCGATTTGTAGATGGGCTTGTATTTTCCTGCACAGACTAGCTTAGCCATTTTGTCATATACAGTTTACATTGTATATATCAAACAGCATTATATATAGTAGGGAAATATATTTTTGATCACTTCCCTTTTAGATATGCTCTGATATCTGCTTGATATTTTGCCTTCTTCTTCAGGACTTGTGATCTTGTTATATTCTAAATTCCTCCTTGCTGGATGGACATTGAGTTGTCTCTGGACAGTTCAGAATACATCATGGATCTTTGTGTATCCCTACCATCTTTTTGGTGTTTTGGGACTGGTTTCTGTATGAAAATATGGAGAGGAGTGTGGCTTTCCTCTCTGAGATTGACCGCACCATAGATGGTCGCCAGTACCCCTATTTAGGAGGAGCCTAGTTAATTCTATCTCTTATAGATTGGTGTTGCTCTTTGAGGACCAACCGCAGCTTAGATGGTCGTCGAATCTCCTATTTACGAGGAGAGGTTGGTTAATTCCATCCCTTTGGTTTGAAGCCAATGAAATGTGGTAGATTGAAGTTTGATCCCAGTACCGTTGACAAAGGTTTGTATTTTGGTAGGGGGTTAGACCGAACCATGAATGGCTACCTACGTACTCCTATGGAAGAGGAGATCAGGTCTGTGTAGTTCGAACCTGGTGTAAGAGGATCAACGCTGTTTGTGAAAGGCAGATGGGTGTAGAAACTTTATTGATGAAGAAGATTGTAGAAGTGTTTTTGTGGTTTTTGTTTTTTTAGAAAAGGATAGAAATGTTTTTGTTGTTTTTTGTTTATTGCGACCGGGCCATATAGAATATGGTTGCCTACGTACTCCCGTGTATCAAGGAGATCAGGTCGACGTAGTTCACCCCTCAGAGTGAGTTGAAAAGTGTAATCCCATGTGCAGGTCAGAATGCGGGGAAGAGAAAGTTTAATCCTAGGTTGAGGATAAACTGTAGGTGTGAAAAGTTTGATCCCATGTATGGGTAGCCAAACTGCAAACGTGAGAGGTTCAATCCACGGTGGGATGACCTAAGTTGTATGAGCGCAGAGAAGCTAGGTTGCTGGCTTGAAAGGTATGTTTCCCTGAGGGGCAAAGTGTGGTAAAGAGTTCTATGTGGTAAAGGGTTAAAGAATCGGAATGACTGATGATCTGATGATCCAACACCAGGATGTTTGCTTGATGGTAACTTCAGACATAGTACCATTTTACGGTGTCTGAGTTGATAAGCTGTGAAAATTCATCGCCGTCCATTTCTTATAATCTGAGAGCACCTCCTGTCAATACTTCCTTGACAACAAACGAGCCTTCCCAGTTAGGAGCGAATTTTCCCTTGGATTGATCTTGGTTGTCAATGATCTTCTTCAAAACCAAGTCATGTTGTTTAAACTGCTGTAGCCGGACTTTTCTATTGTAGGATCTAGCGATCCTTTGTTGATATAACTGACCATGGAAGATAGCCGCGGTTCGCCTTTCGTCTATCAGAGACAATTGGTGATACATGCCTTGTACCCATTGGTCTTCATCCAATTGAGCGTCTATCAACACTCTGAGGGATTCCATTTCTACTTCTATGGGGAGTACTGCTTCCATCCCATAGGTTAATGCGTAGGGGGTTGCCCCAGTCGAAGTGCGCATTGATGTTCTGTAGGCTAACAGAGTAAGAGGCAATAAGTCAGGCTATCCTTTGTGGTTGGCAGACATCTTTTGCATGATCTTCTTGATGTTTTTGTTAGCTGCTTCAACAGCACCATTCATCTTTAGATGGTAGATGACGGAGTTAAGATGTTGGATGTGGAATTTACTGCATAATTCCTCCATCATTTTGTTGTTGAGATTCTTAGCATTGTCTGATACAATCACCTCTGGTTGTCCATATCGATAAATGACATTATTTCTGATGAAGGAAATGATGACTTCTTTGGTAACCCTGGGTAAAGAGGCTTCTTCTACCCACTTGGTAAAGTAGTCAATCATAGTGAAGATGAATCGATGTCCATTACTGGCTTTAGGATCAATGGGCCCAATCACGTCCATTCCCCACATTGAGAAGGACCAAGGCGGACTCATATTGTGGAGTTCCCTTGGAGAGGCGTGGATAGCATTCCCATGAATCTGGCATTGATAACATCTCCTAACGTGGTCATCGCAGTCAGCTTTGAGAGATAGCCAATAATGTCCCGTCTTGAGGATCTATTTGACAAGGAGGGGGTCACTCATGTGTGGGCCACAAACTCCACCATGGATCTCATCCATGAGTCTCTGAGCTTGATCCTTATCCAGGCATCTGAGGAGACCTAGTCCTGCATCTCTCTTATAGAGTGCATCTCCGCTCAGGTAGAATTTCATAGCAAGTCGATGGATCCGCCTCTTCTTAGTAGGGCTCGCCTTAGCGGGTGTAGATCCATCTCGTAGGTACTCTTTGATATGCTGATACCAAGGATATTGGATGGGAGGTAGCTCATCCGATACTTCTCCAACGTAGTTCCCATAAGTTGGCGCTTTGTGCAGGGCAATTGTGACGCTTGGCAAATGTCCCTTGTCAGAGATGTATATCAAGGAGGCCAAAGTTGCTAATGCATCCGCAAAATCATTCCTACTACGAGGAATATGTAGAAAGGAGATTTCTTCGAACTCCAAAGCCATCTTCAAAACCTGCCGATGGTAAGGCAACAAATGTAGCTCTTTGGTTTGATAGATTCCCGTGGATTGTCTGACCACTAACTCCGAATCTCCAAAGACAGTTAACCGCCTGATGCCCATTGAACGAGCAAGTTTTAGCCCTGCGAGATAGCCTTCATACTCAGCTGTATTATTGGTGCTGACAAACTGTAATTTGACGGTGACGGGATATTGCTCCCCCGTACCAGATACTAGAACTGCTCCAGCTCCAGAACCTTCCGTATTAACAGCTCCATCAAAATACATCTTTCATGCTTGGAGTGTATTGTACTGATGGTGTTGTTGAACTGTCATGACCCCTTCATCGGGGAAGTATGTCTCCAAGGGTTTGAAATCCCCTGTAGGTGAAGCGGCTAGTTGATCCACAATCCCTTGACATTTAATAGACTTTTGAGTCACGTAGACGATGTCAAATTGTTGTAGGATCAACTGCCATCTGGACAGTCGGCAATTTAACATGGGTTTGCTGAACACGTATTTGAGAGGATCCACGCGGGATATAAAATGGGTTGTGTGACCATGAAGGTAATGCTGTAACCTCATGGAAGCCCATGCTAAAGCACAACAAGTCCTATCAATCAGAGTGTACTTGTGTTCACTGCTGCTGAATCTTTTGCTGAGGTAATAAATAGATCGTTCTTGGCTTCTATCATCTTTCTGTCCCAGCATGTAGCCCATGGCATTGTCACTTACAGACAGGTACATGAACAGAGGAGCATCATCACTGGGTGGTACCAAAACGTGAGCTTTGACTAGCTGTTCTTTGATTGTAAGGAAGGCTTTCTGGCACTCGTGGTTCCATTTTATGGAGGAGTTCTTCCTTAACAGCTTGAAGATAGGCTCACAGGTTGCTGTGAGTTGAGAAATGAACCTGCTAATGAAGTTGATTCTTCCCAAAAATTCCCGTATTTCCTCCATTGTCTGAGGAATGGGCATTTCCGTAATGGCCTAGATTTTGGTAGGATCCAGCTCAATCCCTTTATGGCTGACTAGAAATCCTAGCAACTTGTCTGATTTAACGCCAAAGGCGTACTTGGCTGGATTCAACTTCAAGTTGTACTTGCGCAACCTGTTGAATAGGGTTTTGAGATGGTCTAAGTGGTCATCCTCCTTCCGGGATTTGACAATGATGTCATCCACGTAGATCTCTATCTCTTTGTGCATTAAGTCGTGGAAGAGAGCCATCATAGCTCGTTGATAGGTAGCTCCGGCATTGATGAGGCCGAATGACAACCGTCTATAGCAAAAGGTTCCCCAAGGAGTGATGAAAGCAGTTTTCTCATGATCTTCCTCAGCAACCATGATCTGATGGTACCCCGCAAAGTAATCAGCGAAGGAGTACATGCTGTATTGAGCAGTATTGTCAATGAGAATGTGGATGAATGGCACAGGAAAGCTATCTTTAAGGCAAGCTTTGTTCAAATCCCTGTAATCCACGCAAACTCGCACCTTTCCTCCAGGTTTAGGCACGAGCACGATGTTGGATATCCACTCCGGATATGTAGACACTATGATGATGCCAGCTTGAAATTGTTTCACAATTTTTTCTTTCACCTTTAAACTCCACTCAGGTTTCAATCGCCTAAGCTTCTGCTTGACTGGCTTGAATCCCTCTTTAATGGGAAGGCGATGAAGAACAATGTTAGTGGACAAACCCACCATGTCTTCATGAGACCATACAAACATATCCTGGAATTGGGTTAATAGCGTAACCATGTCATTCCGTTGGTTTGGGGTAAGGTCTGAACCAATCTGGATTAACTTAGGGCTTTCTAAGGTTCCAAGATTGAAGGAAGTGGTTTGATCAAGGTTGGGTTTAGGTTTGTCTTTGACCCATTCTTAAATTTCTGGAGGCACCTCAATGTCCTCATGTATATCCATCAAGGCTGCATTCATCTCTACATCAAAGGTACAATCCTTGTGAAGAAGAGGCACCGTATCAGCAAGTACAGGCACATCTAAATTCAGGGTCCTGAAACAAAATATGCTTTCACTTAGTATATATAAAACGTTTTAACACAATGTTAGCATGTACTGATAAAATAAACTGCTAATACTGTACAGAAAAGTAAGCAGTTATGATATCTACAGGGCAGAAAGAGTTTCTGCCTGCTTTACCCTTGTTGACCAATGCAAGGAATGCTGCTCCAATTAGCAAGGATAAAGTCCGGGTGGACTGCATTGATAGAGGAGTTGTCATCATCCTCCTCTTCCCGAATGATGGCCAATACGTCTGGGCAATCATCGTCTGGGGTGTTTCTGTTTGTATGCTTATCATGGACGATGATGCATATGCCCGACATTATTCGGACAACGTTTTGCTTAATTCTTTGTTTCTCTTCTTCCACTGCGGGATCGGGAACAAAGATTTCTTTTGCTTTGAACGACACTGGCTTGGGAAATAGCATAGCCATCACGTTAGCTGGCACCTTTACAGGAGGTTGTGCGGACTCAGAGTTTGAAGGCGAAGATAAACGCCTCGTGGTTGAAGCAGAAGGAATCTGAGGATGCTTATGAGGATTCCTCTGACTAGAACAGGCAGAATAGCCTAGTCCAGCTGTCCCAGTTTGCCTGGCTACTTGAATGGGGTATTTGATACCTTGGTGATCTTTACCCAGCCCTTGTCCTGGCTGATGACCCAAGGACATCATTTCCTGAGTAGCCGACATTACTTCGACAGAGATCTTGGGTACGGGCAATGTCGTTCCAATAGCATGGTACTGAGTATTGCTCACTTCCAAGGCATGAAAACTGACCGGCTCAACATCTGCATTAGCATTGATGAATGGCATGTCCCCATGTTGAGGACATTCCGGTTCAGCGTTGATCGTGACTAGGCTATTGTTGATAATGTATTTCAGTTGCTGATAAAGGGTGGAGGGGACTGCCCCAGCCATATGAATCCACGGTCTTCCCAAGAGCAGGTTGTATCCTGAATCTATCTTGAGCACGTGGAAAGATACGTAGAATGTATGGGGACCAATTTCGATTGACAGCTCAATTACTCCGACCGAATTCTGACGGGCTCCGTCAAAAGCTTTGATGACCGTATGGCTACCCCGGATTCGGTTGAGATTAACATTCATCTTCAACAATGTGGCGTATGGACAGATATTTAGAGATGAGCCTCCATCTATCAATACTCCAGCCAGCATATATCCAGAGGATATGACCGCAATATGTAACGGTTTGCAATGACTGGTCCCTTCGGGCGGTATATCGTCATCAGTGAAGGATATCACATTGTTGTTGAAAATGTGATAAACCAAGTGTTAAAACTTTTCTGTATCCACTGATTCTGGTAGATAGGCTTCTTCTAAAACCTTCAATAAGATTTTTCGGTGATCCTCGGAAGTTAGTACTAAGTCCAAAATTGAAATCTGGTGTGGAGCTTCTCTCAAGCTTAGAACCACCTTGGCTTCATGATGACCCATAGTGCGGAAGAATTTTTCAATCTTCTCAATGGGTATTTTCCCTTTTGATTTGATGGTAGATTTCATCACCCGTTGGGGAAGATACAGTGGATTTTCCTTCGACACTGTAGCAGTTGTATGTGAGGTGGATCCTTCACCTTCTCCATAATTCCACGGAACTGTGTACAAGCTAACAATAGGATATTGTGCTCTGCATGGTAAGTTGATTGGCTTGGGAGCGGCCACTTTCAAAGGATTGTTGTTTTCTCTGAGTTGAATGGTTGGTATAGTGAGTGCCTTGCTATTGTCATCAGCCTCTGCAGAGATAACTGCTATAAATCCCTTCCACTTAGTAGGACAGATATTCTCACTCCCACGTAGCACAGTATCATTGTCTGTTAGTTGCAAGACACCGCTGTCAATGAGATTCTGGATAAGGTGGCGGAGTGCCCAGCATTCTTCTGTGCTGTGACCGCGAGAATGGGAGTGATATTGACATACTCCATCAGAATTGTACCGTCCTGAACGGGGGTTGATTGGAGGTAGAAGGGAATTGATCCTTCCTTCATTGATTAGCATTTGAAGGATTTCCTCCATGGGTTGGCCCAGATGTGTGAATTCCCTTCTGTTAGCAAAATCAAGACGAGCTTTGGCATTTGCTCTCTTTGCCACTTTGTCCTCCAAAGTTTCACTTTCTGAAGGTGACGAAGGAATATTCCTGACAAGAGGAAGGAGACTAGCATGCTCTTGGCTTACTAATTGGCGTGTAACTTGATGCTGGTAGGTCACCAGTTCTGCCAATTGATCGATCTATTTGCATAGAGCTTTCATCTTATGTTCCATTGTGAATTGGAACTTGGCATAATCCCATTTGTCAACACCGTCTTTGGTGGTTTGAGATGACTTGCCACTGAAATTGGAACTCTGTCCATTGCTCCAATTTATCATGTTGACCTCTTCCTCTTTGTGTTAAGGAAGAGGGTTGTCTTGAACGTGAAGTTGATTTGGTTTGGTAACCACGATTTCCCCGTTGTCTATCAAGTCTTGGATCTTGTGTTTCAAGGCCCAACAATCTTGAGTATCATGTCCAGGTGCCCCGGCATGATATGCACATTTCTTAGCATCATTGAAACCCCATCCATTAGGGCTGGCTGGTGGAAGAAGATGCGTGATTTTCTTCTGTGTTGTCAGAAGAGTAAGAATGCTCTCGAGGGAGTCCCCTAAGAGTGTGAACACTTGAGGGCGTTTGACTTCTCCACCTTTTGGCAATGGAGGATTTGAAGGCTGAGCTTGAAAGGGAGTGTAACTTCTCCTTTGAACAGGCATGTTCTGATTACCTTTTTGACCCTGCAGTATCAGGGAAACATCTTCCTCTTTCTTTTTATGGACCCTCCGGGGGTTGTTTCCATAATTTCCAGACTGGATGTGCTCAGCAACAGCTTTAAGGGCAGCTAGGTCTTGAATCTTTCCTGACTTCAATCCCATCTCAGCCATCTCCCCGTGTTTGATCATTTCAGAAAATGGTTTACCGATGCCGGCTAACACTCTTTCATAGAAAGGAGCTTCTTGTATGTCTATGAAGGTCATGACCATTTCTGATTCTGTCATGGAAGGAATAACTTGGGCAGCCAAGCGTCTCGACCTTTGAGCATACTCTCTGAAAGATTCATTAGATTATTTCTTGGCCTTGGTAATTTGATACCGGTTAGGAGCCATTTGAGACTGAAAGCTATATTGAGTGAGGAAGGCGTGTGCTAGCTCTTCCCAGCTATGGATCTTGGAGTTGTCTAATCTGGTATACCATGAACGGGCTTCTCCAGTCAGACTTTTCTGAAACAGCTGCATTCTGAGCTTCTCGTCCTCTGCATAAGATCCAAGTTCTCCAATGAATACATTCAAATGGGTATAAGGATCTCCTAACCCGTCATATTTTTTGAAGTCAGGAGTTTTAAACTTTTCTGGATAATGAACACCAGGGAATATACAAAGGTCAGCATATGAAACACTCCCATGTGCTCCAATTCCTTTGATAGCGCGAAGGGTCTCTTCCATCTGAAGAAATTTCTTTTTGATGTCACCGGTGTCTGGATCTCTTGTGAGATGGGTGTCATCATGAATTTTGTTGGTCGTATCCAACTGCAGTTCAGGTATTGTAACGACCTGGGCTCCCCCTTGTGTAGAGGATTCAGTATGTACGGGTATTTTTGGACCCTGCGTAGATTGCTATAGTTCTTTAAGCAGAACATCCAAATATGTAATTTGTTTGCTTAATCCATCGAATTCCTTGCGAGAAACTGGATTAAGGTCAGTCTGGTCGGATGACGACATAATTGGTTGTAGGCCCGCGACCTTTTTGGATTTTGACCGGGTAGTAGGTCCGATGGATTCCCTGCGAAAGACTTGCATAGTTTAGTCTTTAGGGAATGTAAATGAACATGCTATGTGATGTGCTCGTTTTAGGAATTTTATCCTGCAAAAACGGATGTTAGCTGTTCGTAATAGCATGTCAATTTTAAACATGTGTGTATACACGTTTCTTCATGTCTCTCATTACATGAATATGTCATGAATATTGTAAGTAATGCAAAAGCATGAAGAGACTTTCCTCTGTGTTGGGTTTATCAGAGGCTGACCTATCTTAGGTTACTCTCATGGCTTTTTGGCATGAAGGTTCCCAAATCATCGCAATTTACTCGACGGGAATTAAATTTGGTCTTTCAACTGGAGCGAATTTGGGTGGTGCCTTTCCTGAGCCTCGTGGAATTAGTCTTCCTACGAGTCCAGTAATCAAACACCGACGGGATAGCCTCCTGATGGAGGGACCACACAACATACATTCACATACATCGCGTCTCACCGTATGAAAATGATGACATGTGCGAAGCACTAATATCACAAGCAGATATGGTAAGAAGCACTAAGTGCAATAAGGAAATGCATTCGTACACATTCATTATAAATGTAAATGCAACATCCACACACAAGCATATAACAGTTTTGAAAAGCTTGTAATAGCGGCTTAAGTCCTCTTACTGGAGTTCCCCAGCAGAGTCGCCACCTGTCGACGTCGGAATTTTTATCTGTCCCTTTTCATTACCTATTTTTTTGTGTTCTCATTTTATGTGAGATTTGTTTAAAAAAACAAGTGAAAAAGGTCCGACATGTGTAATGTCGACGATTGGACTGTAAGAGTCGCCAGTTGGTTTTTTAACTGGATGTACCAACACAACCGAGAAAAGGTTTGCACATTGACCCAGTGATGTGACACTGCTAAATGGGTCTGTGAAACCGAGATTCAATTAGGGTCCGGGGACTTGCTTATGCGGAGGGAAGGTGTTAGGAACCCCCCGACATCTGAGTTGCCACGGTGACCGCCACTTTTTAAGAAACTATTATCTGAATGTGTGTGTGTGTGTGTGTGTGTGTGGGGTCAATGTGCTGTTATTTGGAAGTAGTGCTATGCCTCGTTTGCACCTATATACAAAGGGTTTGAATTTATGTAAAAATTCAGTTTTAAACAAGATATAGCAGTGATGTTTTAGAAAAGATGTTTTTTTCAAACCCTTGTGCTCAATAGTAATTGAGGCCTTTGATACTTCCATTTTATTTCGTATTCGGCTGGATTAATTTTATTTTACAGATGCGAGGCATCTGTATGAAAATAATGTACAAAAGGTGCTGAACTCCTCGTGGGTATGAAAACCATCTGAGGTAATTCAGACATCGCAGATAAATTTACAAGCTGCTTACAGCTGAAAAGGTCAATCACGGGAACCGAATCTAGATTCAGTGGACTGAATCTGTGATCATATGATTCCTAGGCTCACATGATGCCGCAATTGATATAAACGCAGTAAGCAGGTATATATATAAAAGTCATAAATATATATATACAGACATGATCACCAATCACGAAGCACCTCCATGGGGGATCAGAAATGTAAATAAAGCTGTAAAAGCTATCAACCGCCACGGAGGAAACTCCAGGTGGGACGAAATGTACAGAAAGCAATAAAAACGGTCAACCACCACGAAGTAAACTCCAGGTGGGGCGAAATGTATATATATATATATATATATATATATATATATATATATATATATATATATATATATATAAGCGATAAACGCACCGGATATAAAATCCAGGCTCATCGGACAAAGTTTGACAACAGTTAATATATATAAGTATATATATATTAAAGCAATAAACGCACCGGATGTAAAATCCAGGTTCATCGAACAAAGTCCGACAACAGTTAATATATATATATATATATATATATATATATATATATATATATATATATATATATATATATATATATATATATATATATATATAAGCATTAAACGCTCCAGACCAAAGTCTAGGCTCATCGAACAGAGTTTGACACGCAATTCATATATATAAATGTATATATATATACAAAAGCAAGTAAACGCTCCAGACCGAAGTCTAGGCTCAATCGAGACATAACTCGATAATGTTAGTCCATATATATAAATATATATGTATATACAAACTGAAATAAAACCACGGGCCGAAGTCCGGGCAAACAAACACAACACGACTCTCAACTTAAAGAAGGGTATGTGCAAAGATGGAGAGAAAGACTTTAAAGTGTGTAAGAAGGCTTACAGTGGGCTGCCAAAGAAGACTTCTATATCTTTAAAGTAGATAAACACTGGCTTTTGTAGGTATAAAAATAGCTATATGTGAGCTCACAGGTGTTTAAAATGGGAAAGCACTCAATATATTACAAGTACAGAGAAAATTGGACAGGGCTTCCTCGCTCTTTCTCTTTGCAAAATGGCCACCCCAAGCCCTCTATTTATAGAGGGTGGAGCTGCAAGTGTACCAGAGGCTACCCGGGTTACCCTGGGTTTTGCGGGTCGCGTTTTCTCGTAGTACGTGCACGCGGGCAACGTGATGTCCACTCGAACTTTCAAAATTGCAATTCGGGCATCCGATTGAGGTATATAGGACCTATTTCGGACCTCCATTGTCGAGAGTTACGCAATGACATGGGATTAGAGGTTGTACGAAGTCATGAAGATGGGACGATGCTCTCCGGTCTTCAGCTTCAAATTCTATCCGTTATCCTGCGCAATAGTCACTCGGGATTGGTTCTTCTGAGCTTTTGTGGGACATTGCTGTGTAGAAATGCATGTCTAAAATGTTGAGACGACGTGATGTGGAGTCATGGTGGCGAGATGACGACTTTGCCCCTCACTGGGGTTATCTCCGGTTTGGGCTGATAAAGCAGACGTTGCTCAGGGTTATCGCTGAGATTAGACTGTTGCAAATGTTTGAAGGTCCTCAGTGTCATCTCTTAGGTGTGCCTGTCCTCCCGGTGTTATATTCGGGTTAGTACTGAGTATGTCGTTGTGAGCGCCGAGATTAAAGCTGCTTGCATTTGAAACAAGCATTTTCGGGGTTATCACCGGAATTGCATTCCTTGGGGTTATCGCCAAGGTTGGTAGCTATTCCCATGGTTGGGACTGAGACTGGATACCTCGGGGTTATCTCTGAGATTAATCGGTCTTCTCCGGCGTGTGTTCCGGTATTGGATCTACATGCCTTGGGGTTATCTCCGATGTTGGATTTGTTACTCCCGGTGTGTACTCCGGGGTTGATGCTAAACTTCCGGTAGTATCCGGACTGGATATGAACTGTCTTCCAGGGTTCCCTCTTGAAAGACGAATATGTCCTCCTGCAATGTTAGTGACAGGTGTACAGAAAATTCCGAGTGTCTACACTGTGATCACATGATTTCTAGGCTCACATGATGCCGCAATTGATAAAAAGTAGTAAGCAGGTATATATATAAAAGTTGTAAATATATATATACAGACATAATTACCAACCACGAATCACTTCCATGGGAGATCAGAAATGTAAATAAAGCTGTAAAAGCTATCTACCACCACGGAGGAAACTCTAGGCGGGACAAAATATATAGAAAGTAGTGAAAACGGTCAACCACCACGAAGTAAACTCCAGGTGGGACAAAATGTAAAGAAAGCAGTAAAAACGGTCAACCACCACAAAGTAAACTCCAGGTGGGACGAAATATAAATATGTATATATATATATAAGCGATAAATGCACCGGATATAAAATCCAGGCTCATCGGACAAAGTCCAACAACAGTTAATATATATAAGTATATATATATATATATATATATATATATATATATATATATATATATATATATATATATATATATATATATATATATATATTAAAGAAGTAAACGCTCCAGACCGAAGTCTAGGCTCATCGAACAGAGTTCGACACGCCGTTCATATATATAAATGTATTATATATATATATATATATATATATATATATATATATATATATATATACAAAAGTAAGTAAATGCTCCCGACCGAAGTCTAGGCTCAATCGAGGCATAACTCGATAATGTTAGTCCATATATATAAATATATATGTATATACAAATTAAAATAAAACCACGGACCGAAGTTCGGGCAAACACACGCAATACGACTCTCAACGTGAAGAACTGTGTGTGCACAGATGAAGAGAAAGACTTTAAAGTGTGTGAGAAGGCTTACAGTGGGCTGCCAAAGAAGACTTCTATCTTTTTAAAGTAGATAAACACTAGCTTTCACAGGTACAAAAATAGCTATATGTGAGCTCACAAGTGTTTAAAATGAGAAAGCACTCAGTATAGGGTGAGTACAGAGCAAATTGGGCAGGGCTTCCTCGCCGTCTCCTCTCTTAAAATGGCCACCCCAAGCCCTCTATTTATAGAGGGTGGAGCCGCATGTCGCAGGTGTACCAGAGGCTGCCCGGGGTTCCCCGAGCTTTACGGGTCCTGCCGTCTCGAAGTACGAGCACGCATGCAATGTGATGTCCGCTCGAACTTTTAGAATTGCAATCCGAGCATCCGACTGAGGTATATAAGACCTATTTCGAACCGTTGTTGTCGAGAGTTACGCAATGACATGGGATTAGAGGTTGTACGAAGTCATGAAGATGGGATGATGCCCTCCGGTCTTCAGCTTCAAATTCTATCCATTATCCTGCGCAATAGTCACCCGGGATTTGTTTTCCTTGGCTTTTGTGGGACATTGTGTATGTATCAAAGTGTTGAGACGGTACGGTGTGGCGTAATGGTGACGAGATGATGACTTTGCCCCTCACCGGGGTTATCGTCGGTTGGGCTGATAAAGCAGACGTTGCTCAGAGTTATCGCTGAGATTAGACTGCTGCAAGTGTTGAAGGTCCTCATTGTCATCTCTGAGGTGTGCCTATCCTCCCGGTGTTATCTCTGGGTTGGTACTGAGTATCTCATTTTGAGCGCCGAGATTGAAGCTGATTACATTTGAAACAAGCATTTCCGGGGTTATCGCCGGAACTGCATTCCTTGGGGTTATCGCCAATGTTGGTACCTACTCCCATGGTTGGGACTGAGACTGAAACATCTTGGGGTTATCTCCGAGATGAAACGGTCTTCTCCGGTGTGTGTTCCGATATTAGAACTGCAGGCCTCGGTGTCATCGCCGATTTTGGAACTGTTACTCCCGGTGTGTGTTCCGAGGTTGAGGCTGTTACTCCTAGTGTGTGTTCTAGGGTTAAAACTGAGCTTCTGGTAGTATCCAGACTAGATGTGAACTGTCTTCCAGGGTTATCTCTGAAAGACGAATCTGCCTTCCTGCAATGTCAATAACAGGTGTGCAGAAAATTTTGAGTATCTACAGATGCCCCTCTTTATCATATTCATGCAATGCAATGACATGGATAGGATAAAGAATCCTAGACACTTAAAATATAACATGAAGTAACTGGGTGATGCATGTGTATGGGGTTGTTTCCCAACATGCTGAGGATGATTGCTATCTCCCTATAGCTTTTACTAGGGATTTGGCAACGATGACCAGATTGGATATGTGATCCAAATCTTTTAGGATGTTGACGTTGGGGTTATCACCACAGTCCTTAATCCTTGATACAGACTTGATTCCGAAGAAGTGCCTCTTATGTGTAAAAGATCTGTGGGGATAAAGCTTTATCTGTTTGAAGATGTGTATAACATATTTCGTCATCAATCCTTTTTGATGACGTTGACCTTTCCTGGTTTGTATCGCCAGAGTATGTCAATGTTTTGTTGGTTTTACTGCCAACAGCAAATATTGTCAGGGTTGCCCGACCTTCGTTGACGTGTGAACCAACGGATGAACTCCCTGCTAGGGATAAATACCAAGCCTGCTTGGACTTTGTTGATGTGTGTATCAACTAATGAAATCATCGAATGGTTTCTGATGCGACGTTGGGTTTACTTGCCAACGGCTGAACTGGTGTCAAGGTTGCTTAACCTTCGCTGACATGTGTATAAACGGCAAACATGCTTTGTAGCCCTCCATCGGGGAGACGTGTTGGATCATTGTTGATGTGTGTGTCAACAGAACATGCGTTGTAACCCCCACCGGGGATACGTGTTGGATCATCGTTGATGTGTGTGTCAATAGAACATGCGTTGTAACCCCCGCCAGGGATACTTGTTGGATCATCGTTGATATGTGTGTCAACGGAACATACGTTGTAACCCCCACCGGGGATACGTGTTGGATCATCGTTGATGTGTGAGTCAATGGAACATGCGTTGTAACCCCCGTCGGGGATACGCTGGGGAATATGAGTACCCGAGTATGAACTCCTCGAATAGCTCTCGATGCTTCGATGGGTTTACTTGCCACCGGCTGAAATAACGTCAAGGCTACTTGACCTTCATTAATATGTACATCAATGGATGACAATGCGTTGTGAGCCCCTGCTGGGGTTGTTGTATTTTGATATATACAAGCGCGTTGTAACCTCCGCCGGGGTTTCTTATTGTAAATGAGGATGACGATCCTGAGTGATTAGCATTGGACCTGTGTAAGGTATTGTCGAATGTAACTTGTAATATTTGAGATCATTGGCATAGTATACCCTGTTGATGTTTCAGGTTCCCACAGGATTCGTGGATGGCATGCTGGAGCACTGGGCATCGAAGAGACAGGTTTTTCGATTTGGGACCCAGGTGTTGACTCCCACTCTGGAGGAGTATTCACGGTTGACGATGCTGCCACTGGACAGAACTTGCGTGCATATGGCTTTGGGGGACATAAGTCGACGGTTCATGACCCTCACTGGATTGAGGCGTAGAGTAGTGCAGGATGAGTTGACATCTGGCCACGTTATATCCCAGCGTTTTCTGTTTGACAGATTTGGCTCTGAGGATAGTTATAGATGACATTCCGAGGATTTCACCACACCGGAGGATCATTGGCATCTAGCCAGGGTAGATGTACTGTTATTGTGCGTACTGTCATATGTCTACATGCCACTGTATATGGATGAGTTGGACATAGGAGTTATCATGGCGGTGAGAGCTCTCAGGGAGGGTCATACCATCATACCTATGATTATAGCCGAGACATTGAGGTCAGCTACATACTGCTGCACTTATCCGACAGGAGTATTTACGGGCAGTTTGGTCATGCTATACGTATGGTTTATGTCACACCTGGGATCGATTGGCACTTTCAGACGGCATGGGTATAGCTTCACCCATGATATAGCCATAACATATTCATTTCAGCCTGCGGAGTGTACGGATGCTGCATCTTGGTCCGCTTTCTTAGCTGCTATTGTAGACCCGTTTAGTATATTGCCATGCTCCGGGCTCAGCTCTCCTTATAGCTTTATTACTCATGCTCCGGGCATGGATTACATATTCTGGCTGGTTTGAAGGGCATGACTACTTACCATCCACTGCTCGTGATGTCGCAGTTTGACCAGTTTCAAGATTTTTATCCTTTCAAGGGGGCGCTGGGCCAGCGTTTAGCTTCTCGCTATCTTTTAGCAGAGGACATATCTCGTGTGTATACATGTTGGGATCAGCGCGAGATAGCAGCTTTCTCTATTTGTCATCCAGGTTATTCTGTAGAGTATTCTGTGACACCCCCAAAATTAGGTATACATCACCCATCTTGGGTCGCCAGATACATGGTACAGAATTCAAATACAACTTACTAATATAACTGTCGTGTATAATACGACAAAACATAAACTGTGAGTTTGAATACAAAGATTGTCTACTAGAGAGTATACAAACTCAAAAGGAGTCCTCATTACAATTATTATCACACTATTTCACAGAATAGTGAGGACTACTAATGCAAACATCTAGGACCATCACTCTGTTCCCCGACTAGTCCCAGCTACGTTCTCATTTCCTGAAGAGAACAGTGAAAGAAAGGGTGAGCTCAACTAGCCCAGTAAGAAATATTATGACTAAGATAATGTAGAATAAATTATCATTAGTCTCCAACAATGTTAAACTGATAAAATATAATAGACATCAAGTTTAACTGCAGCGGAACAAGCAATCCATTAAAAGAGTCAAGTAGAAAATAAAATCTACTATCTTTTATGATTTAAAAGGTTTTCATCACTGTTATCGCTGAGACTCAGCTTAATAAATAATCCACATCATCGAATCACCCCTGCATCGAATCCCTTACCGTAAAAGAAACTTGATATAAGAGTAGGAAAGTAGCAGAATACTTTTTTTCTTTCTCTCTATAATTTTCTCTCTCTAGAGTTTCAGTGAATTTGTAAGAAATAATGAAGGAATGAGCTTCTATTTATAGGAGAATGGAAGTGCACTGTTCATGAACGAAATTATTTTGCAGCATTATTTCTTCAATCAACTAACAACTAAGTCAAACAACTAACCAATAAGATTTCAACAAAAATTAAAATATAATACATATATATAAACACATGTTTTCAACTTATATATATCAATATTATATATACACCACTTAATTTTTCTCCCCCATAACCAACATCAATCCCCCACCCACCCAATAATCAAATTCACTACATTCTTACACATTACTATCACACACAAACACATCTTACACCCATCGCTTTCATATAATTACTTTTTCACCATTTTTCACTCACACACATCACTTTCACTCTTCATTTTCTTCCACCACTCTCCACTCACACATATAATATTATATATATACACACACATCACAATCCTATATATATAAACTCATTCCCCTACGTAACTCTCTCCCACCCCCATTTCTAAAATCAGTTTTTCAACACATATGGACCCCACATGTGGCCCCCACATGTGGGCCCCACCTTTAAATAAATTCTACCGATTATTTTGAAAAATAGGTAAATGGGAGTCTATAAAATAAGCAAAACTGAGTAACTTCTCACATAAGCATCAATAATCAATACCGTGTGCTACTATGCAACCACGCGTATTACTGTACTTTTACTACCGAGTAGTTCAACAGTATTAACGGTAAAACTTTCGCCATTATTTTCATAAAAATATTTTTGTCGTTTTCTCAATTCGACAATAATTCCGTTGTGGGGTCCACTAATGATTGTGCCATCGTACGAATATTCTCCGACACAAAGAATATTCCCTGACCAATCGAATATAATATGACAACTTACATACTTTGCAAAATTTATAAATACTACCCACAACTATAATATTATCTCAAATCCACACCATAATATTAAAAAAAATATTTCGAGAAAATTAAATATTTATTCATAAAATCTGGGGTCTCACATATTCCGTATGGATGGAGACAGAGGCTACATCGGCTGAGGTGGTATCCACGTTGCCGAGTATTGACTCAGATGGTGAAGAGCCCATGGAGGACATTGATTCTCACACCGGGGATGAGCCATCTACTAGGTTGCCAGTATTTCCTTTAGATTCTCCCAGTACTAATACTGTCATGATTCAGCATTCAGCACAGTACTTTGAGCAGAGTCTTCATCTGATGACCTTTTAGAGAGATCAGGCTAGATCCCTGATGTTGACAGCTCTTGATGGGAGAGACGCATCCCTGTTAGAGAGGGACGAGGCATTAGCTCGTAGAGATACCACTGTTGTTGAGCGGGATGAGGCCATATCAGCCAGAGATGCAGTGATAGTTGAGAGGGATTGTGCCATATCTTCTCGGGATGTAGCCGTCATAGACAGTACTGCAGTGAGGTCCCTTACCACTGGCACGCTTGTAGAGATGAGCACTTACATTGATGAGCATATGGTCACCATGCAGATGACTGCAGATCTATTGGGTCATGTGGATATCCTCGTACAGGAGACCACAGCTTTGCCTCCTTCTTCGGAGAGGGATGCCATGTTGGGCTTGTTAGCTCGCATATACACCGATTTGTAGATGGGTTTGTACTTTTCTGCACAGACTAGCTTAGCCATTTTGTCATATACAGTTTACATTATGTATATCAAACAACATTATATTTAGCAGGGAAATATATTTTTGATCACTTCCCTTTTAGATATGCTATGATACTTGCTTGATATTTGCCTGCTTCTCCAGGGCTTGTGATCTTGATGTATTCTGAATTCCTCCTTGATGGATGGACATTTAGTTGTCTCTGGATAGTTCAGAATAGATCATGGATCTGTGTGTATCCTTACCATCTTTGGTGTCTTGGGACTGGTTTCTGTATGGAAATGTGGAGAGGAGTGTGGCCTTCCTCTCTGAGATTGACCGAACCACAGATGGTCGCCAATACTCCTATTTAGGAGGAGCCTAGTTAATTCCATCTCTTTTGGATTGGTATTGCTCTTTGAGGCACAACCGCAGCTTAGATTGTCGCCAAATCTCCTATTTGTGAGGAGAGGTTGGGTAATTTCATCCCTTTGGTTTGAAGCCAATGAAATGTGGTGAATTGAAGGATTGATCCCAGTACCTTTGACAGGTATTTGTGTTTTGGTAGGGGGTTAGACCGAACCATAAATGGCTGCATACGTACTTCTATTGAAGAGAAGATCAGGTATGCGTAGTTCGAACCTGGTATAAGAGGTTCAACGCTATTTATGAAAGGAAGATGGGTGTAGAAGCTTTAGTGATGAAAAAGGTTGTAGAAGTGTTTTTGTGGTTTTTGTTTTTGTAGAAAAGGGTAGAAATATTTTTGTTATTTTTTTTATTGCGACCAGGCCATATAGAATATGGTTGCCTACATACTCTCGTGTATCAAGGAGATTAGGTCGACGTAGTTCGCCCCTCAGGGCGATTTGAAAAACATGATCCAATGTGCAGGATAAACTGCGGAGAAGAAAGATTAATCTCATGTACAGGTCAAACCGTGGGGAAGAAAGTTTAATCCCATGAGCAAGATAGACTGCGGGGAAGAGAAAGTTTGATCCTAGGTTGAGGACAAACTACAGGTACGAGAAGTTTAATCCCATGTATGGGTAGCCAAACTGCAAATGCGAGAGGTTCAATCCGTAGTGGGATGACCTAAGTTGTGTGAGTGCAGTGAAGCCAGGCTGCTGGCTTAAAGAGTATGTTTCCCTGAGGGGCAAAGTGTGGAAAAGAGTTGTATGTGGTAAAGGGTTAAAGAACCGGAATGACTGATGATCTGATGATCCAACACCAGGATGTTTGCTTGATGGTAACTTTAGACATAGTACCATTTCACGGTGTCCGAGTTGATAAGCTGTAGAAATTCATCGCCATCCATTTACTACAATCTGAGAGCACCTCATGTCAATACCTCCTTGACAATAAATGGGCTTTCCCAGTTAGGAGCGAATTTTCCCTTAGACTGATCTTGATTGTCGAGGATCTTCTTTAAAATCAAGTCATGTTGTTTAAACTACCATAGCCGGACTTTTTTGTTATAGGATCTAGCGATCCTTTGTTGATATAATTGACCCTGGAAGATAGTCGCGGTTCGCCTTTCATCTATTAGAGACAATTGGTGATACTTGTCTTGTACCCATTGATCTTCATCCAGCTGAGCATCTATCAACACTCTGAGGGATTCCATTTCTACTTCTATGGGGAGTACTGCTTCCATCCCATAGGTTAATGCGTAGGGGGTTACCCCAGTTAAAGTGCGCATTGATGTTTTGTAGGCTAACAGAGTAAGAGGCAATAAGTCAGGCCATCCTCTGTGGTTGGCGGACATCTTTTGCATAATCTTCTTGATGTTTTTGTTAGCCGCTTCAATAGCACCATTCATATTTGGACGGTAGATGACGGAGTTAAGGAGTTTGATGTGGAATTTACTGTATAGTTCCTCCATCATTTTGTTGTTGAGGTTCTTAGCATTGTCTGATACAATTACCTCGGGTTGTCCGTATCTACAAAAGACATTGTTTCTGAGGAAAGTAATAATGACTTCTTTGGTAACCCTGAGGAAGGAGGCTGCTTCTACCCACTTGGTAAAGTAGTCGATCATGGTGAAGATGAAGCGATGTCCATTACTGGCTTTGGGCTCGATGGGCCCAATCATGTCCATTCCCCACATTGAGAAGGGCCAAGGTGAACTCATATTGTGGAGCTCCCGTGGAGGGGTGTGGATAGCATTCCCATGAATTTGGCATTGATAACATCTCCTGACGTGGTCATTGCAGTCAGCTTTGAGAGATAGCCAGTAATGTCCTGTCTTGAGGATCTTCTTAACAAGGAGGGGTCCACTCATGTATGGGCCACAGACTCCACCATGGACCTCATCCATGAGTCTCTGAGCTTGGTCCTTATTCAAGCATCTGAGGAGACCTAGTCCTGCATCTCTCTTGTAGAGTGCATCTCCGCTCAGGTAGAATTTCATATCAAGTTGATGAATCCGCCTTTGCTCATTCAAGCTCGCCTCAGCGGGTGTAGATCCATCTCGCAAGGTTGTTGGATGGGAGGTAGTTCATCTGATACTTCTCCAATATAGTTCCCATAGGCTGGTGCCTTTTGCAGGGATACTGTGACGCTTGGCATGTGTTCCTTGTTAGGCATGTAAATCAAGGAGGCCAAAGTCGCTAATGCGTCTGAGAAGTCATTCCTATTACGAGGAATGTGTAGAAAGGAGATCTCTTCGAACTCCGAAGCCATCTATAAAACTTGCCGATGGTAAGGCAGTAAACGTAGCTCTTTGGTTTGATAGAGTCCCGTGGATTGTTTGACTACTAACTCTGAATCCCCAAAGACATTTAACCGTCTGATACCCATTGAACGGGCAAGTTTTAGCCTTATGATACAGCCTTCATACTCAGCTGTGTTGTTGGTGCTGATAAACTGCAATTTGACGGCAACGGGATACTGTTCCCCCGTACCGGATACTAGAACTACTCCAGCTCCAGAACCTTCCGTATTAATAGCTCCATCAAAATACATCTTCCATGCTTGGCGTGTATCGTACTTGTGACGCCCAAAAATCCAGGTTCTCTAACCTCAGATTCGGTGCTCACGATCTATCATCATCATAAACATTCTATAACTATTACGGAAATAATAAACAAACATTGTTCATTATAATAAAGTTCATAACATGGTCCCAAGGTCTTTTAACCTTAACTTAAACACACCATTCATATTACAAAAGGTTTACATAAGAAATCCCATTAGATAATAATAATTAACATTCATTCTAAATTATTCCTGGATCTTGCCCTTGTCCTTCGTATTGGATCCTTCAGGCTTAGCTGAAATAAATGTCATGATATAGCAAGGGTAAGCAACTAATTTGCTTAGCAAGTTTATATACAAGGGAGATATATCATGACTAGAAAGAAGTTTTGCTTTCAATGTTCAACAATAATATAAGATTATGAAGGAACATGAATTAATAATCAACAATTGAATATTCGAATAATTGAATAATGTGTACTAAGTGGTTTTGAAATAACCATGAACATTTGCCAAGGTTCTCAGTCATTTAAACTGGACCTCTTAATAAGTTTTGATATTCAAGGGGATCAGCCATTCATACCCCGTGATTTATGCATAAACACTTAATAATCCGGCATCGATATCATGCCTTAATCAAATTCGTCATTTTCTCATTCAAGAGTTCTTATTATATCAATTTAATAAGAACAGCTTTTTAAAACACATTTGATTTAACAAATTTAAACATGCTTGATCTAGCTGATGCAATTAGCATAGATCTATCTCATAAACAGTTCATGAATGAAAGAACTTTAATTTAATTCATAGTTCAATAATAATAGAACATCAATTCAATTGCACAAAGTACGAATTTCAATAATCAATATAGATGTGATTAATCATCAATAATTATTCACTAACACGCTTTGAAAATAACAACTCGAGTTTGAGTTAGGAAACTTTCCTCGCTTGTAGATTATGGTTACGCAATTAAATCATATCCACTATGCAGTTAAGTTATCTTCTTTTGAGAGACCTATAGTTAGTCTTTTAATTAGTCATAGTATAACATTGGATTATGTAATCACATAAATATTATACATTACATTTATTTCTTATAAACATTATCCTGTCTTGATAATGCTACTATTAGATAACAACTTAATATTATTAATCTTGATAATATTTAATTCACCTCTTAGTATTATTAGTTCCCTAATAATACTTGCATTTGCTTGGTAATGTTATTAACATCTCAATATTATTTTAATACCTTACTAATATTATTAATCCTCTTAATAATATTTTAATTATGTATTAATATTATTACCTTAATAATATCTTACTTATGCTTTAGTATCATTAATTATTTAATATTTTTTTTAATCATTTACTAATATTTTATTCATTTCCTAATATTATTAATCATTTAATAATATCTTATTCCATTACTAATATTATTAATCATTTAATAATACTTTAATCATTTATCAATGCTTAAATCAAATATTATTAACCATTTAATAATATTTAAAGAAATTTTAATCTTAATATTTTTATTTACTTATCAATAACATATTCTAATATTATTAATATCATAATAATATTTTAATAATTTATTGGATTAAGAAACAATTTATTCTAATTGTTCACCCTTTATTAAACCTCTTATTTAATATCCATAAAAGGTCATAAATAATATTTCTCATCATAAATTACCAAAGTGCTCTAAGATAGTCAGGATATGATATATTATGAGTATTCAAGCATAAAAATCACATTTTTCTTATTAAAGACATCATTTAACTATTTATTTTATTTTATTTATAACTTAATTATTTTTAGGAAAAATAGCAAACTGATTCCAAAAATTCTCATCTTATGGATTTTGACAGAATATGAACCTACAAGGATCCCCAAATTTTTCTGAAATTTTAGAAAATGATCTACTATTTTTAAAGTTCCTAAAACACTCAGATCTTGCTTTATTTTTCATAAATTGAGTTTTGCTCAGAAAAATCTGAAATTTTTAGGATATGCTCTCCTAACATATATGAACCTACTGTAAAAATTGCTAGTTTCAAAAGTTGCTAGATTTGTTGGCTATCACTTGCGTTTACTAGATAACTCATGTATCTAGCACCCCCCTTCGACGGATCACAAATCCAAGTTGTAAAACTTGAGTTACATAAGATTTAGTGGAAGAAAAATAAGAGTTTTCACCCTTAGAGAACATATGCTCATATTCTTCCTCTAAGCCTTTGATCTAACACTCAAGATACTTAGTTCCATACATGATGATATGTAGGACTAGGGTATCTAGAGTATTTGTTCATAAGCCAAACAAATCTCAAGCTAAAAAAAAATAAAGTAGAAGAAGAAAATGAAGGTTATGTTATACTTTGATTTAATGGCAACCTTCCTTGATTTACCAAAGTAAGTGCAAGACCCCAAATTATTAACAAATAAAATTTAATTTCCTCTATTTATTATTCTGAAATAGTAAGGGTTGATTTGATTAATGTGGTTAGTTATGGGTAAAATGCGTAAATATTTTAAATAAGCAAGTGGTTATAAAATTGTTGTCGGGGAATATTCGCTTGGTCGTGGAATATTCTTACCGTCGGAGAATATTCGTACGACGGCGCAGTCTTTTGTGGGCCCCATAACGGAAAGCGATTGGATGAAGTAAACGACAAAAATAAGTTGTTTATAAATAACGGCGTAGTTGTTACCGTTAATACTGTTGGAATACCCGGTGGTTAAAGCACGGTAATACGCGTTGTTGCACAGTAGCACACGGTATTGCACCAATTATTGATTCTTACGTAAGAAGGCACTACTCAATAATGGTTACAGTAATTACTGTTCAATAATTTATTTTATTGATTAAATAATTGCTACGTTGATATTTTATAATTGTCACTACACAGTATTTTTCATTATCGGAGTAATAATTCATATTATCTGAATAATATTATTAGATAACATTATTGGTAATGTCTAAAAAGTTCTGTCTAAGGAGATGTTTGATCATCTAATTGCGCGCCAGTAAGGAGAAATCCTTATTGGAAAACCCCCTCTTTCCTGGGAACGGTCTGGTTGCCAGTACTGTGATTCTGTAATATTATTTGTGTATAATTAATTTTTGATTTATATGATGAGGAAAATATTGATTTTATGTGGATATAGATGGAGAAAATTTTTAATGTGACTGTGACGCCCCCAAAATAGGTATACAACACCCATTCTGAGTCGCCAAATACATGGTACAGAAAGCAAACTACAACTTCAATAATACAAATGTCGTGCAAAATACGACAACACATACTGTGAGTTTAAATACAAATATTGTCTTCTAGACAATATCCACACTCAAATAAATCCTCATTACAATTATTCAAACACTATTTTACAGAAATAGTGAGGACTGCTAAAACATCTTTCTAGAACCATCACTCCATACCCCGACTAGATCCTGCTATGTTCTCACCTCCTGAGAAGAAAAATGGAACAAAAAGGAAAAGGGTGAGCTCAACTAGCCCAGTAAAGAATATTATGACTAAGATAATATACAAACAAATTATCGTTAGTCTTCAACAGGGAAAAATCTGATAGAATATAATCGACAACAAGTTTTAGATCAACAACTGCAGCGGAAACAGCAAACCATTAGAAGAGTCAAGTAGAGAAAGAATTCTACTATCTTCTAAGATTTAAAAGTCCATCATCAATATTTTATCCCTGTAACATCAATTAATAATCATCTTTATCCAAATATTCATCTTTGCACTACAGGCCAAAGATATTCATTTGTATCACCTGTCAGTCATGTTCATCTCAACACCTGTTCATCTTTGCACTACAGGCCAAAGATATTCATCAAGTAATCATACATCTTTGCACTACAGGCCAAAGATATTCATCAAGTAATCATACATCTTTGCACTACAGGCCAAAGATATTCATTAATATCATCATTTAGGACTGAGGATGATGAAAAATATCTTAAAGAGAACGAATCCAATGAGACAGAAGGACAAATAGTAGGGATTCGTATAACAGTTTATCCAAGATCAATAACACTTCATAATAATCAATTGTGAAGCAGAATTCAAAAATAAAGATTAAAACATGGATACAATCAAAGATAGTAACCATAATAGACATCTTGGACAAAAAGGGAAAATTTTATTTTTCGGTGAATAGTGTCGTATTCGTGAATAGTACCGTATACGTGAATAGTGTTGTATACGTGAATAGTAACCCCGACACAAAAAGTTCCAAATTTGATAAAAACTCATATCAATATTTCAGCATAATGATATTGAAGAAAATAATATCATTAAGAAGAAAATAATATCCCTTACCTCAAAATATCAGTACTTCTGGTCGGAATACCGGTATAAGGCTGAAAGAAACTTGCTCTGATGAATAGAAACTCTCAAAGTATCTAAATACTCACAAAATACACTCAATAATCTAGAGAGAGAAAGAGAGAAAACTTGTTTCTGGTGTGATTTTCAATTCTAACTTAGCCCTCTATTTATAGGAAAATTTTGGTAGGTTTGACCTGCAACCTGATGGCTTTACCTGCTACTATTCCCACCCACCACATTTGAAATATAATTCAGCACATTTCTTCACCAACCACAAGTGGGGCCCACCAATTCTAGAATTTTCCATCAAAATAATAAACTCCGAAAATTCAACAATTTCTGAACCAGTCATCTTGTAAAATTCGTAATAAATCATACGTTCATTTTTAACGGTTCAAAATTTGTGGACATATACTCAACTTATATATGTATAACATATCCAAAAATTACCACGATCCAACGGTCGGATTAAAAATTATAACACCCGCAATATTTCTCAAAAACCCTGATTTGATTTTTAATACCTCCATTCCGATAAAAATACTGATAAAACACCTCAACATTAACTCCTTCATTTTTAACCACAAAATATATCCCTCATTTATATCCACATAAAATAAATATTTCCTTATCATATGAATCAATAATTAATTATTCACAAATAATATTACAGAATCACATTTATGACAACCAGGCCGTTCCCAGGAAAGAGGGGGCTTTCCAATAAGGATTTCTCCTTACTGGCGCGCAATTAGATGACCAAACCTCTCCTTAGACAGAACTTTCTAGACATTGTCAATAATGTTATCTAATAATATTATTCAAATAATATGAATTATTGATCTGATAATGGGAACTACTGTGCAGTAACAATTATTGAAACAACAATAATATGAAATATCAATGCAGCAATTATTGAACCAATAAAATAAAATATTGAACAGTAATCACTGTAACAATTATTGAGTAGTGCCTTCTTACATACGAATCAATAATTCAACTATACTGTGCAATCCGTGTGCTACTGTGCAACCACGCGTTATTACTGTATTTTTAACCACCGGTATTTCAACAGTGTTAACGGTAACAACTACGCCGTTATTAATAAACAACTTATACTTGTCGTTTTCTTCATCCAATCGCTTTCCGTTATGGGGCCCACACAAGGCTGCGCCGTCGTACGAATATTCCCCGACAGCAAGAATATTCCACGACCAAACGAATATTCCCCGACAAAATGAATATTTTATAACCACTTGCTTATTTTTTAAAATTTGCACATTTCACCCATAACCAAAGTATTATATCAAATTAACCCCTTATTATTCACAATAATATTTAGAGAAAATTTGATTTTATTCATTAATAAGTTGGGGTCTTACAGTGACAATTGTTGAAAATTAATATTTTATCTTTTTCTGATAAAATAATTCATTTAAATATATTATTTTAATAATATATTGATGGTGATATTTTTACAATGAATATGGGATATATGCGTATATGAGGAGGAAGAGTATTTTTGTGGCATTAAATGATTAACACATATTTTGTGTGTTGGTGGACACAATTCTTGACCGAAAATTTATCATTGATTGTTAAATTGTCCGTTTGTGAATTTCGGTCAATTTCTGTTTAGAATTTGGAAAAACTTTCTTTTGCAAAGTTGTATAGAATTGAATTTCCTATAAAAACTCGCGAGATTCGAATTTTCTGATAAATGGGCTATTTATTATGAATTATTGAAGTTCTGAAGTTCCGAAATAATTGATTTTTGGAAGTTTTATTTATTATTTTGAAGAAAAACGTTTTTTGGCATTTAAGTGGGCTAACATGTGATATAAATGGGCTGAGATCAGCTGTCTAGAGGTGGGCTAAGAAAAATTTGATAAATATATTAATATTATATTAAATTTTCTGCTTTGGTGTTCTAAGCATTTTCCTATAAATAGGGTGCTTAGGTTAGAATTGAAAATCACACCAGAAATACAAGTTTCTCTCTATTTCTCTCTCTATATCGAGCGTATTCTTGTGAGTATTTGATACTTTGAGTGTTGCTATACGGTGCAAATTTCCTTCAGCACTATATCTAGTATTCCAGTCAGAAGTACCGTCTTTCCGAGGTAAGGGATGTTATTTTATTCAAAAATGATATTATTTCTTCAATATCATTATGCCGAAATATTGGTTAATTTTTTTTATCAAATTTGAAACTTTTCATGTCGGGGTTACTATTCATGAGTTACTATTCACGAGTTACTATTCACCGAAAAATAAAATTTTCTTCTTTTCGTCCAAAATATCTATTCTGGATACTAGCTTTGATTGTATCCATGATTTGATCATTCTTGAATTTTACTCCACTATGATTATTTATGAGATATTTTTGAACATGGAATAGCTGAAATACGAATCCTTAATATTTATTATTTTGTTTCACTGGATTCGTTTCCTTTAAAATATTTTTCATCATCCTCAATCCTAAATGATGATATAATTGAATATCTTTGGCCTGTAGTGCAAAGATTAATAATTTCTGATGAATATCTTTGGCCCGTAGTGCAAAGATGAACAGGTGTTTAGATGAACATGACCAACTGGTGAATATCTTTGGCCTGTAGTGTAAAGATTAATAATTTCTGATGAATATCTTTGGCCCATAGTGCAAAGATGAACAGGTGTTTAGATGAACATGACCAACTGGTGAATATCTTTGGCCTGTAGTGCGAAGATGAATATTGATTGATGTTACAGGGATAAAATGCTGATGATGGACTTTTAAATTCATAGATAATAGTAGATTTCATTCTCTACGTAACTGTTCTATGAATTATTATTTTCCGCTGCGAATATTGATTTAAAACTTATTGTCTATTGTATTCTATTATATTTTTTCCCTGTTGAAAACTAACGATAATTTGTTCTATGTTATCTTAGTCATAATATTCTTTATTGAGCTAGTTGAGCTCACCCTTTTTCTTTTTGTTCTATTTTTCTCAGGAGGCGAGAATGTAGCGAGTACTAGTCGGGTTATGGAATGATGGTTCTAGAAGTTATTTTAGTAGTCCTCACTATTTTTGTGAAATAATGTATCAATAATTATATTGAGGACTTATTTGAGTGTGAATATTGTCTAGATGACAATATTTGTATTTACACTCACAGTTTTTATGTTGTATTAATAAAGTTATAGTTTTTTCTGTACCATGTTATTGACGACACAGAATGGGTGTTGTATACCTGTTTTGGGGGCGTCACAGTTGGTATCAGAGCTTAGGGATATGATCTCTGGCGGAGATCGGGGAATAGAACTAGGAGGGGAGAGACGAGTAAATCCTTCGCTAGTGTGTCCTACCTAGGCTTATTTGTTGGTCGGTCATAATATAGGGATATTATGTGATATGTTAATTTGTTAAATTAACCTTTATTTTATGGCAGTATTTGAGAATGTCAACTGAGAATGTTAACAGTGGAGTAAATGAGAAGGTGGAGATGCCTATACTCACCAACGAGGAGAACGTGCAACAGGCTGACAATGTTCCTCCTGTGAACAACACCACTAAGCAGACGGTGAATGATGAGATGTTTAGAAGCTTTTTGCGATTCATGCAAAACCAGACGAAGGAGATTCCTGTTCAAAATATAGGAAGAAATAATGGCAACGCACAGCTGGTCACAGCCAAGCAGTTCAAAGAGTTGGGACCGCCAGAATTCTGGGGAAAGCCGGATCCGATTAAGGCGGAGACATGGGTCAAGCAAATTACCAAGATATTTGATGTCTTGGGATGCACAGAGGAACAGAAGGTTCCATTCGCCACCTTTATGTTCTATGGCGAGGCAGACTACTGGTGGGAATCTGTGAAGCGTACCCATCCAGCCGCACTCAGCATGTCTTGGGAGACATTTCAGAAACTATTCAATGACAAGTACTTTCCTGAAAGTATTCGTCATATGAAGGAGGTAGAGTTTATTAGACTGGAGGAGAATAACATGACGGTGTCCCAGTACGAGGCGAAGTTTGCAGAGTTGTCCTGGTTTGCACCTCATTTGGTGGAGAATGAGGAACGTATGACGCGAATGTTTCTGAGAGGTTTGAAACCCGGCATACGTCAATATCTCATTTCTCATAAATTTTCTCTCTATTCAGATGTTGTAAACAGGGCTCAATTATTAGAGCGAGATAACGAGTACGGTCAACCGAGGGACCACAACCAGGATCATATCGGTGACAACAGTCATCAGAACAATGATAACCAGCGGAGAAAGAAAAATACAGACAAGAATGGCAACCACTCTGGTGGTAATCGTGGCTATGAAAATAGAAGAACCGAGTCGGGAGGAGATTTTAAAAAGAGGAGATTCAACAATGACAATACGAAGACGTCAGCACCAACAGCAACTGGTTCCAAGGGAGGAGAACGACCACCGGTCATATGCTATAAATGTGAAAAAGGGGACATATCAGCCCAAACTATCCACAACAGCTCAAGGTATGCTATAATTGTGAAAATGAAGGACATATCGCTCGAGATTGTACGGTAGCGAAACCAAGTTCAGCGGGGACGGTGACTCAAAAGGCTACCCCAGAAAAGTTAAAGTCAACGGTTCCTAGAAGAGCGTTTGTCGTGACTAGTCAACATGCGAGGAACCCAAACGAGGTGATCACGGGTAAGCTAATCATAAATTCATGTGAAGTTTATACCTTACTAGATACCGGTGCTACCCATTCATTTATTTCTCCTACTTGTGCTCAACGTTTAAACTTGACTCCGGAGAAATTAGACTTTGATTTATCTGTGGAGACTCCGTTAGGAGAAACTTTCATCACATCCACTATTTATAAATCTTGTATGATCCAAGTTGGCACCATCACCTTACCTGTTGACCTTATCTCTTTAAAGATACTTGCATTTGACGTGATTTTAGGAATTGATTGGTTAACTACTCATCATGCCAAAATTGATTGTTTTCGTAAGGTGGTTAGTTTTCATATTCCTAATCAACCTGTTGTTCGAATTCAAGCAACAAAGCCATTAAAATCAATCACTGTCATATCAAGTCATAAAGCTATTCGTTTATTAAAAAACGGATGTAAAGCTTTCTTAGCCCATGTTATGGATTTGAATAAAGACACATCAAATTTGAATAATATTCCTGTTGTTAGTAACTTTCCTGACGTATTTCCTGAAGAACTTCCCGGTCTACCCCCAGAACGTGAAGTTGAATTCTTTATTGATCTTAAACCTGGTACAAAGCCCATTTCTAAAACCCCATATCGAATGGCTCCTATTGAACTTCAGGAGTTAAAAGTCCAACTACAAGAGTTGTTGGACATCGGCTTCATTCGTCCTAGTACATCTCCTTGGGGTGCTCCTGTTTTATTTGTAAAGAAGAAAGACGGGAGTATGCGACTTTGTATCGATTACCGAGAATTAAACCATGTCACCATCAAGAATAGGTATCCGCTACCTCGTATTGATGACCTGTTTGACCAGTTACAAGGAGCACAATTCTTTTCAAAAATCGATCTTCGTTCTGGATATCATCAGCTGAAGGTTAAAACTGAGAATATTCCGAAGAATGCCTTTAGAACTCGGTACGGGCATTATGAATTCTTAGTCATGTCTTTTGGATTGACTAATGCTCTTGCGACTTTCATGGATATGATGAACCGAGTATTCAAGGATTATTTGGATCAGTTCGTTGTTGTCTTTATTGATGACATCCTCATATATTCTAAAAGCCGTGAAGATCATGAGCACCATTTGAAGCTGGTACTCCAAAGGCTGCGTGAAAACAAGTTATATGCCAAGTTGAAGAAATGCGAGTTCTGGCTTGAGGAAGTAGCATTCCTAGGGCACGTGGTGTCAAAACATGGAGTATCTGTGGACCCGACGAAGATTGAAGCAATACAAAGCTGGGAGCAACCGAAGACGGTGACCGATGTACGTAGCATTCTAGGCTTAGCTGGTTATTATCGGAGATTCGTAGAAGGGTTTTCTCGAATCGCTACCCCGTTAACTCAGCTGACTCGGAAGGATATCAAATTCGTATGGAGCGAAGAATGCGAGAAGAGTTTCCAAGAGCTTAAGAGGAGACTCATTTCGGCACCTGTTCTGACAATACCATCTGGTTCGAATGGATTTGTTATCTACAGCGATGCTTCAGGCAAAGGGTTAGGATGCGTTCTCATGTAACGTGGGAAATTCATAGCCTATGCCTCGCGACAACTTAAAGAATATGAGAGGAATTATCTTACTCATGATCTAGAGTTGGCATCAGTCGTTTTCGCGCTAAAGATCTGGAGGCACTATCTATATGGGGAGAAAGTGGAGATATATTCAGACCATAAAAGCCTCAAATATTTCTTCACTCAAAAAGAACTCAACATGCGGCAACGACGTTGGCTCGAGCTGTTGAAAGATTACGATCACACTATTCAATACCATCCTGGAAAAGCAAACGTGGTAGCTGACGCGTTGAGTAGAAGATCATATGCAGGAACGAGTGCGATGATGTCAAGTATACGCGTAGAACCAACTTTAATCGATAAAGTTAAAGTTGCTCAAGCTACAGACCCGGAGTTGATGCGTATGAAGAAGAAAGTGCAAGAAGGTGCTATTCCAGAAGCAAGAATCGATGAAGAAGGAATACTTCGAGTCCACTCTAGACTTTGTGTTCCTAACGATTCTGATTTGAAGTACAAGATCATGATGGAGGCACACAATACACCATTTGCAATCCATCCTGGAAGTACTAAAATGTATCGTGATCTTCGACATACATTTTGGTGGAACAATATGAAGAGAGAGATTGTAATGTTTATCTCGAGGTGTTTAACTTGTCAACGTGTAAAGGCGGAGCATCAAGTACCAAAGGGTCCATTGCAACCACTTGAGATTCCAAAATGGAAGTGGGAACACATTACCATGGATTTCGTTACGGGTCTTCCCACGGTTTCTCAAGGCATAAATGCTATTTGGGTTATAGTTGATAGATTAACCAAGTCTGCTCATTTCTTGCCGATACGGGAGACTTATTCCCTTGAACATCTTGCTAGTATGTACGTGAATGAGATTGTAAGGTTGCATGACATGCCAGTATCCATAGTTTCGGATCGTGACCCAAGATTCACTTCAAGATTTTGGGTTAGCTTGCAAAAAGCTATGGGCACGGATTTACGGTTCAGTTCGGCATACCATCCTCAAACGGACGGGCAATCAGAGAGGACTATTCAATCTCTTAAAGATCTATTAAGACTTTGTGTCCTAGATTTCAAAGGAAGTTGGGATAAGTACCTACCATTAGTGGAATTCTCCTACAACAACAGTTATCAGGCAAGTATAGGTGTGGCTCCCTTTGAAGCATTGTATGGACGAAAGTGTCGCTCTCCAGTATGTTGGGATGAGGTGGGAGAAGCAACGTTGTTGGGACCAGAGTTGGTACGAATAACTACAGAGAAGATCCAAACGATTCGACAACGTATACAAACGGCACAGGATCGACAAAAGAGTTATATGGATCTTCATCGAAAGGACGTGGAATTTGATATTGGGGATCATGTATTATTACGTGTAGCTCCATGGAAAGGAGTTACAAGATTTGGGAAGAGAGGAAAGCTCAATCCACGATTTATTGGTCCATTTCAGATTCTTGACCGAGTAGGAAATGTGGCCTATAGACTCGCGTCACCTCCAAGTATGTCTCGTGTTCATAATGTTTTTCATATATCGGTGCTTCGTAAATATGTAAAAGACCCGAACCACGTTATTGAGTTAGAAGCAGACGAGATAGCGAAAGACTTAACGTAGGAGGAGGTACCTGTCAAGATCTTGGATAGGAAGGAGCATGTCCTACGCACGAAGGTCATACCACAAGTTAAAGTTTTGTGCAGAAACCATGCTATTGAGGAAATGACCTGGGAGTTGGAAACGGAAATGAAAGCGAGGTATCCTCATCTTTTTGAAACACCAGGTACGTATGTCAATTTCGAGGACGAAATTTCATAAGGAGGGGAGGTTGTAAGACCCCAAATTATTAATAAATGAAATTTAATTTCCTCTATTTATTATTCTGAAATAGTAAGGGTTGATTTGATTAATGTGGTTAGTTATGGGTAAAATGCGCAAATATTTTAAATAAGCAAGTGGTTATAAAATTGTTGTCGGGAAATATTCGCTTGGTCGTGGAATATTCTTACTGTCGGAGAATATTCGTACGACGGCGCAGTTTTTTGTGGGCCCCATAACGGAAAGCGATTGGATGAAGAAAATGACAAAAATAAGTTGTTTATAAATAACGGCGTAGTTGTTACCGTTAATACTGTTGGAATACCCGGTGGTTAAAGCACGGTAATACGCGTTGTTGCACAGTAGCACACGGTATTGCACCAATTATTGATTCTTACGTAAGAAGGCACTACTCAATAATGGTTACAGTAATTACTGTTCAATATTTTATTTTATTGATTAAATAATTGCTACGTTGATATTTTATAATTGTCACTACACAGTATTTTCTATTATCGGAGTAATAATTCATATTATCTGAATAATATTATTAGATAACATTATTGGCAATATCTAGAAAGTTCTGTCTAAGGAGAGGTTTGGTCATCTAATTGCGCGCCAGTAAGGAGAAATACTTATTAGAAAGTCCCATCTTTCTTGGGAACGACCTGATTGCCAGTACTGTGATTCTGTAATATTATTTGTGTATAATTAATTATTGATTTATATGATGAGGAAAATATTGATTTTATGTGGATATAAATGGAGAAAATTTTTAATGTGACAATTGTTGAAAATTAATATTTTATCTTTTTCTGATAAAATAATTCATTTAAATATATTATTTTAATAATATATTGATGGTGATATTTTTACAATGAATGCGAGATATATGAGTATATGAGGAGGAAGAGTATTTTTGTGGCATTAAATGATTAACATATGTTTTGTGTGTTGGTGAACACAATTCTTGACCGAAAATTTATCATTGATTGTTAAATTGTCCGTTTGTGAATTTCGGTCAATTTCTGTTTAGAATTTGGAAAAACTTTCTTTTGCAAAGTTGTATAGAATTGAATTTCCTATAAAAATTCGCAAGATTCGAATTTTCTGATAAATGGGCTATTTATTATGAATTATTGAAGTTCTGAAGTTCCGAAATAATTGATTTTTGGAAGTTTTATTTATTATTTTGAAGAAAAACGTTTTTTGGCATTTAAGTGGGCTAACATGTGATATAAATGGGCTGAGATCAGCTGTCTAGAGGTGGGCTAAGAAAAATTTGATAAATATATTAATATTATATTAAATTTTCTGCTTTGGTGTTCTAAGCATTTTTCTATAAATAGGGTGCTTAGGTTAGAATTGAAAATCACACCAGAAATACAAGTTTTTCTCTATTTCTCTCTCTATATCGAGCGTATTCTTGTGAGTATTTGATACTTTGAGTGTTGCTATACGGTGCAAGTTTCCTTCAGCACTATATCTAGTATTCCAGTCAGAAGTACCGTCTTTTCGAGGTAAGGGATGTTATTTTATTCAAAAATGATATTATTTCTTCAATATCATTATGCCGAAATATTGGTTAAATTTTTTTATCAAATTTGAAACTTTTCATGTCGGGGTTACTATTCATGAGTTACTATTCACGAGTTACTATTTACCGAAAAATGAAATTTTCTTCTTTTCGTCCAAAATATCTATTCTGGATACTAGCTTTGATTGTATCCATGTTTTGATCATTCTTGAATTTTACTCCACTATGATTATTTATGAGGTATTTTCGGACATGGAATAGCTGAAATATGAATCCTTAATATTTATTATTTTGTTTCACTGGATTTGTTTCCTTTAAAATATTTTTCATCATCCTCATTCCTAAATGATGATATAATTGAATATCTTTGGCCTGTAGTGCAAAGATTAATAATTTCTGATGAATATCTTTGATCCGTAGTGCAAAGATGAACAGGTGTTTAGATGAACATGACCAACTGGTGAATATCTTTGGCCTGTAGTGTAAAGATTAATAATTTCTGATGAATATCTTTGGCCCGTAGTGCAAAGATGAACATGTGTTTAGATGAACATGACCAACTGGTGAATATCTTTGGCCTGTAGTGCGAAGATGAATATTAATTGATGTTACAAGGATAAAATGCTGATGATGGACTTTTAAATTCATAGATAATAGTAGATTTCATTCTCTACGTAACTCTTCTATGAATTATTATTTCCCGCTGCGAATATTGATTTAAAACTTATTGTCTATTGTATTCTATTATATATTTTTTTCCCTGTTGAAGACTAACGATAATTTGTTCTATGTTATCTTAGTCATAATGTTCTTTACTGGGCTAGTTGAGCTCACCCTTTTCTTTTTTGTTCTATTTTTCTAAGGAGGCGAGAATGTAGCGAGTACTAGTCGGGGTATAGAATGATGGTTCTAGAAGTTATTTTAGTAGTCCTCACCATTTTTATGAAATAATGTATCAATAATTGCATTGAGGACTTATTTGAGTGTGGATATTGTCTAGATGACAATATTTGTATTTACACTCACAGTTTTTATGTTGTATTAATAAAGTTGTAGTTGTTTTTGTACCATGTTATTGACGACACAGAATGGGTGTTGTATACTTGTTTTGGGGGCGTCACAGTAAGTGATGAACTTTGGATGTATGAACAAACTA
Source organism: Panax notoginseng (assembly GCA_016801055.1). NCBI lineage: Eukaryota > Viridiplantae > Streptophyta > Magnoliopsida > Apiales > Araliaceae > Panax > Panax notoginseng. The sequence continues at coordinate 68,597,678 of CM029019.1, forward strand.
GTACTCCTCTCTCTCTCTCTATATATGGCCGAAACTCTCTCTCCTTTTTCTCTTTAGAAGTGGCTAGCTTGGGAGAAAATTATAAGAGGAAGAATGAGAGAAGAAATGAAATGAAATGAAATGAAAAGATGAAGTAAAAGGATACTTACAAAAAATATAGATACACTTAGTGTATCTAGCTATTATCCCCCATATTTTTTTTAACCCATGGATAGAAGCTTTGCCTTATCACTTTAATTAGTCTAATCATGATTAAGGATGCTTAATAAAGTGGCAACCAATGAGAGCTTGATAACCATGTCCTTTTGTGTAAGAGTTACTACAAATGGACCTTGCTTAACTTAATTAGTTGCCTTAAAAGGCTAATGTCGCCAGCCATATATATGCCTACTAATTCCTTCATTTAGCTTTTATTTTAATGCATAAATTAGAAAAATCAAAGGTCTAAAATACCCTTAATCAAGTGGGCTAAGTTTGGGCTTACATTTTATTTCTTTTGGGCTTCTCCTTTAATTGTTTTGGGCCATGCAATAAACATAGTCTAAAAATTTTAATATATGTTACCCAAATTGTTTATTTATGGTTTCCATTCCTAATCTTTTGAAATTTAATTACCTATACATGTGACTTTAGCTTATAACCTAATTAGGTTCATAAAAATTAGGTCTAAAATTATTAGTCACTTGAAATAATAAGATTATCCACTTAAGTTAGTATACAATTTAAATACTAACCTCTCCTTATTACCATAATCCTTAGGTTATTTAATTGTCTCACCTAATATATAATTAGGTTACAATGCTTTCATTTTTAATGAAATCTATAAATGTATATATTCATAACTATAGTATATATGTTAAATGACCAATGCACCACTTCACATATTTATCATGCGACAACCCCAAAATAGGTCCATTCCATCCAACCTATTCTGAGTCGCCAAATACATGGTACAGAAAATAACTACAACTTTATTACAACAATTGTCGTGTAAAATACAACAACACATATGCTGTGAGTTTGGATACAAATATATACCAAATGTGACTCATGTTCCAACCGTGGACATCACCTCACAATGACACCTTACATAAAGGTATAGTCAAAAACTGTTTTAGAAATTAGAATCTTTGGGAAGTGCTCAAGGAAACCTTCGTACATGGGAGGCCATGCGTCTAGGTTATGATAGATATCATATGGCCACAAAATTATCCTTGGTTGACCCAATAGACCCCAAAGAAAAACGAGAAGATTACTATCATATTCTTCCCAATGGTGAGTCTTCTCTTGACTTATCATTATCTCCACTGTCTTTAATCGAGAATTATACTTCAAACAAACAACAAGATTATATAGGTAGTGCTCGTATATATACTCAGCAAGTGGATGAGCACATCCCTGTCTTATGATGACACGAGGTTGTATGTCATTAGACATCTTGTATGATAGTGGCAAAACACCCTTCCAACGTTGGGTACACCTTACCCTATTGGATTCACCAAATAAAACTATTAAATGACCTTTTCTATACTGCTTCGGGAGAACATCCACAGCTAGAGACCACCGTTCTATTTCCCCGTTACCCTCGCTCGACCCAGCTACACTCTTATTACCTGAAAGGAATTGTGAAGCAAAAGGGTGAGCACAACTAGCTCAGTAAAGTATATCATGACTAAAGATAATTAAATTATCAATAGCCTTCATCAATAATAAATCAGAGATTTAGAACATATGGTAAATGATAAAAATTTCAACCATAGTTGCAGCGGAACGAGCAATCCATTAGAAGAGTCAAATAGACTATAAAGTCTATTATCTTCTCCATGTTAAAAATCCACCAACAATATTTTATCCCTGTAACATCAATCAACAATTCTGGTCCACAATCACGTGAATAACTCATAATCATAACTGTAGTTCTAAATTCCTCTTCTCATCCAGGACGAAGATAATTTTCATCACCTATCTTTACCTGAAACATCAAAGATCATGGTTACACCAAATCACATTTCCTGTTCATAATCATACTAATAACTTCATCTTTGCACTACGGCCAAAGATATTCATTTGTATCACCAGTTGGTCATGTTCATCTCAACATCTGTTCATCTTTGCACTACTGGCCAAAGATATTCAACAACATGCCATCTTTGCACTACGGGCCAAAGATATTCATCAACAATTCATCTTTGTACTACAGGCCAAAGATATTCATCAATAATTCATCTTTGCACTACAGGCCAAAGATATTCCTCAACAGTTCATATTTGCACTAACGGCCAAATATATTCATTAACAGTTCATATTTGCACTACAGGCCAAATATATTCATCAACAGTTCATATTTGCACTACAGGCCAAATATATTAATATCTCAAAGAAATATATAATCATTTCAGAATTTATATAAACAATAATTATAACCATGTTGATCAATTCACCTTTGCACTTAAGCTAAAGATATTCAATTATAAATTCAATGGTCATGATCATATCAGTCAATAATTCAACTTTGCACTACTAGCCAAAGGGAACCCATAGTCATGATCATACCAAAAATCTATCCATCTTTACACTCAAGTCAAAGAGAAATATCATCATTAGGGTTATAAAAATATTATATATGATAATAAAATCAATATAATCAATATATAGATTTAATCTCAAGAGTAATATTCATAAACCAACTATAATTTGGTCAGAAAAAGAAATCAATTTTGTCGTAAATAGTAACTCGTGAATAGTAATTCATGAATAGTAACTCATGAATAGTAAACTCGACACAAAAAGGTAGAAATTACACAATAAAATACATACCAATATTTCGGTATAATGATATTGAAAGAATAATATTTCTTAAGCTTATAAACAATTTATTTTAATTGTTTATACTTTACTAAATAATACATTTAATCATCCTAAAATGCCAAACTCATAAGCTTTCATCACCAATAACCAAAAACCCTCATAAAAAATCTGCATATACCTCATATAGGATTCTCAAGCCATAAAATCCTATTTTTCAATTTTCTTACTTCACATAACATATTTAATTCATTTACTCATAACTAGTCTATTTTCATGAAAAATATCAAATCAGTTCCAAAAATATTTATTTTCTGGAATTTAGCAGAATATAGTCCCATATTGAACATATATTTTTCTCAGAATTTTTAAAACTAATTTACTATTTTTCATATGGCCAAAACAGCCGAATATTTAGATATTTATCAAAAATTATACTTTTATCCAAAAATTCCAAAATTTATAGAGTATACTCCTATCATATTCATGTACTCCCAATAAAAATTTCATCAATTTTGGAGTTAACCACAAGGAGTTATAAGCGGTTACTTTTAAAATAGTCTTTTCTCATAAAATTCATAACTCTTAATCTATACATCCAAAAATCACCATTTTTGGACACAATCAAGAAAACTCATCAAAATATCATTTCAAATTTTTCCAGAATTTTTGAAGGTCAGAAAAATTACGAAACTGAAAAACATAACAACCCTTAAAATTCCTTACTATCCCTTACCTCAAAAGTGCAGTATTTCTCACTGGAATGCAAAGCTGAAGGAAACTTGCACTGAATAGCAACTATCAAAGTATCTAATTAATCACAAAATATGCTTCATAAAATAGAGAGAGAAAGAGAGAAAGCTTATGTTTCTGGTGTGATTTTCAATTCTAACTTAGCCCTCTATTTAAAGGAAAATGTTAGCACGCCGAAGCAGACTTAACCTGCAACCTGATGACTTTACCTGCTACTACTCCCACCCACCACATTTGAATAAAAATTTCAGCACATTTCTTTACCAACCAAGAGTGGGGCCCACCAATTCTAGAATTTTCCACCAAAATGATAAACTCCGAAAATTCAATAATTTTTGAACCAGTCATCTCGTAAAATTCATAATAAATCATACATTCATTTTTAACGGTTCAAAATTTGTGAACATATACTCAACTTATATATGTATAACATATCCAAATATTACCACGATCCAACGGTCGGATTAAAAATTATAACCCTCGCAAAATATCTTAAAAACCCTAATTTGATTTTCAATACCTCCGTTCCGACAAAAATACAGATAAAACACCTCAACATTAACTCCTTCATTTTTTACCACAAAAATATATCCCTCATTTATATCCACATAAAATAAATATTTCCTTATCATATGAATCAATAATTAATTATTCACAAATAATATTACAGAATCACATTTATGACAACTAGGCCGTTCTCAGGAAAGAGGGGGCTTTCCAATAAGAATTTCTCCTTACTGGCGCGCAATTAGGTGACCAAACCTCTCCTTAGACAGATCTTTCTAGACATTGCCAATAATGCTATCTAATAATATTATTCAAATAATATGAATTATTGATCTGATAATGGGAAATACTGTGCAGTAACAATTATTGAACAACAATAATATAAAATTTCAACGTAGCAATTATTGAATCAATAAAATAAAATATTGAACAGTAATTACTGTAACAATTATTGAGTAGTGCCTTCTTACGTAAGAATCAATAATTTCAAAAATACTATGCAATACCGTGTGCTACTGTGCAATAACGCGTATTACTGTATTTTAACCACCGGGTATTCCAACAGTGTTAACGGTAACAACTACGCCGTTATTTGTAAAAACTCAAATTTATCGTTTTCTTCACCCGACAGTTATTCTGTTATGGGGCCCACAAATAGCTGCGCCGTCGTACGAATATTCCCCGACAGAAAGAATATTTCACGACCAAACGAATATTCCCCGACAACAATGATTATTTTATAACCACTTGCTTATTTTGAAAAAAAATTCATATTTCACCCATAACTTTAAACTTTTATCAATTTAACCATTTACTGAATAGTAATTATAAGAAAAATTGAATACTTTTATTTCATAAAATTCGGGGTCTTACAATCTCCCCTCCTTATGAAATTTCGTCCCCGAAATTTACGTACCTGGTATTTCGAAGAGTTGAGAATACCTTGCTTCCATTTCAGATTCTATCTCTCAGATCATCATGATTTCTCCATTGCTCATCTCCCTTGATAACTTCATTTGGGTTCCTCATTTGTTGGGAAGTCATGACAACCGCCATCCCTCAAACTACTCGGCTTTGACTTGTCTGGAGCAGCATTTGGCGTCATCATTACCGCTGGAATATACCTTTCTATAGGACATATTCCTCCCTCAACTGCCTCTTCGTACTCCTCATTCATGATCTGAATCATCAATCTTCGATCCATGTCGGATTCAGGTTTACCGCTATGTATAGGGTAATTCAAAACTCGATGTTGGGTTCTCCCAATTGCTTTCCAAAATGAGAAATTCATATCATCTATTTTAGCCTTCTTAGATCGAACATCTCTTTCCACAATATCCACATGTCGTGCGGCTTTTGCCCATGCATCACTTATTCTCACTCGTTCAGTTTTTTCTTCTTTCAGCTCAGATTCTATTTTTATTATCTTATACTCTGCCAAAGAATGCTTCTGTTCAAGCATCACATATCGGGTAACACAAGCTTGAATTGTTGCATCCTTTTGTTCCACGACCGCCTGTCGTTCTTCTGCCTGCTCTTCTAACTCATGAATGCGATTTTGAAATTCTACATTTTGATCATATAATACCTCTAATAAACTCTCCTCTGGTACTTCTTCTTCCTCTTCTTCCTCAGTCTCAGCTGTTACCTCTGCGACTATCTCGGGTGTAACTATCAATTCTTCACTCACCACATGGATATCTCTAATTCCTTCTTCGTCTGACATCACATTATCACGGTTAGTGATTAGAGATATCCCCACAGTCTCATTCACTCCATTGTTAGCATTCTCAGCTGCCATTCTCAAATACTGCCATAAAACAAGGGTTAATTAAAAAAATTAACATATCACATAATATCCCAATATTATGACTGACCAACAAATAAGCTTATGTAGGACACACTAGCGAAGGATTTACTCATCTCTCCCCTCCTAGTTGTATTCCCCGATCTCCGCCAGAGATCATATCCCTAAGCTCTGATACCAAATGTGACAACCCCAAAATAGGTCCATTCCATCCAACCTATTCTGAGTCGCCAAATACATGGTACATAAAATAACTACAACTTTATTACAACAATTGTCGTGTAAAATACAACAACACATGCTGTGAGTTTGGATACAAATATATACCAAATGTGACTCATGTTCCAACCGTGGACATCACCTCACAATGACACCTTACATAAAGGTATAGTCAAAAACTGTTTTAGAAATTAGAATCTTTGGGAAGTGCTCAAGGAAACCTTCGTACATGGGAGGCCATGCGTCTAGGTTATGATAGATATCATATGGCCACAGAATTATCCTTGGTTGACCCAATAGACCCCAAAGAAAAACGAGAAGATTACTATCATATTCTTCCCAATGGTGAGTCTTCTCTTGACTTATCATTATCTCCACTGTCTTTAATCGAGAATTATACTTCAAACAAACACCAAGATTATATAGGTAGTGCTCGTATATATACTCAGCAAGTGGATGTGCACATCCCTGTCTTATGATGACACGAGGTTGTATGTCGTTAGACATCTTGTATGATAGTGGTAAAACACCCTTCCAACGTTGGGTACACCTTACCCTATTGGATTCACCAAATAAAACTACTAAATGACCTTTTCTATACTGCTTCGGGAGAACATCCACAGCTAGAGACCACCGTTCTATTTCCCCGTTACCCTCGCTCGACCCAGCTACACTCTTATTACCTGAAAGGAATTGTGAAGCAAAAGGGTGAGCACAACTAGCTCAGTAAAGTATATCATGACTAAAGATAATTAAATTATCAATAGCCTTCATCAATAATAAATTAGAGATTTAGAACATATGGTAAATGATAAAAATTTCAACCATAGTTGCAGCGGAACGAGCAATCCATTAGAAGAGTCAAATAGACTATAAAGTCTATTATCTTCTCCATGTTAAAAATCCACCAACAATGTTTTATCCCTGTAACATCAATCAACAATTCTGGTCCACAATCACATGAATAACTCATAATCATAACTGTAGTTCTAAATTCCTCTTCTCATCTAGGACGAAGATAATTTTCATCACCTATCTTTACCTGAAACATCAAATATCATGGTTACACCAAATCACATTTCCTGTTCATAATCATACTAATAACTTCATCTTTGCACTACGGCCAAAGATATTCATTTGTATCACCAGTTGGTCATGTTCATCTCAACATCTGTTCATCTTTGCACTACTGGCCAAAGATATTCAACAACATGCCATCTTTGCACTACGGGCCAAAGATATTCATCAACAATTCATCTTTGTACTACAGGCCAAAGATATTCATCAATAATTCATCTTTGCACTACAGGCCAAAGATATTCATCAATAATTCATCTTTGCACTACAGGCCAAAGATATTCCTCAACAGTTCATATTTGCACTAACGGCCAAATATATTCATCAACAGTTCATATTTGCACTACAGGCCAAATATATTCATCAACAGTTCATATTTGCACTACAGGCCAAATATATTAATATCTCAAAGAAATATATAATCATTTCAGAATTTATATAAACAATAATTATAACCATGTTGATCAATTCACCTTTGCACTTAAGCTAAAGATATTCAATTATAAATTCAATGGTCATGATCATATCAGTCAACAATTTAACTTTGCACTACTAGCCAAAGGGAACCCATAGTCATGATCATACCAAAAATCTACCCATCTTTACACTCAAATCAAAGAGAAATATCATCATTAAGGTTATAAAAATGTTATATATGATAATAAAATCAATATAATCAATATATAGATTTAATCTCAAGAGTAATATTCATAAACCAACTATAATTTGGTCAGAAAAAGAAATCAATTTTGTCGTAAATAGTAACTCGTGAATAGTAATTCATGAATAGTAACTCATGAATAGTAAACTCGACACAAAAAGGTAGAAATTACACAATAAAATACATACCAATATTTCGGTATAATGATATTGAAAGAATAATATTTCTTAAGCTTATAAACAATTTATTTTAATTGTTTATACTTTACTAAATAATACATTTAATCATCCTAAAATGCCAAACTCATAAGCTTTCATCACCAATAACCAAAAACCCTCATAAAAAATCTGCATATACCTCATATAGGATTCTCAAGCCATAAAATCCTATTTTTCAATTTTCTTACTTCACATAACATATTTAATTCATTTACTCATAACTAGTCTATTTTCATGAAAAATATCAAATCAGTTCCAAAAATATTTATTTTCTGGAATTTAGCAGAATATAGTCCCATATTGAACATATATTTTTCTCAGAATTTTTAAAACTAATTTACTATTTTTCATATGGCCAAAACAGCCGAATATTTAGATATTTATCAAAAATTATACTTTTATCCAAAAATTCCAAAATTTATAGAGTATACTCCTATCATATTCATGTACTCCCAATAAAACTTTCATCAATTTTGGAGTTAACCACAAGGAGTTATAAGCGGTTACTTTTAAAATAGTCTTTTCTCATAAAATTCATAACTCTTAATCTATACATCCAAAAATCACCATTTTTGGACACAATCAAGAAAACTCATCAAAATATCATTTCAAATTTTTCCAGAATTTTTGAAGGTCAGAAAAATTACGAAACTGAAAAACATAACAACCCTTAAAATTCCTTACTATCCCTTACCTCAAAAGTGCAGTATTTCTCACTGGAATGCAAAGCTGAAGGAAACTTGCACTGAATAGCAACTATCAAAGTATCTAATTAATCACAAAATATGCTTCATAAAATAGAGAGAGAAAGAGAGAAAGCTTATGTTTCTGGTGTGATTTTCAATTCTAACTTAGCCCTCTATTTATAGGAAAATGTTAGCACGCCGAAGCAGACTTAACCTGCAACCTGATGACTTTACCTGCTACTACTCCCACCCACCACATTTGAATAAAAATTTCAGCACATTTCTTTACCAACCAAGAGTGGGGCCCACCAATTCTAGAATTTTCCACCAAAATGATAAACTCCGAAAATTCAATAATTTTTGAACCAGTCATCTCGTAAAATTCATAATAAATCATACATTCATTTTTAATGGTTCAAAATTTGTGGACATATACTCAACTTATATATGTATAACATATCCAAATATTACCACGATCCAACGGTCGGATTAAAAATTATAACCCTCGCAAAATATCTTAAAAACCCTAATTTGATTTTCAATACCTCCGTTCCGACAAAAATACAGATAAAACACCTCAACATTAACTCCTTCATTTTTAACCACAAAAATATATCCCTCATTTATATCCACATAAAATAAATATTTCCTTATCATATGAATCAATAATTAATTATTCACAAATAATATTACAGAATCACATTTATGACAATCAGGCCGTTCTCAGGAAAGAGGGGGCTTTTCAATAAGTATTTCTCCTTACTGGCGCGCAATTAGGTGACCAAACCTCTCCTTAGACAGATCTTTCTAGACATTGCCAATAATGCTATCTAATAATATTATTCAAATAATATGAATTATTGATCTGATAATGGGAAATACTGTGCAGTAACAATTATTGAACAACAATAATATAAAATTTCAACGTAGCAATTATTGAATCAATAAAATAAAATATTGAACAGTAATTACTGTAACAATTATTGAGTAGTGCCTTCTTACGTAAGAATCAATAATTTCAAAAATACTATGCAATACCGTGTGCTACTGTGCAATAACGCGTATTACTGTATTTTAACCACCGGGTATTCCAACAGTGTTAACGGTAACAACTACGCCGTTATTTGTAAAAACTCAAATTTATCGTTTTCTTCACCCGACAGTTATTCTGTTATGGGGCCCACAAATAGCTGCGCCGTCGTACGAATATTCCTCGATAGAAAGAATATTCCACGACCAAACGAATATTCCCCGACAACAATGATTATTTTATAACCACTTGCTTATTTTGAAAAAAAATTCATATTTCACCCATAACTTTAAACTTTTATCAATTTAACCATTTACTGAATAGTAATTATAAGAAAAATTGAATACTTTTATTTCATAAAATTTGGGGTCTTACATTTCACATATTAACTCACTATATAACACAAAATTTTAAATATCAATAATGTACATACATATATAGTGACTTAAAATTCACGGTTATTACAGTACTGATGGTGTGGCTGAATTGCCATTACCCCTTCATCAAGGAAGTATGTTTCCAAGGGTTTGAAATCCCCCGAGGGTGCGGCGGCCAGTTGATCCATAATTCCTTGACCTCTAATGGACTTTTGAGTCACGTAAATAATGTCAAATTATTGTAGGATCAACTGCCATCTGGACAGCCGACAATTCAGTATGGGCTTACTAAACACATACTTGAGAGGATCCACGCGGGATATGAGATGGGTTGTGCGTCCATGGAGGTAATGTTGTAACCTCATGGTAGCCCATGCTAAAGCACAACAAGTCCTCTCAATCAAAGTGTACTTGTGTTCACTGCTGCTGAATCTTTTGTTGAGGTAATAGATAGCTCATTCTCGGCCTCTATCGTCTTTCTGACCCAGCATGCAGCCCATGGCATTGTCACTTATGAAAAGGTACATGAACAGGAGAACATCATCCCTGGGTGGTACCAAAATAGGAGCTTTGACTAGCTGCTCTTTGATGGTAAGGAAGGCCTTCTCGCACTCATTATCCCATTTCATGGAGGAGTTCTTTCTTAACAACTTGAAGATAGGCTCACAGGTTGCTGTGAGTTGAGAGATGAACCTGATAATGAAGTTGATTCTTCCCAAAAATTCCCGTATTTCCTTCTCTGTTTGAGGAAAGGGCATTTCCGTAATGGCCTGGATTTTGGTAGGATCCAGTTCAATTCCTTTGTGGCTGACTAGAAATCCTAGTAACTTGCCTGATTTAACGCCAAAGGCGCACTTGGTTGGATTCAACTTCAAGTTGTACTTGTGCAACCTGTTGAATAGCTTTCTGAGATGGTCTAAGTAGTCATCCTCCTTCTATGATTTGACAATGATGTCATCCACGTAGATCTCTATCTCTTTATGCATTAAGTCGTGGAAGAGAGCCATCATAGCTCGTTGATAGGTGGCTCCGGCATTGATAAGGCCGAATGACAACCGTCTATAGCAAAAGGTTCCCCAAGGAGTGATGAAAGCAGTTTTCTCACGATCTTCCTCAGGAACCATGATCTGATGTTACCCCGCAAAGCAATCAGCAAAGGAGTACATTTCGTATTGAGCAGTATTGTCAATGAGAATGTGGATGAATGGCACAGGAAAGCTATCCTTAAGGCAAGCTTTATTCAAATCCCTGTAATCCACGCAAACTCGCACCTTTCCTCCAGGTTTAGGCACGGGCACGATGTTGGATATCCACTCAGGATATGTAGACACCATGATAATACCAGCTTGAAATTGTTTCACAATTTCTTCTTTCACCTTCAAACTCCACTCAGGTTTCAATCGCCTGAGCTTCTGCTTGACTGGCTTGAATCCCTCTTTAATGGGAAGGCGATGAAGAACAATGTCAGTGGACAAACCCACCATGTCTTCATGAGACCATACAAACACATCCTGGAATTGGGTTAGTAGCGTAACCATGTCATTCCGTTGGTTTGGGGTAAGGTCTGAAACAATCTGGATCAACTTAGGGTTTTCTAAGGTTCCGAGATTGAAGGAAATAGTTTGATCAAGGTTGGGTTTAGGTTTGTCTTTGACCCATTCTTGAATTTCTGGAGGCACCTCAGTGTCCTCTTGTGTTTCCATCAAGGCTGAATTCATCTCTACATCAAAGTCACAATCTTTGTGGAGAAGAGGCACCGTATCAGCAAGTACAGGCACATCTAAATTCAGGGTCCTGAAACAAAATATGCTTTCACTTAGTATATATGAAGTTGTTTAATCATATAAAGTGTTAACATGTACTGGCAAAAGGACTGCTAAGACTGTATAGAAAAGTAAGCAGTTATGATATCTACAGGGCAGAAAGAGTTCCTGCCCGTTTTACCCTTGTCGACCAATGCAAGGAGTGCTTCTCCAATTGGCAAGGATAAAGTCCGGGTGGATTGTATTGATGGAGGGGCTGTCATCGTCCTCCTTTTCCCGAATGATGACCATGACGTCTAGGCAATCATCGTCTGGGGTGTATCTGTTTGTATGTTCATCATGAACAATGATGCGCATGCCTGACATTATCCGGACGACGTTTTGTTTGATTCTTTATTTCTCTTCCTCCACTCTGGGATCTGGAACAAAAACTTCTTTTGCTTTGAACGACACTAGTTTGGGAAATAGCATAGCTATCACACTGGTTGGCACCTTTACAGGAGGTTGATGGCGAAGATAAACGCCGTATGGTTGATGTAACGCCTGAGAATTTCGAATTTTCAATGAATTAAATTTTTATTTGATTATGTGGATTAAATGAATTTAATTGAGTTATTATATGAGTAAGATGTTCGAAGGTCATTCTATGACCTAGAATATGTGAATGTGGTTAGTATTCTGGCTTTGTGCTAGGATTAATTGTTGTGAATTATCAAGACGAGAATGAAGGTTTTCTGGGAATGTTTGCGTAAAAAAACTATTCATCCGATTTCGTTCGGAGCTAGGGTTTGAGATTCTGAGAAACGCGTAATGATAGAATACGAAGATAGTATGGAATATCCAATAATAATTCTGTTATGGCAAACGAAGTTTTCGCTTGCGGACGTAAAACCTAAGGGTTAGTGAAAGAGATTTCCGAAAGGGAAATGCAACGCGTATAGTCGTTTCGGATATTATATGTATGAAATACGAGTATGGTACGAAGAATAGTACGGTGTATAATACGAATATTGTATGAGTACTAGACGAAGAGGATACGGAAGTAATACGCGTAGAATACAAGTCGTATTAATGGTATATGAGTTAAGGATTTTATACAATCCAATTGGACTTGGATTAATAGCAAGCCTAATGAATTAAGTATGCAAGCCCAAGTTAAGGCCCATTATTAATTAATGTCAAGCCCAATCCAAAGAATTAAATTGTGGGTCGAACCGATGGGTCATGAGATGGGTAAAACTCATGGGGCAACCCATGGGGTGATCCACAAAGGAGTGGGCCGGCCACTTGGTGTGCAAGGGAAGTGTATCACTTGGTCACCAAGTATTTTGCTTGGTGACAAAGTGTTGAATAGTAAGGAGGTGGGGGTTTAATGCCTATTTTGCCCTCCATTTCAATTGCTTATAAATAGAAAGCTAGAGTTGGCCATTTGATGTTTTTTCAAGACTCAACCAACAAATTTGAGAGAGAAAGAGAGCTAGACTTAAATCATTCTTCTACCTTGAAGCTTTTTCATTAGAAGTTCAACAAGGACACTAAGAGTTCTTAAGGTAATACTCTTCAATTCTAATTCCATCTCTTTTGGTTTTCTTTTATCATGGAGAATCATAAATGGGTGGGGTATGGCTTGTATGGTAGAATGAGAGTGACTTACCATAGATTCAATCTCTATAAGTCATGAGATCATAGAAATCATACGGTTTGATATAGCTTAAAATCATAAAATTGTTGATTGTTGAGATTGATTGTTGATAAACAATTGAACTCCATCAGTACGTTAATATGTGCATCTTGCTTGGTTAGGATGTAGATATGAAGTCTATGGAGTATTCCATGTGATTTGACTTAGAGAACATTAGTAACGAAGTTATGGCGAATTTTACGGAAATAAACGTTAAACGTCGAAAATGTAAAAGTTCGGATTAAATGTCAAAAGTTGTCGTGCGACTTGAAAACGTTGGTTTCCAATGTCAACATGTGAGATAAGGTAATTAAGAGTCGTGGGCGAAAGAAATCGTCGCATTCTAACTTATAACGAAGAAAACGAGTATTGAACGGACGAAAACGTTAAACGAACGCTCAAAAATGAACTCAAAGGTGAATTTCGAGTTAACAGATTCGAAAGTATGAAATTCTTATATGAACACGTAAAGGATGTAATTTGTGACTTGTAGGAATTGCAATGGGTCAATTCGGATGTAAAACGAACAAATTAGAAAGCCGGGAGTTTCGTTAGAAAAGTTAATTGGTTTGACCAACTGGTGCACAGGGGCGGCGCCACAACGCCAAACCTAGTGTTAATGGTCATGCCGCAGCGCCAATGTGACGCCCCCAAAAAGGTATACAACAACCATTCTGAGTCGCCAAATACATGGTACAGAAAGCAAACTACAACTTCAATAATACAATTATCGTGCAAAATACGACAACACATACTGTGAGTTTAAATACAAATATTGTCTTCTGGACAATATTCACACTCAAATAAATCCTCATTACAATTATTCAAACACTATTTTACAGCAATAGTGAGGACTGCTAAAACATCTTTCTAGAACCATCACTCCATACCCCGACTAGATCCTGCTATGTTCTCACCTCCTGAGAAGAAAAATGGAACAAAAAGGAAAAGGGTGAGCTTAACTAGCCCAGTAAAGAATATTATGACTAAGATAATATACAACAAATTATCGTTAGTCTTCAACAGGGAAAAATCTGATAGAATATAATCGACAACAAGTTTTAGATCAACAACTGCAGCGGAAACAACAAACCATTAGAAGAGTCAAGTATAGAATGAATTCTACTATCTTCTAAGATTTAAAAGTCCATCATCAATATTTTATCCCTGTAACATCAATTAATAATCATCTTTATCCAAATATTCATCTTTGCACTACAGGCCAAAGATATTCATTTGTATCACCTGTCAGTCATGTTCATCTCAACACCTGTTCATCTTTGCACTACAGGCCAAAGATATTCATCAAGTAATCATACATCTTTGCACTACAGGCCAAAGATATTCAGTAATATCATCATTTAGGACTGAGGATGATGAAAAATATCTTAAAGAGAACGAATCCAGTGAGACAGAAGGACAAATATTAGGGATTCGTATAACAGTTTATCCAAGATCAATAATACTTCATAATAATCAATTGTGAAGCAGAATTCAAAAATAAAGATCAAAACATGGATACAATCAAAGATAGTAACCATAATAGACATCTTGGACAAAAAGGGAAAATTTTTATTTTTCGGTGAATAGTGCCGTATTCGTGAATAGTACCGTATACGTGAATAGTGCCGTATACGTGAATAGTAACCCCGACACAAAAAGTTCCAAATTTGATAAAAACTCATATCAATATTTCAGCATAATGATATTGAAGAAAATAATATCATTAAGAAGAAAATAATATCCCTTACCTCAAAATATCAGTACTTCTGGTCGGAATACCGGTATAAGGCTGAAAGAAACTTGCTCTGATGAATAGAAACTCTCAAAGTATCTAAATACTCACAAAATACACTCAATAATCTAGAGAGAGAAAGAGAGAAAACTTGTTTCTGGTGTGATTTTCAATTCTAACTTAGCCCTCTATTTATAGGAAAATGTTAGCACGCCGAAGCAGACTTAACCTGCAACCTGATGGCTTTACCTGCTACTATTCCCACCCACCACATTTGAATAAAATCTCAGCACATTTCTTCACCAACCAAGAGTGGGGCCCACCAATTCTAGAATTTTCCATCAAAATGATAAACTCCGAAAATTCAACAATTTCTGAACCAGTCATCTCGTAAAATTCATAATAAATCATACGTTCATTTTTAACGGTTCAAAATTTGTGGACATATACTCAACTTATATATGTATAACATATCCAAAAATTACCACGATCCAACGGTCGGATTAAAAATTATAACCCCCGCAAAATATCTCAAAAACCCTGATTTTTAATACCTCCATTCCGACAAAAATACTGATAAAAACCTCAACATTAACTCCTTCATTTTTAACCACAAAAATATATCCCTCATTTATATCCACATAAAATAAATATTTCCTTATCATATGAATCAATAATTAATTATTCACAAATAATATTACAGAATCACATTTATGACAACCAGGCCGTTCCCAGGAAAGAGGGGGCTTTCCAATAAGGATTTCTCCTTACTGGCGCGCAATTAGATGACCAAACCTCTCCTTAGACAGAACTTTCTAGACATTGCCAATAATGTTATCTAATAATATTATTCAAATAATATGAATTATTGATCTGATAATGAAAAATACTGTGCAGCAACAATTATTGAAACAACAATAATATAAAATATCAACGCAACAATTATTGAATCAATAAAATAAAATATTGAACAATAACTACTGTAACAATTATTGAGTAGTGCCTTCTTACGTAAGAATCAATAATTGGTGCAATACCGTGTGCTACTGTATTTTAACCACCGGGTATTCCAACAGTATTAACGGTAACAACTACGCCGTTATTTATAAATAACTTATACTTGTCGTTTTCTTCATCCAATCGCTTTCCGTTATGGGGCCCACACAAGGCTGCGCCGTCGTACGAATATTCCCCGACAGCAAGAATATTCCACGACCAAACGAATATTCCCCGACAAAATGAATATTTTATAACCACTTGCTTATTTTGCAAAATTTGCACATTTCACCCATAACCAAAGTATTATATCAAATTAACCCCTTATTATTCACAATAATATTTAGAGAAAATTTGATTTTATTCATTAATAAGTTGGGGTCTTACAACCTCCCCTCCTTATGAAATTTCGTCCTCGAAATTGACGTACGTACCTGATGTTTCAAAAAGGTGAGGATACCTCGCTTTCATTTCTGATTCCAACTCCCAGGTCATTTCTTCAATAGCATGGTTTCTCCACAAAACCTTAACTTGTGGTATAACCTTCGTGCGTAGGACATGCTCTTTCCTATCCAAGATCTTAACAGGTACCTCCTCGTACGTTAAATCTTCAGCTATCTCGTCTGGTTCTAACTCAATAATGTGGTTCGGGTCTTTAACATATTTACGAAGCATAGATATGTGAAAAACATTATGAACACGAGACATGCTTGGAGGTAATGCGAGTCTATATGCCACATTTCCTATTCGCTCAAGAATCTCAAATGGACCAACAAATCTTGGATTGAGCTTTCCTCTCTTCCCAAATCTTGTAACTCCCTTCCATGGTGCAACACGTAACAATACATGATCCCCAATATTAAATTCCACGTCCTTCCGATGAAGATCCGCATAACTCTTTTGTCGATCCTGTGCCGTTTGTATACGTTGTCGAATCGTTTGGATCTTCTCTGTAGTAATGCGTACCAACTCTGGTCCCAACAATGTTGCTTCACCCACCTCGTCCCAGCATACTGGAGAACGACATTTTCTTCCATACAACGCCTCGAATGGAGCCACACCTATGCTCGCCTGATAACTGTTGTTGTAGGAGAATTCCACCAATGGTAGGTACTTATCCCAACTCCCTTTGAGATCTAGGACACAAAGTCTTAATAGATCTTCAAGAGTTTGAATAGTCCTCTCTGATTGTCCGTCCGTTTGAGGATGGTATGCCGAACTGAATCGTAAATCCGTGCCCATAGCTTTCTGCAAGCTAACCCAAAATCGTGAAGTGAATCTTGGGTCACGATCCGAAACTATGGATACTGGCATGCCATGCAATCTCACAATCTCGTTCACGTACATACTAGCAAGACGTTCAAGGGAATAAGTCTCACGTATCGGCAAGAAATGAGCGGACTTGGTTAATCTATCAACAATAACCCAAATCGCATCTATGCCTTGAGAAACCTTGGGAAGACCCGTAACAAAATCCATAGTAATGTGTTCCCACTTCCATTTCGGAATCTCAAGTGGTTGCAATGGACCCTTTGGTACTTGATGCTCCGCTTTTACACGTTGACAAGTTAAACATCTCGAGATAAACTCCGCGATCTCTCTTTTCATATTGCTCCACCAAAATGTATGTCGAAGATCGTGATACATTTTGGTACTCCCAGGATGGATTGCAAACGGTGTGTTGTGTGCCTCCATCATTATTCTATGCTTCAAGTCAAAATCGTTAGGAACACAAAGTCTGGAGTTGACTCGAAGTATTCCTTCTTCATCGATTCTTGCTTCTGGAATAGCACCTTCTTGCACTTTCTTCTTCATACGCATCAGCTCCATGTCCGTAGCTTGAGCAGCTTTAACTTTATCGATTAAAGTCGGTTCTACTCGTATATTTGATATCATCATGTGGGTACTTGGAGCCTTCATCTCTATCTCCATCCTTTGCAAGTCATACAAAATGGGCCTTTGTGTTAACAACATTGCACTCGTACCCGCATATGATCTTCTACTCAATGCGTCAGCTACTACGTTTGCTTTTCCAGGATGATATTGGATGGTATGATCGTAATCTTTCAACAGCTCGAGCCAACGTCGCTGCCGCATGTTGAGTTCCTTTTGGGTGAAGAAATATTTGAGGCTTTTATGATCTGTATAGATCTCCACTTTCTCCCCATACAGGTAGTGTCTCCAGATCTTCAACGCAAAAACGACTGCTGCCAACTCCAAATCATGAGTAGGATAATTCCTCTCATATTCTTTGAGTTGTCGTGAGGCATAGGCTATGACTTTCCCATGTTGCATGAGAACACATCCTAACCCTTTGCCTGAAGCATCGCTGTAGATAACAAATCCATCCGAACCAGATGGTATTGTCAGAACAGGTGCCGAAATGAGTCTCCTCTTGAGTTCTTGGAAACTCTTCTCGCATTCCTCACTCCATACGAATTTTGTATCTTTCCGAGTCAGCTGAGTTAACGGAGTAGCGATTCGAGAAAATCCTTCCACAAATCTCCGATAATAACCAGCTAAGCCCAGAAAGCTACGTACTTCGATTACCGACTTCGGTTGCTCCCAACTTTGTATGGCTTCAATCTTCGCCGGGTCGACAGATACTCCATGTTTTGACACCACGTGCCCAAGGAATGCTACTTCCTCAAGCCAGAACTCGCATTTTTCAGTTTGGCATATAGCTTATTTTCACGAAGCCTTTGCAGTACCAGCTTCAAATGGCGCTCATGATCTTCACGGCTTTTGGAATAGATGAGGATGTCATCAATAAAGACAACAACGAACTGATCCAAATATTCTTTGAATACACGGTTCATCATATCCATGAAGGCAGCAGGAGCATTAGTCAATCCAAAAGACATGACTAAGAATTCATAATGCCCGTACCGAGTTCTGAAGGCAGTCTTTGGAATATCCTCAGTTTTAATCTTCAGCTGATGATATCCAGAACGAAGATCGATCTTTGAAAAGAATTGTGTTCCTTGTAACTGGTCAAACAGGTCATCAATGCGAGGTAGCGGATACCTATTCTTGATGGTGACATGGTTCAATTCTCGATAGTCAATACAAAGTCGCATACTCCCGTCTTTCTTCTTTACGAATAAAACAGGAGCACCCCAAGGAGACGTACTAGGACGAATAAAACCGATGTCCAACAACTCCTGTAGTTGGACTTTTAACTCCTGAAGTTCAATAGGAGCCATTCGATATGGAGTTTTAGAAATGGGCTTTGTACCGGGTTCAAGGTCAATAAAGAATTCAACTTCACGTTCTGGGGGTAGACCAGGAAGTTCTTCAGGAAATACATCGGGAAATTCTCTAACAATAGAAATATTATTCAAATCTGACTTGTCTTTGTTCAAATCCATAACATGGGCTAAGAAAGCTTGACATCCGTTTTTCAATAAACGAATAGCTTTGTGGCTTGATATGACAGTGACTGATTTTAGTGGTTTAGTAGTTTGAATTCGTATGACAGGTTGGTTAGGAATATGAAAACTAACAACCTTACGAAAACAATCAATTTTAGCATGATGAGTGGTTAACCAATCAATTCCTAAAATCACATCAAAAGCAAGTATCTTTAAAGAGATAAGATCAACAGGTAATGTGATAGTGCCAACTTGGATCATGCAAGATTTATAAACTGTAGATGTAACGAAGGTTTCACCCAACGGAGTTTCAACAGATAAGTTAAAGTCCAATTTCTCCGGAGTCAAGTTTAAACGTTGAGCACAAGCAGGAGAGATAAAAGAATGGGTAGAACCGGTATCTAGTAAAGTATAAACTTCGCAAGAATTCAAGATTAGCTTACCCGTGATCACCTCGTTCGGGTTTCTCGCGTTTTGGCCAGTCACGACAAACGCCCTTCCAGGAACCGCTGATTTCGACTTATCCGGGACAACTTTTGGAGTCACCATCCCCGCTGAACTTGGTTTTGCTACAGAACACTCTCGAGCTATATGACCCTCCTTTCCACAGTTATAACATACCTTGGATTGTTGTGGGCAGTTTGGGCTGATATGTCCCTCTTTCCCACATTTGTAACATACGACCGGTGGTCGTTCTCCTCCCCTAGAAACAGTTGATGTTTGTGCTGACGTCTTCACGTTATCATTGTTGTACCTTCTCTTCTTGAAATCTCCTCCCGACTCGCTCCTTCTATTATCACGACCACGATTACCACCAGAGTGGTTACCGCTTTTGTCCGAATGTTTTCCTCCCTGCTGGTTTTCATTGCTTCGATGACTGCCGCCACCGGTATGACCCTGGTTGTGGTCCCTCGGTTGCACATACTCATTATCTCGCTCTAATAATTGAGCCCTGTTTACAACATCTGAATATAAAGAAAATTTATGAGAGATAAGATATTGCCGAATCTCGGGTTTTAGACCTCTCAGAAACATCCTTGTCATTCGTTCCTCATTTTCGACCAAATGAGGTGCAAACCTGGATAACTCTGCAAACTTCGCCTCGTACTGGGACACCGTCATGTTGTTTTGTTCCAGTCTGATAAACTCCACCTCCTTCATATGACGAATACTTTCAGGAAAGTACTTGTCATTGAACAGTTTTTGAAATGTTTCCCAGGACATGTTGAGTGCGTCAGGCTGGGTACGCTTCACAGACTCCCACCAGTAGTCTGCCTCACCGCGGAACATAAAGGTGGCGAATGGAACCTTCTGTTCCTCCGTGCATCCCAAGACATCGAATATCTTGGTAATTTGCTTGACCCACGTTTCCGCCATGATCGGATCCGGCTTTCCCTTAAATTCTGGTGGTCCCAATTCTTTGAACTGCTTAGCTGTGACAAACCGCGCGTTGTTATCATTTCCACCCGTATTCTGCACACGAGTCTCCCTCGTCTGATTTTGCATGAACTGCAAAAAGCTCCTAAACATTCCATCATTCATCGTTTGCTCGGTAACGTTGTTTACAGGAGGAATATTGCCTTCCTGTTGCACGTTCCCCTGGGTGGTGATCAAAGGTGTCTCCACGGTCTGATTTACTCCATTATTAACGTTCTCAGCTGCCATTCTTAAATACTGCCATAAAACAAGGGTTAATAGTCATGTCATATATTATCCCTATACTCTGACCGACCAAATAAACACCAAATAAACTTAGTCAGGTCATACTAGCGAAGGAATTCCCCGTCTCTCCCCTCCTAGTTCTTGTCTCACATCTCAGCCAGGGATCATATCCCTAAGCTCTGATACCAACTGTGACGCCCCCAAAATAGGTATACAACACCCATTCTGAGTCGCCAAATACATGGTACAGAAAGCAAACTACAACTTCAATAATACAATTGTCGTGCAAAATACGACAACACATACTGTGAGTTTAAATACAAATATTGTCTTCTAGACAATATCCACACTCAAATAAATCCTCATTACAATTATTCAAACACTATTTTACAGAAATAGTGAGGACTGCTAAAACATCTTTCTAGAACCATCACTCCATACCCCGACTAGATCCTGCTATGTTCTCACCTCCTGAGAAGAAAAATGGAACAAAAAGGAAAAGGGTGAGCTCAACTAGCCCAGTAAAGAATATTATGACTAAGATAATATACAACAAATTATCGTTAGTCTTCAACAGGGAAAAATCTGATAGAATATAATCGACAACAAGTTTTAGATCAACAACTGCAGCGGAAACAACAAACCATTAGAAGAGTCAAGTAGAGAAAGAATTCTACTATCTTCTAAGATTTAAAAGTCCATCATCAATATTTTATCCCTGTAACATCAATTAATAATCATCTTTATCCAAATATTCATCTTTGCACTACAGGCCAAAGATATTCATTTGTATCACCTGTCAGTCATGTTCATCTCAACACCTGTTCATCTTTGCACTACAGGCCAAAGATATTCATCAAGTAATCATACATCTTTGCACTACAGGCCAAAGATATTCAGTAATATCATCATTTAGGACTGAGGATGATGAAAAATATCTTAAAGAGAACGAATCCAGTGAGACAGAAGGACAAATATTAGGGATTCGTATAACAGTTTATCCAAGATCAATAATACTTCATAATAATCAATTGTGAAGCAGAATTCAAAAATAAAGATCAAAACATGGATACAATCAAAGATAGTAACCATAATAGACATCTTGGACAAAAAGGGAAAATTTTTATTTTTCGGTGAATAGTGCCGTATTCGTGAATAGTACCGTATACGTGAATAGTAACCCCGACACAAAAAGTTCCAAATTTGATAAAAACTCATATCAATATTTCAGCATAATGATATTGAAGAAAATAATATCATTAAGAAGAAAATAATATCCCTTACCTCAAAATATCAATACTTCTGGTCGGAATACCGGTATAAGGCTGAAAGAAACTTGCTCTGATGAATAGAAACTCTCAAAGTATCTAAATACTCACAAAATACACTCAATAATCTAGAGAGAGAAAGAGAGAAAACTTGTTTCTGGTGTGATTTTCAATTCTAACTTAGCCCTCTATTTATAGGAAAATGTTAGCACGCCGAAGCAGACTTAACCTGTAACCTGATGGCTTTACCTGCTACTATTCCCACCCACCACATTTGAATAAAAATCTCAGCACATTTCTTCACCAACCAAGAGTGGGGCCCACCAATTCTAGAATTTTCCATCAAAATGATAAACTCCGAAAATTCAACAATTTCTGAACCAGTCATCTCGTAAAATTCATAATAAATCATACGTTCATTTTTAACGGTTCAAAATTTGTGGACATATACTCAACTTATATATGTATAACATATCCAAAAATTACCACGATCCAACGGTCGGATTAAAAATTATAACCCCCGCAAAATATCTCAAAAACCCTGATTTTTAATACCTCCATTCCGACAAAAATACTGATAAAAACCTCAACATTAACTCCTTCATTTTTAACCACAAAAATATATCCCTCATTTATATCCACATAAAATAAATATTTCCTTATCATATGAATCAATAATTAATTATTCACAAATAATATTACAGAATCACATTTATGACAACCAGGCCGTTCCTAGGAAAGAGGGGGCTTTCCAATAAGGATTTCTCCTTACTGGCGCGCAATTAGATGACCAAACCTCTCCTTAGACAGAACTTTCTAGACATTGCCAATAATGTTATCTAATAATATTATTCAAATAATATGAATTATTGATCTGATAATGGAAAATACTGTGCAGCAACAATTATTGAAACAACAATAATATAAAATATCAACGCAATAATTATTGAATCAATAAAATAAAATATTGAACAATAACTACTGTAACAATTATTGAGTAGTGCCTTCTTACGTAAGAATCAATAATTGGTGCAATACCGTGTGCTACTGTATTTTAACCGCCGGGTATTCCAACAGTATTAACGGTAACAACTACGCCGTTATTTATAAATAACTTATACTTGTCGTTTTCTTCATCCAATCGCTTTCCGTTATGGGGCCCACACAAGGCTGCGCCGTCGTACGAATATTCCCCGACAGCAAGAATATTCCACGACCAAACGAATATTCCCCGACAAAATGAATATTTTATAACCACTTGCTTATTTTATAAAATTTGCACATTTCACCCATAACAAAAGTATTATATCAAATTAACCCCTTATTATTCACAATAATATTTAGAGAAAATTTGATTTTATTCATTAATAAGTTGGGGTCTTACAGCCAAGCACTGTCGAGAGAAAGCCAAAACCTACTAAAGTTTCGCGCCGCAGCGCGAAAGTTTGTACATGGACTCGCGCCGTAGCGCTGAGTCCGGGCAAAACCTCTGGAGAGTGACGCCGTAGCGCCACTAGAATACATAGGGTGTCGCGCCGCAGCGCCGGCAGTAGAAAAATGTTGACCAAGTTAGGTTTTGTTCCATTTTGAATGTTTACTTAAAGTAAGACATTGAAGGTACTTAATGTATATGATAAGACTTACCTTAAATCACTTATAAGGTGTTAATGTAAGAAGATCTAGTAAGGTTTAATAGAAATTAAACGAAGAACACTAAGACGTAATAAGTAAACCGTGAATGACGTTCAACGTTGGTATTTAACCATTAATGATCGAATGTCGGTTAAGGACGTAAGAACGTTAATGAAACGTAACAAAGTATAGAAAGTTAAATTGACTTTAATAACGAAGTTAATTCAAAGAAAACATAGAAGAGAAAGAAGTTGGTTAGAAACGTAAAGTTAGTTTGTTTGATAACTAATTACAGTATGCTATGTGAATGTATCATGTAGATCCTGTAAAGACTGAGAATAGTTGAATTATAAATTTGAAGACGCTTAAAGGCAAGTCTTTCTTAACTCTTGCATAACCTTCGTGTTAGACAAGTTTTATGTGATTCATGTTATACAATGCATGAATGGTATTAAGGAAAGAGTCGATGCCTATTTTATCCTGGCTAGACAAGTATTGAAGAATAGATTGAATTGTTTACAAGTCTGTTGATATAGAACTGTTAACGCTATCCTATGCCAAGTATTTGGTACGGATGAGAAGGTAAGTTTGTCTATGTACAAACAAAAGTATTTTTTATCGATTATTTGATGGGCACACGAGGTTGCCAAATGTTGAACGTAAATACATTTAACGGAAGAGTGTTAATCAACATAGAGTACAATAGGCTGATCACCTAGAAGTACTCGTAAGTAAAGACGGATGGATGGCCTTAGGGCCGGATGTCCTTTTCAAGTATGAAAACGAAAAGAGTATGTTCATGGTCTATTGACCGGTTCATCATTCCTAAGCTATGCTATATACTCTGGAATTGTTATATGAGATGTATTAATCAAATGTTTCAAAATGCTTCATAGATAATTGTTCAGATATGGAAAATAAAGCATGTAATTGTTGATGTGATATTCATATAATTCATTGTTGAGACTTGCTTGAACCATATGTTTGCAGCTAAAGCCGAACGAACTGAGCGTTCTAAGAGAGATAAAGGAAAAGCTAAGATGGACAATTAATCGTCCTATAATAGACTAGTATATCCGTATGTAATGTACTTATGAAGAACAACGAATGTATTCGGTTATGAACCTGGGAAAGGATTTATTACAAATGTAATACAAAGATAGTAATTATACTCGTTTTGTTGTTATTTCAATGGAATGATTGTATGAATTGTAGTATCGTGGAGCACCATCTGTCGTGTTAGAAGATACCCAGATTTGGGGGCGTTACAGATTGGTATCAAAGCATTAGGTTATAAAACTTAAGGGGGGAAGAACCTTAGGCTAATAACCTCGTAGGAAAGGAAAGGTCCGAAGAAAGTTAACTCGAGTCGAATGAGTTAATAAAGTATTGAGGAAACTCCATACTGAAAGATTTAAAAGATGAAAAGTTAACTTGTGCTTCTATTATTGTGTATTATGTACTAATCAATTTGTTATGTGTATTGTAGATGTCGGTCGATAGCTTGATGTATAGGGAAATACATGTGGTTAGCGAGGAGTCCGTGAACAGAGTTGAACCAGTACTTGTGCCTATAGCAGACATACCTGTAGTGATTCTAGAGGAGTCAGAGTCCGAGGAATATTACTCGGAGGAGGACTATTCTGAGGAGACCATGGGGATAGCATCATATTTGAATATGATGATTGATGTGGAGGATGATATGGAGGTAACATCGATTAATACAGTGATGCCTGCCTTAGAGTCAACACCTACAAAGACTATGAGGGCAATGTACCTCTCAGTGCTAGACCGTAACGTGCAACTGCATAATATGGTGCAGCACCAGAAGGAAGAGATCAGTGATCTCTATGAGGCAAAGGAGTCTGCAGAGTCAGACTATGAGATAGAGCATGATGAAAAAGTGCTAATGACTGATAAGGCCCAGGACTATAAGAACGAGGTCATAGAACTTCGCAAGAAACTGGTTGAGAAAGACCAAAAGATAGCACGAATGTCATATATAAATGACAGTGCGCACGAGGATTTCAAGCATAAGATAGCTTGTTATTCTATTGAGTCGGGACATACTCGACATACTATAAGTCGAGATATTGTGTCGATTCTAGCGAACCAGAAGCATGAGAATGTTGTTAGGCAGTATTAGGAGTAGTATGGTAGATACTTTTGTGTAGTGACGTAAAACCCTCTTCTGTATAATTAAAGGGTAGTCTTTTTGTAAATCCCAATTTTTGTGAAAGTCAATCGCGGGATAAATATGTAATAGCTTTTAGACTATAGAAAGCAAAGTGTAAATAGTTTTGAACTATAAAGAAGCATTTTAATATAAGGAAGTTTTTATTTAATTTTTTTTGTTGTGTATGAGTTATTGTTTAGTTGTATGACAACTAATAATGAAGTAAGCAAATAAGTAATAATGGAACTTTATTTAATTAATCAGAAATGCCGCCAAGAAGAAGACAATGTAACCAAGAGGCGAAATCGCATAATGAGAACGAGGGGGGTCCTAATAACCCAATGCAAGAGTTCGTTAATTTATTAACGACTGCATTTAACCAAACTGGGGGAAGAGCACCCGCAGTACCTAGGGTAGTTTGAACTACTACCTTTAAGAAATTTAAGAGTGTAGGTCCACCCGAATTTAAGGGAACAACGGACCCAATGGAGGCCCAGACACGGGTCAAGAAAATAGAGAAGGTGTTTGTTATTACAAATGTAGTTGAGGCGCAAAAGACTTCTTTTGCGACCTATATGATGAAGGGGGAAGCCAACTACTGGTGGGAGGCTCACCAGGGTGGGGCTGGAGCGGAAGTTGTTACATGGGAACAGTTCAAGAAGGTATTCTTCGAGAACTATTTCCCTACTAGCATGTAAGGTCGAATGGAGATTAAGTTCTTAGAACTTAAGCATGGGGACATGACGGTTCCCCAATATGCAGCCAAATTCAATGAATTGGCAAGGTTTGCTCCACACCAAGTGGACACGGAGGAGAGAAAGGCACGTAAGTTTAAGCAGGGCCTAAAACCCTGGCTCTATAGTAGGATATCAGTTTTTCAGAGTGCTTCCTACGGGACCATTCTGGAGAAGGCGATAATAGCGGAAGGTGGTAGTGAGGCGTTGACCCAATACCACAAGGATAGAAAGAATAAGAGTAAGGGAGAGGGAGGAAATAAGGCAGAGGCTGCCAGTGGAAGTGTCAATATGCCTAAGAGGAAGAACTTTAACCCTGGGAATACTGGGGTAAAATAAGGGGATCCTAAAAGTAGGATGGAGGCATGCAAGTCATGCGACAAGACTCATCTGGGAGTCTGTTTAAAAGGGAAAACGGGTTGTTATAACTGTGGGCAGGAGGGTCACATATCTCCCAACTGTTCTAATCCTAAGAAAAGCCGGGGATGTTTTGTTTGTGGGTCGGTAGACCACATGGCAAGAAATTGCCCGAAGAAGGGGGCGGAGGGTAGTAAGGGTTCTGGTAGTGGTACTTTTGCTATTACTGGACCAACACCATCACTGGGTAGACCCTCAGCCCGAACGTTTAATATGACCGTCTAAGATGCGGTTGCATCATCGGATGTAGTAGCAGGTATCATTCTAGTCAACGAAATAAATGCTTACGTGTTATTTGACTCGGGTGCTACTTGTTCTTTTATAGCATGTGGATTTGCTAAGCAATTGGGATTAAATCCTGAAAAATTAGAAATACCTTTAGACGTTAAGGTAGCAAACGAAGAGATAATTCCCATTGAACACATTCATAGGAATTGTTTCGTAGATATCAGGGGTAACAGATTATCGGTAGATCTTTTATCGATAAGGTTAAGAGAATTCGATGTGATTCTCGGTATGGATTGGTTAATTAATCATAGAGCGTTGATAGATTGTCATAGAAAGAGTGTGAACCTAAGGCTTTCTAAGAAACCTGAGGTGGTGTTTTATGGAAATAAATCACCGTTCTTGTTGTCTAACTATGACACAAGCTAGGAAGATGTTGAAGAAGGGGTGTAAGGGTTATCTATGTCATGTGGTGGATACCCAAAGAGTGGGAACATCATTGGAACAGATAGCGGTAGTTCAAGAATTCACGGATGTGTTTCTGGAGGAGTTACCCGGTATTCCGCCAGATAGGGATGTAGAATTTGTGATTAGTTTGTTGCCAGGTACGATACCAATTTCAAAGGCACCATATAGGATGGCGCCGGTAGAGATGAAGGAGTTAATGGTTCAGTTACAAGAACTATTAGATAGAAAATACATTCAACCGAGTGTATCTCCGTGGGGAGTACCGGTATTATTTGTAAAGAAGAAGGATGGATAGTTACGACTTTGTATCGACTATCGAGAGTTGAACAAGTTAACGATTAAGAATAAATACCCGTTGCCTAGGATCGATGATCTATTTGATCAGTTGAAAGGGGCAAAGTATTTTTCTAAAATAGATTTTCCCACGGGGTATCATCAACTGAAAGTGAGGAAGGAAGATATACCTAAGACGGCGTACAGAACTCGTTATGGGCATTACGAGTTTTTGGTTATGTCGTTTGGGTTAACAAATGCGCCAGCCGCATTCATGGATATGATGAATAGAGTGTTCAAATAGTATTTGGACAAGTTCGTCGTAGTGTTCATTGATGATATTCTAGTCTATTCTAGGACGCCAGAAGATCATGCTGAACATTTAATAATAGTGTTGGAAACACTACGGAGGGAGAAGTTGTATGCGAAATTCACTAAGTGTAAATTTTGGCTCGGACGAGTGCAGTTTTTAGGACATGATATAGACAAAGATGGCATATCCGTAGATCCAGCGAAGGTGGAAGCAGTAAATGAGTGGGAGCAACCGAAGACGCCAACCGAGGTTAGGAGTTTTCTGGGTTTAGCGGGATACTATAGAAGGTTCATTCAAGACTTTTCTAAAATAGCTACTCCGTTGACAAATCTGACAAGGAAGTCGGTGAAGTATGTGTGGACAAAAAAGTGTGAAAATAGTTTTCAAGAACTAAAAAGGAGGTTAAGTGAGGCACCTGTATTATCCTTACCAGATGATACGGGGAATTTTGTAGTGTATAGCGATGCTTCGCATAGGGGACTTGGATGTGTGCTCATGCAGCATGGCAAGGTCATTGCGTACGCGTCACGTCAGTTAAAGGATTATGAGAAGGTCTATCCTACTCATGACCTAGAATTGGCAGCTGTAGTGTTTGTCTTAAAAATATGGAGACATTATTTATACGGGGAGAAATGTGAGATATACACGGACTATAAGAGTCTGAAATATATCTTCACATAGAAGGAGTTGAATATGAGGCAGAGAAGGTGGTTAGAGTTGATAAAAGATTATGACTGTAATATCTTATATCATCCGGAGAAAGCGAATGTAGTAGCCGACGCGTTGAGTCGGAAGGGTAGAGAAAAGCTGTCAATGTTAACGACTCAGAACGAGTTAATAACAGAGATGACAAGGATGGAGTTAGAAGTTAAGTTACCAAGTGAAATGGTGGAAATGTTATTCGCAATAGAGACTCGACCAACGATAGTGGAACGGGTTAAGGAAGTACAGATAAATACGGAAGAATGTGAGCGAATGAGAAAAATAATGAGGGATGACATGAAGACTAAGTATAACCTTAATAAAGAAGGTTTACTTTGTTTTGAAGGAAGAATTTGGGTTCCACATAATTTTGAGTTGAAAGAAGAGATTTTGTATGAGGCCCATAGTTCGAGGTACTCGATACATCCTGGTAGTACTAAGATTTATCAAGACCTTCGACAGAACTTTTAGTGGCCAAACATGAAGAGGGAGATCGCAAAATACGTTAGTAAGTGCTTAACTTGTCAGAAAGTTAAGGCTGAACACCAAAGACTGAGTGGATTAATACAGCCACTGGAGATTCCAGAGTGAAAATGGGAGCATATCACCATGGACTTTGTGGTGGGACTTCCAACAACAAGAAAAGGATACGATGCTGTTTGGGTGATAG
Source organism: Panax notoginseng (assembly GCA_016801055.1). NCBI lineage: Eukaryota > Viridiplantae > Streptophyta > Magnoliopsida > Apiales > Araliaceae > Panax > Panax notoginseng. Next base: position 68,627,907 of record CM029019.1, read on the forward strand.
TGGATCGATTGACGAAATCGGCTCATTTTCTACCAATAGGAGTTAGGTATAACCTAGAGCAGTTAGCTAAGCTTTATGTCAAAGAAATCATTTCTAGACATGGAGTACCTGTTTCGATTGTGTCCGATCGTGATCCACGATCACATCGAACTTTTGGAGGAGTTTGCAAGAGCAAATGGGAACACATTTGAGATTGAGTACGGCATATCATCCACAGACAGGTGGATAAAGTGAACGAACAATTCAAATGCTAGAAGATATATTAAGATCTTACGTTATGGATTTCAAGGGGAGTTGGGACGAACATCTACCTTTGGTAGAATTCGCTTACAACAACAGTTTTCACGCTAGTGTAGGCATGCCGCCTTACGAAGCGTTGTATGGAAGGAAGTGCAGGACACCACTTTGTTGGGATGAAGTAGGTGAATGTCGAATGTTGGGATCGGAGATGGTACAACAAACGACAGACATGGTGAAGCTGATAAGAGCTCGATTAGTAGCGGCTCAAGATAGACAATGAAAGTATGCAGATCCTCATCGAGAGAAGAGGGAGTTGAAGTAGGTTCATATGTTTTTCTAAAAGTGTCACCCTAGAAAGGGAAGATACGTTTTGGAAAGAAAGAGAAATTAAGTCTAAGGTTTGTAGGACCTTTTGAAATTTTAAGAAGAGTAGGCGAGGTAGCTTATGAAGTAGCCTTACCTCCAGAAATGGAAAGAATACACAATGTGTTTCACGTGTCTGTGTTACGTCCTTATAAACTGGACTACAAGAACGTAATAGAGTATGAGTCTATTCAAGTAGGAAAAGACTTAACGTATGAAGAAATTCTGATTCAGATTATTGATAGGAAGGAACAAGTCTTGAGAAATAAAGTAATACCTTCAGTAAAGGTAATTTGGAGTAACCACGATGCTGAAGAAGCAACGTGGGAGATCGAAAGTAAAATGAAGGAAAAGTTTCCTCATTTGTTTATGTAAGAATAGCGAGATTTTGGGGACAGAATCCTTATAAGGAGGGAAGAATGTAACGCCCGAGAATTTAGAATTTTCAATGAATTAAATTTTTATTTGATTATGTGGATTAAATGAATTTAATTAAGTTATTATGTGAGTAAGATGTTCGAAGGTCGTTCTATGACCTAGAATATGTGAATGTGGTTAGTATTCTGGCTTTGTGCTAGGATTAATTGTTGTGAATTATCAAGACGAGAACGAAGGTTTTCTGAGAATGTTTGCGTAAAAAAACTATTCATCCGATTTCGTTCGGAGCTAGGGTTTGAGATTCTGAGAAACGCGTAATGATAGAATACGAAGATAGTATGGAATATCCAATAATAATTCTGTTATGGCAAACGAAGTTTTCGCTTGCGGACGTAAAATCTAAGGGTTAGTGAAAGAGGTTTAAGAAAGGGAAATACAATGTGTATAGTTGTTTCGGATATTATACGTATGAAATACGAGTATTATATTAGTATAAATACGAGTATTATACTAGTATGAATACGAGTATGGTACGAAGAATAGTATGGTGTATAATACGAATATTGTAAGAGTACTAGACGAAGAGGATACGGAAGTAATACGCGTAGAATACAAGTCGTATTAATGGTATATGAGTTAAGGATTTTATACAATCTAATTGGACTTGGATTAATAGCAAGCCCAATGAATTAAGTATGCAAGCCCAAGTTAAGGCCCGTTATTAATTAATGTCAAGCCCAATCCAAAGAATTAAACCGTGGGTCGAACCGGTGGGTCATGAGATGGGTAAAACCCATGGGGCAACCCATGGGGTGATCCACAAAGGAGTGGGCTGGCCACATGGTGTGCAAGGCAAGTGTATCACTTGGTCACCAAGTATTTTTCTTGGTGACAAAGTGTTGAATAGTAAGGAGGTGGGGGTTTAATGCCTATTTTGCCCTCCATTTCAATTGCTTATAAATAGAAAGCTAGAGTTGTCCATTTGATGTTTTTTCAAGACTCAACCAACATATTTGAGAGAGAAAGAGAGCTAGACTTAAATCATTCTTCTACGTTGAAGCTTTTTCATTAGAAGTTCAACAAGGACACTAAGAGTTCTTAAGGTAATACTCTTCAATTCTAATTCCATCTCTTTTAGTTTTCTTTTATCATGGAGAATCATAAATGGGTGGGGTATGGCTTGTATGGTGGAATAAGAGTGACTTACCATAGATTCAATCTCTATAATTCATGAGATCATAGAAATCATACGGTTTGATATAGCTTAAAATCATAAAATTGTTGATTGTTGAGATTGATTGTTGATAAACAATTGAACTCCATCAATACGTTAATATGTGCATCTTGCTTGGTTAGGATGTAAATATGAAGTCCATGGAGTATTCCATGTGATTTGGCTTAGAGAACATTAGTAACGAAGTTATGGCGAATTTTACGGAAATAGACGTTAAACGTCGAAAATGTAAAAGTCCGGATTAAAGGTCAAAAGTTACTGTGTGACTTGAAAACATTGGTTTCCAATGTCAACATGTGAGATAACGTAATTAAGAGTCATGGGTGAAAGAATCGTCGCATTCTGACTTATAACGAAGAAAACGAATATTGAACGGACGAAAACGTTAAACGAACGCTCAAAAATGAACTCAAATGTGAATTTTGAGTTAACGGATTCGAAAGTATGAAATTCTTATATGAACACGTAAAGGATGTAATTTGTGACTTATAGGAATTCGAATGGGTCAATTCGGATATAAAATGAACAAATTAGAAAGACGAGAGTTTCGTTAGAAAAGTTAACTGGTTTGACAAACTAGTGCACAGGGGCGGCGCCGCAGCACCAAACCTAGTGTTAATGGTCACGCCGCAGCGCCAAGCACTGTCGAGAGAAAGCCAAAACCTACTGAAGTTTTGCGCTGCAGCACGGAAGTTTGTACATGAACTCGCGCCGCAGTGCCGAGTCCGGGCAAAACCTCTGGAGAGTGACGCCGTAGCGCCACTAGAATACATAGGGTGTCACGCCGAGCGCCGGCAGTAGAAAAATGTTGACCAAGTTAGGTTTTGTTCCATTTTGAATGTTAACTTAAAGTAAGACATTGAAGGTACTTAATGTACATGATAAGACTTACCTTAAATCACTTATAAGGTGTTAATGTAAGAAGATCTAGTAAGGATTAATAGAAATTAAACGAAGAACACTAAGACGTAATAAGTAAATCGTGAATGACGTTCAACGTTGGTATTTAACCATTAATGATCGAATGTTGGTTAAGGACGTAAGAACGTTAATGAAACGTAACGAAGTATAAAAAGTTAAATTGACTTTAATAACGAAGTTAATTCATAGAAAACATAGAAGAGAAAGAAGTTGGTTAGAAACGTAAAGTTAGTTTGTTTGATAACTAATTATAGTATGCTATGTGAATGTATCATGTAGATCCTGTAAAGACTGAGAATAGTTGAATTATAAATTCGAAGATGCTTAAAGGCAAGTCTTTCTTAACTCTTACATAACCTTCGTGTTAGACAAGTTTTATGTGATGCATGTTATACAATGTATGAATGGTATTAAGGAAAGTGTCGATGCTTATTTTATCTTGGCCTTACAAGTATTGAAGAATAGATTGAATTGTTTATAAGTCTATTGATATAGAACTGTTAACGCTATCCTATGCCAAGTATTTGGTACGGATGAGAAGGTAAGTTTGTCTATGTATAAACAAAAGTATTTTTCATCGATTATTCGATGGGCACACGAGGTTGCCAAATGTTGAACGTAAATACGTTTAACGGAAGAGTATTGATCAACATAGAGTACAATAGGCTGATCACCTAGAAGTGCTCGTAAGTTAAGACGGATGGATGGCCTTAGGGCCGGATGTCCTTTTCAAGTATGAAAACGAAAAGAGTATGTTCATGGTCTATTGACCGGTTCATCATTCCTAAGCTATGCTATATACTTTGGAATTGTTGTATGAGAAGTATTAATCAAATGTTTCATAATGCTTCGTAGATAATTGTTCAGATATGGAAAATAAAGCATGTAATTGTTGATGTGATATTCATATGATTCGTTGTTGAGGCTTGCTGAGCTAGTTATGATCATTCTTGCTTGAACCATATGTTTGCAGCTAAAGCCGAACGAACTGAGCGTTCTAAGAGAGATAAAGGAAAAGCTAAGATGGACAATTAATCGTCCTGTAATAGACTAGTATATTCGTATGTAATGTACTTATGAAGAACAACGAATGTATTCGGTTATGAACCTGGGAAAGGATTTATTACAAATATAATACAAAGATAGTAATTACACTCATTTTGTTGTTATTTCAATGGAATGATTGTATGAATTGTAGTATCGTGGAGCACCATCTGTCGGGTTGGAAGATACCCAAATTTGGGGGCGTCACAGTTGAAGTTGAAGGAATCTGTTGATGCTTATGAGGATTCCTTTGACTAGAACTAGCAGAATAGCCTAATCCAGCGTCCCAGTTTGCCTGGCTACTTGGATGGGACATTTGATACCTTGGTGATCTTTACCCAGCCCTTGTCCTGGCTGATGACCCAAGGACATCATTTCCTGAGTAGCCGACATTACTTCGGCAGAGATCTTGGGTACGGGCAATGGCGTTCCAATAGCATGGTGTTGAGTATTGCTCACTTCCAAGGCATGAAAAATGACCGGTTTAACATCTGCATTAGTGTTGATGAATGGCAGGTCCCCATGTTGAAGACACTCTGGTTCAGCGTTAATCGTGACTAGGCTATTGTTGATAATGTATTTCAATTGCTGATGAATGGTGGAGGGGACTGCCCCAGCCATATGAATCCACGATCTTCCCAACAGCAGGTTGTATCCCGAATCTATCTTGAGTATATAGAAATACACGCAGAATGTATGGGGACCAATTTCGATTGGCAACTCAATTACTCTGACTGCATTCCGGTGGGATCCATCAAAAGCTTTAATGATCGTATGGCTACTTCGGATTTGGTTGAGATTGAAGTTTATCTTTAGCAACGTAGAATAAGGACATATATTTAGAGACGAACCTCCATCTACCAAGACTCCAACTAGCATGTATCTAGAGGACAAGAGCGCAATGTGTAACGGCTTGCAATGACAGGTCCCTTCGGGCGGTATGTCATCATCAGTGAAGGATATCACATTGTTGTTGAAAATGTGATCAACCAGGTGTTAAAATTTTTCTGTATCCACTGATGTTGGTAAATAGGCTTCTTCCAAAACTTTCAGTAAGATCTTCCGGTGATCCTCGAAAATTAAGACCAAGTCCAAAATTAAAATTTGGTGTGGAGCTTCTCTTAAGCTTACAACCACCTTGGCTTCATTATGACCCATAGTGCAGAGGAAGTTTTCAATCTTCTCCATGGGTATTTTCCCCTTTGATTTGATGGTAGACTTCATCACCCGTGGGGGAAGATACAGTGGATTCTCCATCGACACTGTAACGATTGTATACGAGGTGGATCCTTCACCTTCTTCATAATTCCACGAAACTGTGTGTAAGCTAACAATAGGATATTGTGCGCTGCATGGTAAGTTGATTGGTTCGGGAGTGGCCACTTTCAAAGGATTGTTGCTTCCTCTGAGTTGATAGTGAGTGGCTTGACAATTCCATCAGCCTCAGTGGAGATAACAGCTACCAATCCCTTCTATTTAGTAGGATAGATGTTCTCACTACCACGTAGCACAGTATCATCGTCTGCTAGCTGCAGGACACCGCTATCGATGAGATTCTGTATAAGGTGGCGGAGTGCCAAGCATTCTTTTGTGGTGTGACCGCGAGAATGAGAGTGATATTGACAGACTCCATCAGAATTATATCGTCCTGAACAGGGATTGATTGGAGGTAGAAGGGAATTAATCCTTCCTTCATTGATTAGCATCTGAAGGATTTCCTCCATGGGTTGGCCCAGATATGTAAATTCCCTTCTGTTGGCAAAATCCCGACGAGCTTTGGCATTCGCTGTCTTTGCCACTTTTTCCTCCATCGTTTCACTTTCTGGAGGTGACGAAGGAATATTCATGACAAGAGGAAGGAGACTAGCATGCTCCTGGCTTACTAATTAGCATGTAACTTGATGCTGGTAGGTCACCAGTTATGCCAATTGCTCAATTTATTTGCAAAGAGCTTTTATCTTTCGTTCCATTGCGAACTAGAACTTGGCATAATCCCACTTGTCAACACCGTCTTTGATGGTCTGAGATGACTCGCCGCTGAAATCGAAACTTTGTCCATTACTCCAATTGATCATGTTAACCTCTTCCTCTTTGTGTTGAGGAAGAGGGTTGTCTTGAACGTGAGGTTGATCCGGTTTAGTGACCATGATCTCCACATTGTCTATCAAATCTTGGATCTTGTGTTTCAAGGCCCAACAATCTTGAGTATCATGTCCAGGTGCCCCGGCATGATAAGCACATTTCCGAGCAGCATTAAAACCCCTACCATTAGGGTTGGCTGGTGGAAGAAGATGTGTGATTTTCTTCTGCGTGGTCAGAAGAGTGAGAATATTCTCGAGAGAGTCCCCTAAGGGTGTGAACACTCGAGGGCGTTTGACTTCTCCACCTTTTGGTATTGGAGGGTTTGACGATTGTGTTGGAAAGGGAGTGTAATTTCTCCTCTGGATAGGCATGTTCTGATTACCTTTTTGACCCTGTAGTATCAGGGAAACATCCTCTTCTTTCTTTTTATGGACCCTCCGGGGGTTGTTTCCATAATTTCCAGATTGGATGTGCTCAGCAACAGCTTTAAGGGCAGCTAGGTCTTGAATCTTTCCTGACTTCAATCTCATCTCAGCCATCTCCCCGTGTTTGATCATTTCAAAAAATTGTTTACCGATGCCGGCTAATACTCTTGCATAGAAAGGAGCTTCTTGTATGTCTATGAAGGTCATGACCATTTCTGATTCTGTCATAGAAGGAGTTACTTGAGCAGCAAGGCGCCTCCACCTTTGAGCATATTCTCTAAAAGACTCATTAGGCTGTTTCTTGACCTTAGTAATCTGGTACCGGTCAGGGGCCATTTGAGACTGGAAGCTATGCTGCGCAAGGAAAGTGTGTGCCAGCTCTTCCCAGCTATGGATCTTTGCATTGTCTAGTCTGGTATACCATGAATGGGCTTCCCCAATCAGACTCTTTTGGAACAGCTGCATTCTGAGGTTCTCGTCCTCTGCATAAGATCCGATTTCTCCAATGAAAACCTTCAAATGGGTGTAAGGATCTCCTAACCCGTCATACTTTTCGAAGTCAGGAGTTTTGAACTTTTCTGGATAATGAACACCAGGGAGAATACAAAGGTCAGCATATGAAACACTCCCGTGTGCTCCAATTCCTTTGATAGCGCGAAGGGTTTCTTCCATTTGAAGAACTTTTCTTTTTGATGTCACCGGTGTCTGGATCTCTTGTGAGATGGGCGGCATCATGACATTTGGTGGTTGTATCCAACTGCAGTTCAGGTATTGTAATGGCTTTATCAGAAACTTGAGTTCCTCCTTGTGTGGAGGATTCAACATGTACGGGTATTTTTGGACCCTGCGTAGATTGATGTAGTTCTTTAAGCAGAACAACCAAATCTGTAATTTGTTTACTTAATCCATTAAATTCTTCACGAGAAACTGGATTAGACTTGTCAGATGAAGACATGATTGGCTGTAGGCCTGCGGCCTTTTTGGACTTTGACCGGGTAACAGGTCCAAATGCTTCCCTGTGACAAAACTAGCATAGTTTAGTTTTAGGGATGGTGTAAATGTTAACATGCTATGTGATGTGTTCGTTTTAGGAATTTTGTCCTGCAAAATGGATGTTAGCTGTTTGTAATACAGGATAGCATGTCAATTTAAATATGTACATGCACATATTTCTCCATATTTCTCATTACATGGAGATGAATATGGAATGTAAATTACAAGTAATTGACTTTATAAGTAATTTGAAATGAGAAAGCATGAAGAGACTTTCCTCCGCGTTTGGTTTATCAGAGGCTGACCTATCTTAGGTTACTCTCGCGGCTTTTCGGCATGAAGGTTCCCAAATCATCGCAATTTACTCAGTGGGAAGTTAATCTGGTCTTTCAACTGGAGCGAATTTGGGTGGTGCCTTTCCTGAGCCTCGCGGGAATTAGTCTTCCTACGAGTTCAGTAATCAAATACCGACAGGATAGCCTCTTGGTGGAGGGACCACACAACATACATTCACATACATCGCGTTTCACCGTATATAAAAATGATGACATGTTCGAAGCACTAATATCACAAGCAGATATAGTGTAAAGCATTAATCGCAGTAAAGATATGCATTCGTACACATTCATCATAAATTTAAATGTAACATCCACACACAAGCATATAACAGTTTTGAAAAGCTTGTAATAGCGGCCTAAGTCCTCTTACTGGAGTTCCCCAGTAGAGTCGCCACCTGTCGACGTCGGGATTTTTATCTGTCCCTTTTCGTTACCTATTTTTTTATGTTCTCATTTTATGTGAGATTTGTTTAAAAAAATAAGTGAAAAAGGTTCGACATGTATAATGTCGACGATTGGACTGTAAGAGTCGCCAGTTAGTTTTTTAACTGATTGTACCAACACAACCGAGAAAAGGTTTGCACATTGACCCAGTGATGTGACACTGCTAAACGGGTCTGTGAAACCGAGATTCAATTAGGGTCCGGGGACTTGCTTATGTGGAGGGAAGGTGTTAGGCACCCCCTGACATCCGTGTTTCCACGGTGACCGCCACTTTTCAAGAAACTGTTATATGAATGTGTGTGTGTGTGTGGGTCAATGTGCTGTTATTTAGAAGTAGTGCTATGCCTCGTTTGCACCTATATACAAAGGGTTTGAATTTATGTAAAAAATTCAGTTTTAAACAAGATATAGCAATGATGTTTTAGAAAAGAGGTTTTTCAAACCCTTGTACTCAATAGTAATTGAGGCCTTTGATACTTCCATTTTATTCCGTATTCGGCTAGATTAATTTTATTTTCCAGATGCGAGGCATCTGTTAGAAAATAATGTACACAAAGGTGTTGAACTCCTCGTGGGTATGAAAACCATCTGAGGAGATCAAAACATCACAGATAAATTTACAAGCTACTTACAGTTGAAAAGGTCCATCACGGGAACCGAATCTAGATTCAGTGGACTGAATCTATGATCACATGATTCCTAGGCTCATATGATGTCGCAATTGATAAAAACTAGTAAGCAGGTATATATATAAAAGCTGAAAATATATATATACAGACATGATCACCAACCACGAAGCACCTCCATGGGGGATCAGAAATGTAAATAAAGTTGTAAAAGCTATCTACCGCCACGGTGGAAACTCCAGGCGGGACAAAATGTACAGAAAGCAGTAAAAACGGTTAACCACCACGAAGTAAACTCCAGGTGGGACGAAATGTATATATATATATATATATATATATATATATATAAGCGATAAACGTACCAGATATAAAATCTAGGCTCATCGGACAAAGTCCAACAACAGTTAATATATATAAGTGTGTATATATATATATATATATATATATATATATTAAAGCAGTAAACGCTCCAGATCGAAGTCTAGGCTCATCGAACAGAGTTTGACACGCAGTTCATATATATAAATGTATATATATATATACAAAAGCAAGTAAACGCTCCAGACCGAAGTCTAGGCCCAATCGAGGCATAACTCGATAATGTTAGTCCATATATATAAATATATATATATATATATATATATAAATATATATGTATATACAAACTAAAATAAAACCACGGACCGAAGTCCGGGCAAACACACGCAACACGACTCTCAACGTGAAGAACTGTGTGTGCACAGATGAAGAGAAAGGCTTTAAAGTGTGTGAGAAGGCTTACAGTGGGCTGCCAAAGAAGACTTCTATATCTTTAAAGTAGATAAACACTAGCTTCCACAGGTACAAAAATAGCTATATGTGAGCTCACACGTGTTTAAAACGAGAAAGCACTCAGTATAGGGTGAGTACAGAGCAAATTGGGCAGGGCTTCCTCGCCGTCTCCTCTCTTAAAATGGCCACCCCAAGCCCTCTACTTATAGAGGGTGGAGCCACAGGTACCTGCGGCTGGGCCGCAGGTGTACCAGAGGCTGCCCGGGGTGCCCCGGGCTTCGCGGGTCCCGTCGTCTAGAAGTACGTGCATGCATGCAACGTGATGTCCGCTCGAACTTTCAGAATTGCAATATGGGCATCCGACTGAGGTATATAGGACCTATTTCGGACCGCCGTTGTCAAGAGTTACGCAATGACATGGGATTAGAGGTTGTACAAAGTCATGAAGATGGGACGATGCCCTCCGGTCTTCAGCTTTAAATTCTATCTGTTATCCTGCGCAATAGTCACTCAGGATTGGTTTTCCTTGGCTTTTGTGGGACATTGTGTATGTATCAAAGCGTTGAGACGGTACGGTGTGGCGTCATGGTGGTGAGATGATGACTTTGCCCCTCACCGAGGTTATCACCGGTTGGGCTGATAAAGCAAACATTGCTCAGAGTTATCGCTGAGATTGGACTGCTACAAGTGTTGAAGGTCCTCATTGTCATCTCTGAGGTGTGCATGTCCTCCCGGTGTTATATCCGGGTCGGTACTAAGTATCTCGTTATGAGCACCGAGATTGAAGCTGATTGCATTTGAAACAAGCATTTCCGGGGTTATCGCCGGAACTGCATTCCTTGGGGTTATCGCCAAGGTTGGTAGCTACTCCCATGGTTGGGACTGAGACTGGAACATCTCGGAGTTATCTCTGGGATGAAACGGTCTTCTCCGGTGTGTGTTCCGGTATTGGAACTGCAGGCCTCGGTGTCATCGCCAAGTTTGGAACTGTTACTCCCGGTGTGTGTTCCGGGGTTGAGGCTGTTACTCCCAGTGTGTGTTCTGGGGTTGAAACCGAGCTTCCGGTAGTATCCAGACTGGATGTGAACTGTCTTCCATGGTTATCTCTGAAAGACGAATCTGCTTTCCTGCAATGTCAGTAACAGGTGTGCAAAAAATTTCGAGTGTCTACAATAATCTCTTTGAATTTTAAATATATATATATATATATATATATTTAAATATATGAATTTTGAATTTTTGCATCCCATGTCTTATATATGTATGTATCTCTTTGAATTTTAAATATATCTCTATGTAGAAAGATGATCAAATGTTCTGATTCATATTCTTGAAAGAAATATAATATCTAGCTTCTTGATCATTTGTAGTTTGCATGATATAGTATATATCTTCCAGAGATTATATTAATGGTATGTAGTGGAGGAGAAGAAAGGAATATAAGGGGAAAATCTCATATTTTGATATAAAGATTAATCCTTGCAAGTTATTAATAGTTAGGCCTGTGGTGCTCGGGTGGTTATATGACCAAAGTTTCAAATGAGAGGTTGTGAGTTTTAATCTATGGAGAGACAATTTTTTGGGAAAAATTCAAAATACGCCAGCGGACACATACACATCAAAAACCACAAAAGTTCAGTGGTAGACTTTGCATTTTACCTCTTTACTATCAATCTCTCTTTTAAGAGTATTCACAACAGTTGTAAGACCCCAACTTATTCATAAATAAAATTAAATTTTCTCTAATTATTATTTTGAATAATAAGGTGTTAATTTGATATAATGCTTAGGTTATGGGTGAAATGTACAAATTTTGCAAAATAAGCAAGTGGTTATAAAATATTCATTGTTGTCGGGGAATATTCGTTTGGTCGTAGAATATTCTTGTTGTTGGGGAATATTCGTACGATGGCGCAACTATTTGTGGGCCCCATAATGGAAAACGGTCGGATGAAGAAAACGACAAGTTTGAGTTTTTATAAATAACGGCGTAGTTGTTACCGTTAACACTGTTAGAATACCCCGTGATTAAAGTACAGTAATATGCGTGATTGCACAGTAGCACACGGTATTACACAGTATTGTTGAATTATTGATCCTTACGTAAGAAGGCACTACTCAATAATTGTTACAGTAATTACTGTTCAATATTTTATTTTATTGATTCAATAATTACTACGTTGATATTTTATATTATTGTTATTTCAATAATTGTCACTGTACAGTATTTTTCATTATCAGATCAATAATTCATATTATTTGAATAATATATTAGATAGCATTATTGGAAATGTCTAAGGAAGTTCTGTCTAAGGAGAGTTTTGGTCACCTAATTGCGCGCCAATAAGGAGAAATTCTTATCGGAAAGCCCCCTCTTTCTTGGGAACGACCTGATTGTCATAATTGTGATTCTGTAATATTATTTGTGAAAAATTAATTATTAATTTATATGATAAGGAAATATTTATTTTATGTGGATATAAATGAAGGAGTTAATGCTGAGGTGTTTTATCAGTATTTTATCAGAATGGAGTTATTAAAAATCGTTCGTATGTGAATTTCGGATATTTTTTGTTTAGAATTTGGAAAAACTTTCTTCTATAAAGTTGTAGAGAATTAAATTTCCTATGGAAAGGACATGAGATTCTAATTTTTCAGATAAAAGAGCTATTTATTATGTATTACTGAAGTTTCGGAAATAAATATTTTTATTAAAACATGGGAAGGCCTACTTTTTTTTTGTGGAAAATGTTGAAATGGTAGGCTGAAAATTCAAAGTTGTATGCTTAAAAATCAAAGTGGTGTGCTTGAAATGATTTTAAAATATTAATATTTTATTATTTAGTCTGCTTTGGCGTTCTAGCATTTTCCTATAAATAGGTGCTTAGGGTAGAATTGAAAATCACACCAGAAATAAGTTTTCTCCATCTATATATATTATCGAGCGTATTTTTATGAGTATTTAGATACTTTGAGAGTTGTAATTCAGTACAAGTTTCTTTCAGCCTTATACCTGATATTTCAGCTGGAAGTACTGTTCTTTTGAGGTAAGGGATGTTATTTTCTTCGTAAATGATATTATTTTCTTCAATATCATTATGTCAAAATATTGATATGAATTTTATTGTGAAATTTTTACTTTTTTGTGTCGGGGTTACTATTCACGTATACTGCACTATTCATGTATACGGCACTATTCACGAATACGGTACTATTCACAGAAAAATAAAATTTTCTCTTTTTTATCCAAGATGTCTAGTATGGTTACTATCTTTGATTGTATCCGTGTTTTGATCTTCATTCTTGAATTCTACTCCACTATGGTTTATTATGGAGCGTTTTTGAATTTGGATTATTTAAAGTACGAATCCCTAATATTTGTCCTTTTATCTCACTGGATTCGTTTCTTTAAAATATTTTTCATCATTCTCAGTCCTAAATAATGATATTACTGAATATCTTTGGCCTGTAGTGCAAAGATGAATGATTAACTAATGAATATCTTTGGCCCGTAGTACAAATATGAACAGGTGTTTAGATGAACATAACCAACTGGTGATACAAATGAATATCTTTGGCCTGTAGTACAAAGATGAATATTTGATTCAAGATGCATATTGATTGATGTTACAGGGATAAAATATTGATGATGGACTTTTAAATCTTAGAAGATAGTAGAATTCATTCTCTACATGACTCTTCTAATGGATTGATATTTTCGCTGTAATTGTTGATCTAAAACTTGTTGTCTATTATATTTTATTAGATTTTTCCCTGTTGAAGACTAATGATAATTTGTTGTATATTATCTCAGTCATAATATTCTTTACTGGGCTAGTTGAGCTCACCCTTTTTCTTTTTGTTCCATTTTTCTCAAGAGGCGAGAATATAGCGGGAACTAGTCGAGGTGTGGAGTGATGTTTCCAGTCAGTTGTGTTGGCATTCCTCATTATTTTGTAAAATAGTGTTTCAATAATTGTAATGAAGACTTATTTGAGTGTGGATATTGTCTAGAAAATAATATTTGTATTTAAACTCACAGTTTATGTGTTGTCGTATTTTGCACGATAAATGTAGTAATGATGCTGTAGTTATTTTTGTACCATGTATTTGGCGACTCAGAATAGGTTATGTATACCTATTTTGGGGGCGTCACATATATGATCCAAAATCCCACAACATCTATATGATCCAAGGACAGAGTAACAGTTTTATAGATCTAGATCTATATCCGGAACATGAACAGGATCCTTCTTCGAGTCTGACCAGCACCAGCGCCGCCTCCTTCGGCAGAAGCCCATCCCAGCCACATGACGAGGACTACAACTGCAGGACCTTTTTTCGTCGGTGGCCCTCGCATCTTAACCCATAACAGACTAAATCAAAAACATCAGCCGCCAAAATAAGATCTAGGCCTCTGTCGACTACTCCGTTACCAGAAGAATCGTCGGCGAAACGACGTCCCACCATGGATACAATCAAGAACAAAACAGAGCAACAAAATCAACAATTTAGATCCGAGAGCCTCGTCTGTCAGCCGACGCCAGATCCAACCATTTAGATCCGAGATACATCTTCAAAAACCATCACTAGCAAATACCAACAAGATTCGTATCCCCCAATCTATGAACCCCAAATGATATTTACTAATAAGGTTTAGAGAAAGTGATAGAGAAGAACGAAATAAGACTTGGCAGATTTGAAGGATCTGTTTTGTCTTTTAATTTGGGGAAAATGAATTATTTCGTTATAAATATTAATCATTGTGAAATAATAACAGCTAAGCTTGTGTTGCTTGGGTGGTCATTGGACCAAAGTTTCAAATTGGTGGTTTTGAGTTCGAATCAGTGGACTGAGCGACATATTTTTGGGATAAATTTTGAAAATGGTCATGTCAGCTCGTCCACGTATAAAATAAAATGAAAAATGCTAACGTTAGATCTACCACGTGGAAATGCTGACGTTAGATCTGCCACGTAGGCAAGTCAACGCACATGTGGTGCTTGTGGCTCAAAATCCAATTTTTTTAATAGAAAGGGGCTCTATTTGCGTTGACCAAAAGAAAAGGGCTCAATACCCAAAAACCTCTAAAATTCAGTGGTCGACTTTGTATTTTATCCGATAGTAAAGTGTAGTAATTAAGAAGTTTTGGCCATTTCTTCAAAATAAATAAATAAATAAATAAAATAGACAACTTTTTAATAGATTAAAAACACTTTTAAGGGTAAAATAAATTTAAAAATATTTGTTGAGATGATAGATGTTTTTTGACAATATAGAATTTGAGTATAAAACAATTCTGAAAAATGACATAAACTAATATTTTAAGGGTTATTTAAATTTATTAATGTAGCGGGCCAGTGTAGATTGACCCAATAAACATGTTGAGCTAATGTTTCCAGTCAGTTGTGGAGTAATATTTTCAATCAGTTGTGTTAGCAGTCCTCACTATTTTATACAATAGTATTTCAATAATTATAATGAGGACTTATTTGAGTGTGGATATTGTCTAGAAGACAATATTTGTATTTAAACTCACAGTTTATGTGTTGTCATATTTTGCACGACAATTGTAGTAATGATGTTGTAGTTATTTCTGTACTATGTATTTGGCGACTTAGAATATGTGATGTATACCTAATTTGAGGGCGTCATAGTTGGTATCAGAGCTTAGGGATATGGTCTCTGGCGGAGATCGAGGAATAGAACTAGGAGGGAAAAGACGAGTAAATCCTTCGCTAGTGTGTCCTACCTAAGCTTATTTGTTAGTCGGTCATAATATAAGGGTATTATGTGGTATGTCAATTTCTTTAATTAACCCTTATTTTATGGCAGTATTGAGAATGGCAGCTGAGAATGTTAACAATGGAGTGAATGAGACCGTGGAGACACATTTAATCACCAACCAGGGGAACGTGCAACAGGAAGGCAATATTCCTCCTGTAAACAACACTACCGAACAAATGATGAATGATGGAATATTTAGAAGCTTTTTACAGTTCATGCAAAATCAGACGAGGGAGACTCGTGTAAAAAATATGGGTGGAAATGATAGCAACGCGCGGCTTGTCAATGCCAAACAGTTCAAAGAGTTGGGACCACTAGAGTTTGCGGGAAAGTCAGATGCGATGAAGGCAGAAACGTGGGTCAAGCAAATTACCAAGATATTTGATGTCTTGGGATGCACAGAGGAATAGAAGGTTCCATTCGCCACCTTTATGTTCCGCGGTGAGGCAGATTACTGGTGGAAATCTGTGAAGCGTACCCAGCCTGCCGCACTCAATATGTCTTGGGAAACATTTCAGAAACTGTTTAATGACAAGTATTTTTCTGAAAGTATTCGTCATATGAAGGAGGTAGAGTTTATTAGACTGGAACAAAACAACATAACGGTGTCCCAGTACGAGGCGAAGTTCGCGGAGTTATCTAG
Source organism: Panax notoginseng (assembly GCA_016801055.1). NCBI lineage: Eukaryota > Viridiplantae > Streptophyta > Magnoliopsida > Apiales > Araliaceae > Panax > Panax notoginseng. The sequence continues at coordinate 68,644,196 of CM029019.1, forward strand.
ATTTGCACCTCATTTAGTAGAGAATGAGGAACGTATGACAAGGATGTTTCTAAGAGGTCTGAAACCTGAAATTCGGCAATATCTTATCTTTCATAAATTTTCTCTATATTAAGATGTTGTAAACAGGGCTCAATTATTAGAGTGAGATAATGAGTATGTTCAACCGAGGGACCACAACCAGGGTCATACCGGTGGCAGCAGTCATCGGAGCAATGACAACCAGCGGAGAGGAAAATAATCGGACAAAAGCGGTAACCACTCTAGTGGTAATCGTGGCCATGATAGTAGAAGAAGCAAGTCGGGGGGAGATTTCAAAAAGAGAAGGTACAACAATGATAACGTGAAGACGTCAGCACCAGCATCAACTGTTTTTAGGGGAGGAGAACGATCAACCGGTTATTTGTTACAAATGCGGGAAAGAGAGACATATCAGCCCAAACTGCCCAGTTTGAACTTGACTCCGGAGAAATTAGACTTTGACTTATCTGTTGAGACTCTGTTAGGAGAAACTTTCATTACATCCACTGTTTATAAATCTTGCTTGATCCAAGTTGGTACCATCACATTACCTATTGATTTTATTTCTTTGAAAATACTTGCATTTGATGTGATTTTAAGGGATTGATTGGTTAACTATTCATCATGCCAAAATTGATTGTTTTCGTAAGGTTGTTAGTTTTCATATTCCTAACCAACCTGTTGTGTGAATTTAAGCAACCAAACCACTAAAGTCAATCACTATCATATCAAGCCATAAAGTTATTCGTTTATTGAAAAACGGATGTCAAGCTTTCTTAGCTCATGTCACGGACTTGAACAAAAACACGTCAGATTTAAATAATATTTCTATGGTTAGTGAATTTCCTGACGTATTTTCTGAAGAACTTCCCGGTCTACCCCCAGAACGTGAAGTTGAATTCTTTATTGACCTTGAACCCGGTACAAAACCCATTTCTAAAACCCCATATTGAATGGCTCCTATTGAACTTCAGGAGTTAAAGGTCCAACTACAGGAGTTGTTAGACATCGGTTTCATTCGTCCTAGTACATCTCCTTGGGGTGCTCAGGTTTTATTCGTAAAGAAGAAAGATGGGAGTATGCGACTTTGTATTGACTATCGAGAATTGAACCATGTCACCATCAAGAATAGGTATCCGCTACCTCTCATTGATGACATGTTCGACTAGTTGCAAGGAGCACAATTCTTTTCAAAGATCGATCTTCGTTTTGGATATCATCAGCTGAAGATTAAAACTGAAGATATTCCGAAGACTGCCTACAGAACTCGGTACGGGCATCATGAATTCTTAGTCATGTCTTTTGAATTGACTAATGCTCCTGCTGCTTTCATGGATATGATGAACCGTGTGTTCAAGGAATATTTGGATCAGTTCGTTGTTGTCTTTATTGATGACATCCTCATCTATTTCAAAAGTCATGAAGATCATGAGCACCATTTGAAGCTTGTACTGCAAAGGCTTCGTGACAACAAGCTATATGCCGAGCTGAAGAAATGCGAGTTCTGGATTGAGAAAGTAGCATTCCTTGTGCACGTGGTGCCAAAACATGGAGTATCTGTTGACCCGGCAAAGATTAAAGGCATACAAAGTTGGGAGCAATCGAAGTCGGTGACCGAAGTACGTAGCTTTTTGTGCTTAGCTGGTTATTATTGGAGATTCGTGGAAGAATTTTCTCGAATCGCTACTCCATTAACTCAGCTGACTCGAAAAGATACAAAATTCGATTAGAACGAGGAATGTAAGAAGAGTTTCCAAGAGCTCAAGAGGAGACTCATTTCGGCACCTATTCTGACAATACCATCTGGTTCGGATGAATTTGTTATCTACAACGATACTTCAGGCAAAGGTTTAGGATGTGTTCTCATGCAACATGAAAAAGTTATAGCCTATACCTCACGATAACTCAAAGAATATGAGAGGAATTATCTTATTCATGATCTGGAGTTGGCAGCAGTCGTTTTTGCATTATAGATCTGGAGACACTACCTGTATGGGGAGAAAGTGAAGATTTATACGGATCATAAAAGCCTCAAATATTTCTTCACCCAAAAGGAACTCAACATTCGGCAACGATGTTGGCTTGAGTTGCTGATAGATTACGACCATATCATCCAATACAATCCTGAAAAAGCAAACGTGGTAGCTGACGCATTGAGTTGAAGATCATATGCGAGTACGAATGCAATGTTGTTAACACAAAGGCCCATTTTATATGACTTGCAAAGGATGGAGATAGAGGTAAAATCTCCAAGTACCCACGTGATGATATCAAACATACGAGTAGAACTGATTTTAATCGATAAAGTTAAAGCTGCTCAAACTACGGACCTGGAGTTGATGCGTATGAAGAAGAAAGTGCAAGAATGTGTTATTCCAGAAGCAATAATCGATGAAAAAAGAATACTTCGAGTCAACTCCAGACTTTGTGTTCCTAACGATTCTGACTTGAAGCATAGAATCATGATGGAGGCACACAACACACCGTTTATAATCCATCCTGGTAGCACCAAAATGTATCATGATCTTCGACATACATTTTTGTGGAGCAATATGAAGAGAGAGATTGTGGAGTTTATCTCGAGGTGTTTAACTTGTCAACGTGTAAAGGCGGAGCATCAAGTGCCAAAGGGTCCATTGCAACCACTTGAGATTTTGAAATGGAAGTGGGAACACATTACTATGGATTTCATTACGGGTCTTCCCAAGGTTTCTTAAGGCATAGATGCGATTTGGGTTATTGTTGATAGATTAACTAAGTCTACTCATTTCTTGCCTATACGGGAGACTTATTCCCTTAAACATCTTGCTCGTATATACGTAAATGAGATTGTGAGATTGCATGGCATGCCAGTATCCATAGTTTCGGATCGTGACCTAAGATTCACTTCACCATTTTGGGTTAGCTTGTAGAAAGCTATGGGCACAGATTTATGATTCAGTTCAGCATACCATCCTCAAACAGACGAGCAATCAGAAAGGACTATTCAAACTCTTGAAGATCTATTAAGGCTCTGTGTCCTAGATTTTAAAAGGAGTTGGGATAAGTATCTACCATTGGTGGAATTCTCCTACAACAACAATTATCAAGCAAGTATAGGTATGGCTCCATTCGAGGCGTTGTATGGAAGAAAATGTCATTCTCTAGTATGCTGGGACGAGGTGGGTGAAGCAACGTTGTTGGGACCAGAATTGGTACGTATAACTACAGAGAAAATCCAAATGATCTGAAAATGTATACAAATGGCACAGGATCGACAAAAGAGTTATGCGGATCTTCATCGAAAGGACGTGAAATTTAATATTGGAGATCATGTATTGTTACGTATTGCTCCATGGAAGGAAGTAACAAGATTTGGAAAGAGAGAAAAGCTCAATCCAAGATTTGTTGGTCCGTTTGAGATTCTTGATCGAATAGGAAATGTGGCCTATAGACTCGCATTACCTCCAAGCATGTCTCGTGTTCATAATATTTTTCACATATCTATGCTTCGTAAATATGTGAAAGACCCGAACCACATAATTGAGTTAGAACCAGACGAGATAGCCGAAGATTTAATGTACGAGGAGGTACCTGTTAATATCTTGGATAGGAAAGAGCATGTCCTACGCACCACCACAAGTTAAGATTTTGTGGAGGAACCATGCTATTGAAGAAATGACCTGGGAGTTGGAATCAGAAATGAAAGCGAGGTATCCTCACCTTTCTGAAACACCAGGTACATACGTCAATTTCGAGGACGAAATTTCATAAGGAGAGGAGGTTGTAAGACCCCAACTTATTCATAAATAAAATCGAATTTCCTCAAATTATTATTTTGAATAAAAAGGTGTTAATTTGATATAATGCTTTGGTTATGGGTGAAATGTGCAAATTTTACAAAATAAACAAGTGGTTATAAAATATTCATTGTTGTCGGGGAATATTTGTTTGGTCGTGGAATATTCTTGTTGTCGAAGAATATTCATACGATGTCGCAACCATTTGTGGGACCCATAAGGAAAAACGGTCGGATGAAGAAAATGACAAGTTTGAGTTTTTATAAATAACGGTGTAGTTGTTACCGTTAACACTGTTAGAATACCCGGTGGTTAAAGTACAGTAATACGCGTGATTGCACAGTAGCACACGGTATTGAACGGTATTGTTGAATTATTGATCCTTACGTAAGAAGACACTACTTAATAATTGTCACAGTAATTATTGTTTAATATTTTATTTTATTGATTCAATAATTGCTACGTTAATATTTTATATTATTGTTATTTTAATAATTGTCACTGCACAATATTTTCTATTATCAGATCAATAATTCATATTATTTGAATAATATTATTAGATAGCATTATTGACAATGTCTAAGGAAGTTCTGTCTAAGGAGAGGTTTGGTCACGTAATTGCGCGCCAATAAGGAGAAATTCTTATCGGAAAGCCCCCTCTTTCCTAGGAACGACCTGGTTGTCATAATTATGATTCTGTAATATTATTTGTGAATAATTAATTATTAATTTATATGATAAGAAAATATTTATTTTTTGTGGATATAAATGAAGGAGTTAATGCTAAGGTGTTTTATCTGTATTTTATCATAATGGAGGTATTAAAAATCGTCCGTATGTAAATTTCGGGCATTTTCTGTTTGGAATTTAGAAAAACTTTCTTCTATAAAGTTGTAGAGAATTAAATTTTCTATAGAAAAGACATAAGATTCAAATTTTTCTGATAAAAGAGCTATTTATTATGAATTATTGAAATTTCAGAAATAAATATTTTTATTAAAACATGGGAGGACCCATTTTTTTTTTGTGGAAAATGCTGAAAAATCAAAGTGGCGTGCTTGATATAATTTTAGAATATTAATATTTTATTATTTAGTTTGCTTTGGCGTTCTAGCATTTTCGTATAAATAGGTGCTTAGGTTAGAATTGAAAATCACACCAGAAACAAGTTTTCTCTCTTTATATATATTATCGAGCGTATTTTTGTGAGTATTTAGATACTTTGAGAATTGATATTCAGTACAAGTTTCCTTTAGCCTTATACCTTGATATTTCAGTCGGAAGTACTGTTCTTTTGAGGTAAGGGATGTTATTTTCTTCGTAAATGATATTATTTTCTTCACTATCATTATGCCAAAATATTGATATGAATTTTATTGTGGAATTTCTACCTTTTTGTGTTGGGGTTACTATTCACGTATACGACACTATTCACGTATACGACACTATTCACGAATACAACACTATTCATAAAAAAATAAAATTTTCTCTTCTTTGTCCAAGATGTCTAGCATGGTTACTATCTTTAATTGTATCCATGTTTTGATCTTCATTCTTGAATTTTACTCCACTATGATTTATTATGGAGCGTTTTTGAACTTGAATTATCTAAAGTACAAATCCCTAATATTTGTCATTTTATCTCACTGGATTCGTTTCTTTAAAATATTTTTCATCATCCTCAGTCCTAAGTGATGATATTACTGAATATCTTTGGCATGTAGTGCAAAAATGAATGATTAACTGATGAATATCTTTGGCCCATAGTGCAAAGATGAACAGGTGTTTAGATGAACATGACCAACTGGTGATACAAATGAATATCTTTGGCCTGTAGTGCAAAGATGAATATTTGATTCAAGATGCATATTGATTGATGGTACAGGGATAAAATATTGATGATGAACTTTTAAATCTTAGAAGATAGTAGAATTCATTCTCTACTTGACTTTTCTAATGGATTGTTGTTTTCGCTGCAATTGTTGATCTAAAACTTGTTGTCTATTATATTTTATTAGATTTTTCCCTGTTGAAGACTAATGATAATTTGTTGTATAGTATCTCAGTCATAATATTCTTTACTGGGCTAGTTGAGCTCACCCTTTTTCTTTTTGTTCCATTTTTCTCAAGAGGCGAGAATATAGCGGGAACTAGTCGAGGTGTGGAGTGATGTTTCCAGTCAGTTGTGTTGGCATTCCTCATTATTTTGTAAAATAGTATTTCAATAATTGTAATGAAGACTTATTTGAGTGTGGATATTGTCTAGAAAATAATATTTGTATTTAAACTCACAGTTTATGTGTTGTCGTATTTTGCACGATAAATGTAGTAATGATGTTGTAGTTATTTTTGTACCATGTATTTGGCGACTCAGAATAGGTTATGTATACCTATTTTGGGGCGTCACATATATGATCCAAAATCCCACAACATCTATATGATCCAAGGACAGAGTAACAGTTTTATAGATCTAGATCTATATCCGGAACATGAACAGGATCCTTCTTCGAGTCTGACCAGCACCAGCGCCGCCTCCTTCGGCAGAAGCCCATCCCAGCCACATGACGAGGACTACAACTGCAGGACCTTTTTTCGTCGGTGGCCCTCGCATCTTAACCCATAACAGACTAAATCAAAAACATCAGCCGCCAAAATAAGATCTAGGCCTCTGTCGACTACTCCGTTACCAGAAGAATCGTCGGCGAAACGACGTCCCACCATGGATACAATCAAGAACAAAACAGAGCAACAAAATCAACAATTTAGATCCGAGAGCCTCGTCTGTCAGCCGACGCCAGATCCAACCATTTAGATCCAAGATACATCTTCAAAAACCATCACTAGCAAATACCAACAAGATTCGTATCCCCCAATCTATGAACCCCAAATGATATTTACTAATAAGGTTTAGAGAAAGCGATAGAGAAGAACGAAATAAGACTTGGCAGATTTGAAGGATCTGTTTTGTCTTTTAATTTGGGGAAAATGAATTATTTCGTTATAAATATTAATCATTGTGAAATAATAACAGCTAAGCTTGTGTTGCTTGGGTGGTCATTGGACCAAAGTTTCAAATTGGTGGTTTTGAGTTCGAATTAGTGGACTGAGCGACATATTTTTGGGATAAATTTTGAAAATGGTCATGTCAGCTCGTCTACGTATAAAATAAAATGAAAAATGCTAACGTTAGATCTACCACGTGGAAATGCTGACGTTAGATCTGTCACGTAGGCAAGTCAACGCACATGTGGTGCTTGTGGCTCAAAATCTAAATTTTTTAATAGAAAGGGGCTCTATTTGCGTTGACCAAAAGAAAAGTGCTCAATACCCAAAAACTTCTAAAATTCAGTGGTCGACTTTACATTTTATCCGATAGTAAAGTGTAGTAATTAAGAAGTTTTGGCCATTTCTTCAAAATAAATAAATAAATAAATAAAATAGACAACTTTTTAATAGATTAAAAACACTTTTAAGGGTAAAATAAATTTAAAAATATTTGTTGAGATGATAGATGTTTTTTGACAATATAGAATTTGAGTATAAAACAATTCTGAAAAATGAGATAAACTAATATTTTAAGGGTTATTTAAATTTATTAATGTAGCGGGTCAGTGTAGATTGACCCAATAAACATGTTGAGCTCTACTCGACTCCAAAACTACTCCACCACGCCAAAAGTGTAGGACCACCTTCTTACCTAAAAGGTTAACATTTTAGGTTGAGGCTCTACCATACTTATTAACCTATTTATAATCTTAAATTTATCCAATATGAGATTCATGTGAAATATCCCAACAATTAAAAATCTTAGTAAAATGTTTTGAACTTATTTAGTAAAATACTAAAATATGGTTTGCATAAAACATTTCTTTCTTTACTAATTAACAACTTGATCACCAAAAGGTTAATAAACTCTTGCACTTATTACCGGCGCGTAAAATCATTTTCCATGCACAAATTTAGTACCAAAGACTTGGTACAAAAAGCAAATAGTACTTTATTATTTGCACATATTATCATGCGGGTTTAATTTAAGAAACTGATAAATTTATAATAGAAAATAAAATAGTAAAATCTCTATTGAGGAATACTCTATATAAGAATAACTTCTATAATATTATAAAAAAATTAATTCCAATTTGGACCAGTTATAAATAAGAATAACCTCTAAATTATAATATGTTATATACTTTTTAAGTTTCGTATTGAAAAATTATACCTCTATATAGTAATAATTTCATATATATATATATATATATATATATATATATATATATATATATGAGAGAGAGAGACAATATTAATTTTAAAAGACTATATTTTCTATAAAAGACTATATTTCCTATAAAGAACTATATTTTCCTATAAAAGACTACATTTTCTATAAAGAACTATATTTTCCTATAAAAAATTACTTTGCATAAATATTTTTTGAATAATAATTATTAGGGAGTTCTTATTGATATTTTTGTTAAAGTGGATATTTTTGGGTGTTCGAAAAATATTTTGTACCAATACCTCTATTTAGTAATAACCTCTCAATTAGAATACAAATAGTTTGGTCCCAAGTCTATTCTTAAATAGAGGTTTTATTGTATTATCACATGAAAAGTGTCGCTATAAATTTTATAGCGACGGTAACCGTCGCTATACATTTATAGCAACACTTTTCATGTGATAATATTAAAAAGTGTTGTGAAAATATTAATTTTCTTAATTTATCATATAATATCATACAAACTATCCAAAACACGTCTAATTAATGGTCACTCAATAGCTTTATTCTTACTTAGCTATCGAAATGTGAGGAACTTCTATCTCTTGATTGATAAATACATTTTCTTTTTTTACCGCGGATTTTTTCTCTTTATATTATTTTTATCACCATATATTAGAACCAGTCTGGCTAAATCTAAATCTGTGGTGCAAGAGTTGAAAAGTGGTCAGCCTAGTAACGCACTAACGCTAGAGCTTTGATATTTCAAAATCCCTTCCTCGTCCTGTATTGTTTATGTTACATTTGGATTAAAAGAATAAAATGAAGAATAAAATGATTCATTCTATTCTAGTTAGAATGAGTTATTTCATATTATCCCTCCATAGAGAATAAAATTCATAAATTTGAAAAAAATATAATCCATTCCAATCGCAACCAAACACAATTTTTCATTCCATAAGAATGAGTCATTCTATTTATACATTCATTACTCCAATTCAAACTTAGCATAAAGAGATAAAATGGTAAATTAGAAATAAAAAATGACCAAGTGAATGTGCCTTGTAATTTCATTTTAAAAACTGGAGGGAGCGAACCGGCTATAACAACAGTTTTTTCCGTCACTATAGCATAAAAAATCGATTTTCTATGCTATAACGACAAAAAAAAACCCGTCGTTATAGCCGGTTCATTTTTAGTTCACTCCTTCCAGTTAGGAGTGAGCATTCGGTTATTATCTGAACCGAATAAACATTTCAGTTATAACCGAAAATCGAAATTGCACTGTTTTAAATATCCGAACAACTAACCGAAATACATGATAACCGAATAACCGAATTAATTATTCAATTATTCAGTTAATAACCGAATTTAATAGTTTACAACTCTGCCTAACTTAACATTAACAGTATACAGTGATATTAACATCAGTGTTTACAAAACATATATTTGCCAAACATATATTACAAAAAATTAACAACAGGTCAGCAGCAACAATCAATAAGTCTAAACAGCAGCAGCAATCAACAAGTCTCAATCCCAATACATTTCTAGAATACAACAAGGAAGCATGGGAAATATATATAGTAATGGATGAAAATAGAACAAAATTGTTGGGCCATAATACTTTTCATACTGGACCAGGCCGAATGGGCTTGTCCTTTGGATTATGTCACTTTTGTCGTATTGGGTCAAACAACTTGGGCCTCGTTACTTGATTATAATATTGGGCTTAGTCATTGGATTGATCCATTATGTAAGCTGTCACTTATCCTATCTTTGACCGGTAATCATCACGAAAGGTAGTGGTTGACTGTTATGTCTGCCACCTTTCTGCATGACATTAATGAGGATGGGACTCCGATTACCGGCGGGAGGTAACAGTGATAGCAGGTAGGAAAATAAGCTACATACTTTCGGCTGAGATGACCGGGGGTGAGAGGAGGTGTCAGGAGATAGTGGGTGGCACAGTAAACCGGGTCTAGGGAGTGTATGGGGAAAGGATCACTAAAGGTAAGGGGTAACAAAATACAACACATGATTATTATTTTCTCACTCACTCGAACACTAGTCAATATTTTTCCTCCATTGTTAACCTTGTGATCGCCTGTACTGACTCTCACGCCGGAGCTATCCCCCGACGGTCAGGCCTTCAAGCTTTTGGTGTTGACCTGTTGAACTGTGCAGGATCAGGGCGTCTTACGTGATTGGGACGCGGGAGAAGATCTTGGCGTTAACATTGGCGCTAGAAGGAGGGCTGAGTTCTAGTGTCCTGAGTATTTTTCAATCACAAACTGTGTTCGTTCTACGTCGGTGTTCATGGGGAAGAGTAGGACACCTACACCTGAGTGGCAGCCGATGGCTGCCAGTGATTCGATACCACGAGTATCTGTCAAGGACCGTTTGGGACTTGCACTAAGTGTTCATGCCAGCACGGCGTCCAAACGATCGCATGGAGATTCTCGTCCGAGGGCTGGGAGCAAAGCCAAAAGAAGGCTAGTTTTCCCAGGAGAGAAAGAGTCTGGTCATGGTCGGAGACGAGTAGAAGGCACCTCGCCTAGAACTCGATACCGGGATGACCAAGACGAAAAGGCTGCCCGCTTGGCTAAGATGGCAGACGAAGCTGATAGGGCCATGGAGGCACTGGTGAAGCAACGGCGAGATATATCTGAGCAGATGTCTCGAATGGCAGAGTTTTGAGGGACGAAGCGTCCAGCTACGTCCAATTTGAAGAACGTGGGCATCGGAGTGGGAAAGAACCTGTTCATTCAGGGCGTGAGTCTCAGGGTCAACCTCGGGAAAGAAGAAGGTCTAGAAGCCCTACTCCTCAAAGATCGAAGAGGGCACATCACCCTGTCATTTCTAAGGAGCAGGGTCGAAGCGAACGAAGAGGTCGATCTAGGGATCGTACTCCGGAGAATACTAAGAAGGCGCTCGTTGTTGTGCATTCCCACCACGGCAGCCGAGTTCAGAGACGAAGCAGATCTAGGGTTCGTACACCCGAAAGTCCACCGAGGGCACTCTGCCCTGTGGACCATCGTCACCATAAAAGCCCCTCGAAAGTTGGGGGTTCTATGGCAAGAGACCGGTCCATTCAGAGGAGGGAGGAGTCACCAGAAAAAGTAGCATCGTCCCAACCCGAGGGCGTGGAGTATCTGGTCAAAGAGGTAAAGGAGCTTCGGAGACAGCTTGCCGAGGTGCAGAAAATGAAATATACTCCGGGAAAGAAGGCATCCCCTTTTTCTGCCGAGATTCTGGAAGAAAAAGCTGACCCCACCAAGAAGTTGCCTCACATTGAAAGTTATGACGGATCGGGGGATCCCCATGACCATAGTCAGGCGTTCGACCGACTGATGGATTATTACGACTTTAGTGATGCTGCTAAGTGTCATACTTTTGTCACGACACTCCGAAAGGATGCCAGGCAGTGGATGGGGACTTTGCCGGATTCGATTTCATCTTGGGCGGATATGTGCAATAAGTTCCACGCCCGCTTCGGGAGCAACAGAAGAAGAGGGCAACCAACTGACTCACTGGCTCAGGTTCGGCAGTACTCGAATAAGTCTTTGGGCCAATATGTAAAGCGATTCCGTGAAGCAGTCGGCCAAGTGACAGACCTGAACGATCTACAAGCCGTGGGACTGTTTCAGAATGGGTTAGATCTGGTCAAATCAGAAAAGTTGGTGAAAAAACTAATTTTTCACCACCCGAAGAGTCTCGCAGAAGCCTTCGACAAAGCAGAAGGTTATATTGTGGTAAAGGAAGCCATGAATAGCCTCAAGCGTCCCTCTTCAGATCGGCTTAAGGAGACAGATCGGGACAGAACAGAGGGGGACCAGAGTAAGAATGAAAGAAATAAAGGTCGTCATGACGGCCGGTCAAAGAAATACAGTAATAATTGGAGACAGGGTGGAGATCACTCGTCCGCTCCAGCTCAGAGGGTAAATAGGACATATACTGCACTCAATGCTGACAGGGCTGTTATCTTGGAGCAGATTAAGAATCAACCTATTTTCGAGCCACCTCGAGATAACATTAAGCCCGGGAAAGGGAATTCTCGTAAGTATTGTGACTATCATCAAGCCTCGGGTCACGATACGAACGACTGTGCTAGTTTGAAAGATTTTATTGAGAGAAGGGTGCAGGACGGGGCTTTAGTTCATTATGTGGCCGCCAGAACGAATCAACAGCAAGATAGAGGACCTGTTCAGGCAGCCCAACCAGTTCAGCAAGTGTTCCCCGCTCCTGGACCGCCAGGAAGGCAAGTCATAGATGTCATCACTGGGGGTACTTTGGGCAAGCTTGTTGGAAAGAAGCGCCGAAGTTATCTAGATTCGGTCATGTCAGTGGCGGGTACCCTCCCGAAGACTGACAGACCCTTCCCGGGTACGGTAATTTCCTTTACAGATGAGGATTACCCTTCGAAAACCATCGAACCGCATGAGGGATCATTGGTCGTGACGGCACAAGTGGGTTCGGTGGATATGAAGCGTATGATGATCGACAATGGGTCTTCTGTGGATATCTTATATGCCCATGCTTATCAGAGGATGCATCTTGATGGGCAGAAGATGGAGATCGAGTAGGAGGCCCCTTTATATGGCTTCAGCAACGATCCAGTCAAAGTGGCTGGAACCATCGAACTGCTGGTTATCTTCGGAACGGCCCCCCAACAGGTAGAAATTATTTGCAAATTTTATGTTGTGCATGTAGATTCCGCTTATAATGCTATTTTGGGGAGGCCCACTTTAACTGCTTTACAAGCTGTAACCTCAATCCCTCATTTCAAAATCAAATTTCCTACAGCTCATGGGGTTGGGGAGGTAAAATGAGATCTGGATATGGCCAGAAGATGTTATAGAAATGTCGTGATCACTTCGGGGGTAGGGGTGTCAAAGCAAAAACAGACCATGGCAATAGAGATCGAACCCTTCACGGAAAGTAGCTCAGAGCCGTTGGTCATGCCAGCTGAAGAGACAGAAGAGATAGAGCTCATCCCGGGCAAGGCTAACAAGACGGTGAAAATAGGTTCGGGTCTACCAGAACATCTCAGGACGAACCTCATTGAACTCCTGCAGTGTTTTGTTGACATCTTCGCCTGGGAACCTCAAGATATGTCGGGAGTGAGCAGGGATGTCGCAGAGCATCGGTTAGAAGTGGACCCGTAAAAGAAGCCAGTTCGGCAAAAGAAGAGGATCTTTGCGCCTGAGCGCCAACAAATCATCGATGAAGAGATTGCAAAATTGTTAGCTGCTGACTTCATCTTCGAAATTGACTATCCGCAGTGGATGGCAAATGTGGTGCTGGTCCAGAAGCAGAACGGGAAATGGCAGGTCTGCATCGACTATACAGATCTGAATAAGGCTTGTCCAAAGGATTTCTACCCGTTACCTCACATTGACCAGCTCATCGATGCAACTTCGGGATATGCCTTGTTAAGCTTCGTGGATGCATTCTCTGGCTATCATCAAATCTCCATGTGTAAAGAGGATATATCGAAGACGGCGTTCATTACGCATCGTTCGGTATATGCCTACAAGAAAATGACCTTCGGCCTCATCAACGCCGGGGCCACTTACCAGAGGATGATGAACTATGTCTTCAGGCGTCAGTTGGGCAAGAATATGGAAGTATATGTGGATGACATGATTGTTAAGAGCATGTTGGTGCACAAACATCTGGATGACCTGGAGGAATACTTTCAGACAGTCCGTCATCACAAATTAAGACTGAATCCTGTCAAGTGCACCTTCGGATTAGGGGCTGGCAAGTTTCTGGGTTATCTGGTCAGTCAGAGTGGAATTGAAGCCAATCCAAAAAAGATTCAAACGATCCTTAACATGAAGACTCCTCAGTCATTTAAAGATGTTCAACGTCTGACTGGAAGGATTGCAGCGTTGAGGAGGTTTATGTCCAAATCGGCAGAAAGGTGTTTGCCATTTTTTGACACGTTGAAAGGGCCGAAGAATGCCAAGACGTTCCAATGGACTTCGGAATGCGAAGACGCCTTTCAGAGCATCAAGTCCTACTTATCTTCGGCGCCTTTGTTGGTGAAGCCCGCTCCTGCTGAGCCTTTGTATTTGTACTTAGCAGCTAGTTCGTTGGCAGTAGGAGCAGTTTTGTTGCGAGAAGTTGGGGCTAAGCATCACCCGGTTTATTATGTAAGTCATGTTCTTCGGGATGCTGAAACAAGGTACCCAAATATTGAGAAGTTTGCTTTTGCTTTAATAACTGCTAGTCGAAAGCTTAGGCAATATTTCCAGGGTAGGTTGGTAATAGTTTACACAGATCAGCCTTTGAAGAAGATTATGGGAAAACCTGAGGTATCGGGGAGATTAGCTGCATGGACGATGGAGTTATCTCAATTCTTCGTTGAATATCATCCCCGAACTGCCATCAAGGGGCATGCCTTAGCAGATTTTGTGGTTGAGTGTTCGTTTTCTGAAGCTGATGAAGATGTAGCAGAAGCTGAAGGATCTGACAGCATAGTTGCGGTTCTTCAGCAGAAGCAGAGTTCGTGGACACTGTATGCAAATGGGTCTTCTACCACGGACGTCAGCGGAGCAGGGATTATTCTGACCAGCCCGGAGGGATTCAAGGTGCAACATGCCATCAGATTTCAGTTTAAAGCAACGAACAATGAAGCAAAGTATGAGGCACTGTTGGCGGGATTGCGACTAGCTAAGAGTCTCGAAGTGCAAAGAATAGTTATCTTCAGCGACTCTCAGTTAGTCGTTAAACAAGTCTCCGGGGAATACGAAGCCCGAGGTCATAGAATGATCAAGTATTTGGCAGAATTGAAAGAACGGCTTCAGTATTTCCAGTTTTACGAATTTCAGGGGGTCGAGCGTAACGACAATTCTATTGCCGATGCACTCTCCAAATTAGCCACTACGGATGTTAACATTTTTGATGGGTCGGTTTACTTGAAAATTTTGTAACATCCTAGTGTTCATCATGAATCGGTAATGTGCGTTGACCGAACCAACTGCTGGTTGACTCCATATCTGGAGTATCTAGAAGATGGCATTTTACCTTCGGATCAGATGCTGGCCAAGAAAATCAAGTACAAGAGTGCTAATTTCGTTCTGATAGATGGGGATCTGTTTCGAAGGGCCTTCTCATCTCCACTGTTAAAATGTTTGACTCCGTCCGAAGCTGAATATGCTCTTCGAGAAGTTCACGAGGGCATCTGTGGCGACCATATGGCTGCTAAGTCATTAGCCTAGAAAGTACTTCGTCAGGGATACTACTGGCCTACCATCTTCAAGGAAGCCACTGAATACGTCAAGAAGTGCGAGAAGTGTCAGCTCAACAGTCCGATCCCACATCAGCCACCAAAAGAGTTATAATCGATCTTATCTCCCATTCCCTTTGCTGTCTGGGGGGTTGATATACTAGGTCTGCTACCTAAAGCAAAAGGTCAGGTCAGCTTTGTTATAGTTGCCATCGACTACATGACCAAGTGGGTAGAAACAAAACCGCTTAGGTTAATAACGGAACAGGAATGCTTAAAGTTCATCAAGGAGTTGGTAGTATTTCGGTTCGAAATTCCTAAGGTGGTGATTTCAGACAATGGACGTCAGTTTGTGGGATCAAAATTTGAAGCATTTTGAAAGAGCTGGGGGTCCAGCACAGAAAGACTTCGGTAGCTCATCCTCAGTCTAATGGACAAGTCGAAGTGACCAACAGAACGCTGCTGAATGGAATAAAGCGCAGATTGGACGAAGCAAAAGGAAGATGGCCAGAAGAGCTTCTTAGCGTGTTACGGGCCTATCGGACCACCCCGAGGACCACAACAGGAGATTCGCCTTTCAGACTGGCCTACGGTACTGATGCCTTAGTCCCAATTGAAATTGGATCTCCAAGTCTTCGAGTTAGTTAGTTCAAAGAGATATACAATGACGAAGGGCTGAAAGCCAATCTTGATTTACTCGAGGAAGTCAGAGAAACAACCTTGATCAAACTAGCAGCCTATCAGCGACGAGTAGCTAAGCATTATAACAAAGGGGTAAAGCTTCGCAGGTTCGAAGTAGGGGATTTCGTTCTCAGAGAAGTCGAAGCATCTGCACCCCAGAATTTGGGAAAGATGATGCCGAATTGGGAAGGGCCGTATGAAGTCATAGAAGTACCAAAGCCAGGGACTTATCGGTTGAGGGCCTTGGACGGATCTGAGATCAAGAATACTTGGCATGCCGGTAGGCTTCGAAAGTATTTTCAGTAGCTACAATGTCAGTACACCGAAAGTCTGTAAATGTTTAAGTCATCATCAATAAAAATTCCCTTTTTCTCAAACAAGTCTTGTCTTCGTTGCTGTTAATATCATCGGAGTAAGGAGGTTCGGGTGGACTCGCTGACCATTCGATGGTAGCCTCATCGATAGGTGGTCCTTATGAGTTTGTCAGGCCCTGCGTGGTAGGCAAACGTCATTGGTGTAAGGAGGTTCGGGTGGACTCGCTGACCATTCGATGGTAGCCTCATTGGCAGGTGGTCCTTATGAGTTTGTCAGGCCCTGCGTGGTAGGCAAACGTCACTGGTGTAAGGAGGTTCAGGTGGACTCGCTGACCATTCGATGGTAGCCTCATCGGCAGGTGGTCCTTATGACCTTGTCAGGCCCTTCGTGGTAGGCAAGTGTCATCCTTAAGACATTGTCAGGCCCTGCGTGGTAGGCAATTATCGATCTTTAGACCTTGTCAAGCCCTTCGTGGTAGGCAAGTGTCATCCTTAAGACATTGTCAGGCCCTTCGTGGTAGGAAAATGTCATCCTTTAGACTTCGTCAGGCCCTTCACGGCATCTACCTCACACTTTGGTAACGAACAAGTATTCCTTTACTTTATTATCTAAATTTTTCTAAGTGTTGAGTTCGGAAGGCCACATTCTTTAACTTCATCTTGTCTGTTATACGACTTGCCTAAGTTGTTAATTAACAGTTTAAGTTAAGTCCACGAAGGAGCTTGTACATTTTTCAAGTTGAATCGATATTGAAGTGTTGATAAACAGTAAATACACCGAAGTCATAAGGAATAATGTTGATATTTCATTTACATAATACTGTTTACAAAACGATAGAAACTTTTACAGAAATCCTACTGCTAAGGGAAAAGAAAATCATCTTCAGGAATCAGCTTCGTCTTCCGAAGAGTCAAGAATGGTCGGACCAACCTTGGATGTGACAAGTCTTGCCTTATCTTTGCTTCGGCATTCGTCATAGCCATCCGAGAACATTTGGACGATCTCCTCGTTCAATTCAGCTGATTTCTGATATTCTTGTTGAACTTCTCTCCGAATATTTTCGGTCAGAGGGGGACCCAAATCTCTCAAAGCACGAAGTTCTTGAAGCTCCTCTTCGAGCTTTGCCCGTTCCTTCAGATGTCCCAAGTCCCTAGCTTCGAGTTCATTTACTTGCATCGCCAGGCTCTTGTTGGTTTTCACCATTGTTTCGTTCTTCCCCACAAGAACTTCATTCCTACTAACCAGATCTATGTTCGTACTAATGGTGATTCGGTGTGTGGCTTCAGCTGTCTCCAGTTTTTCTTTTAACTTGTTCACATCCTTCTGAAGGCATTCGTTATTGAAGAGAGCGATACCATGGTCCCTTCTCTCTTTATTCAGAGCCGACGCCAGAACAGCGTTCTCTCGACTGGCTGCGTCTTCTTCGGCTTTGAACTCTTTGTATCGGGGAAGAAGCCTCCCAAAGACAGCATTGGCCTATAGACATTCAAAGACAGCCGGTGAATTATTAGAAGAAATAGATAATCCCCAAATATTTCAATTGAACAAACTAACCTTAGCCTGGTAACTCATGCCTTCCTCGATCAAATCCCTAATCGAGTTGTTTCCGAACCGATGATCATCGGTCTCCCGAACAAAGGAATCGAACAGCTGAAAGGGAAAGTTCGCGTTAAACTCCGGCCATACGGTGGGAGAAGATGCGGCTTCTCACCTGAAGGCGGATGGGGAAGAGGGCATGGATGGTTCGGGGGGCGGTGGTGGTTGATCATCGACAGGTTGTTTCCTTTTACGAGACAGAAGTGGAGACTCGGTTGGATTTTCGAGCTCGTCTTCGAAAACACAGATCTCCACAGGAATGATGGTCGGAGGATCAACTTCAGCAGGGGGAACCCGAAGCTCATCAGCAGATAAAGGAGTCACCTTGGTCTTCCTCTTTTTGGTACGAAGAGCTTGCATCCGCTCCTTAGCCGACATATCAATCAGACTGGTGGTAGAGGTTTGTTGAGATTCTTGAGGAATCGATCTTGGTTTTCGAACAGCCCTCTTCTTTTGTCGAGGTCGGCTAGGTTCCTCCGCAGTTTCTGATCCATGGAAGACTTCAGCGTCATGGGCTTCCGAAGCCGGGAGTTCTTCCTGTGGGATGTCGGTGGGGGATGATGATGATTTACCCGAAAGGAATTTATCCAAATCCCTTCGGTCGATCGATGTTGGTTTTATCAAAGACACTGCAAATTAACAAATCACGTAACCCTTTAGACCAGTTCACTAAAAGAAATCTCAGCAAATTACATACCAGTAAGAGTTTAGAACTCATATTTATGGTCATACAACCACGCTTGCTTGCGCAGGAGTCCGAAACTCCATTCCTTCAGGGGAATCTTCTCGAGAATGCTTGCCATTTCTTTCACACGCTCCTCTGGAATGTCCCCAAAGTCTGCAGAAATCCGCTCGGAGGTGGTCCATTCCGGGATAGATGGGATTTTAGATCCCTTCACGAAGAACCATTCTCTGTGCCACCCCTTGTTGCTCGAAGGAGTATCCATCAAAGATCGTTTCTCGAACTTGGCGTTGTGCTTGGGGGACTGTTTGCTCAGCACTTTGAAGCCTCGTTCCCGAGACTTCCCAGCAGAGAAGAGAGTGAAAAAGGAATCAACTGTTGGGGGTATCCCCAACTCATAACAGAATGCTATGAAAGCCAGGATGTGGATGTACGAATTTGACACCAGTTGGGCGAATCCCACTCCGATAAACCCCAGAAGAGTAACAAGGAATGAGTGAAGAGGGAATCTAACTCCCTTCTCTAAAATAGTTACCGGTACGGCAGTTCACCCATCCGGTCGTTGGTACATTCGTTCGTGTGATTCCGGAGCTCTGGCCAGATGGGTGTCCGAAATCTGATAACGACTTCTGATGGCACGCAGCTCGATCTCGGTGCTGATAGAAGGGGTATTGGCGTGAGGATATTGTTCTTCACTCTCAAAAAACTCTGAGGGGTTGGGTAGTGGGTTTGAGGGGTTCTTGGCAGGACTAGCCGTGATTTGGGGGTTGGGGTTTGAAACCGAATCGGTAAGGTTGTGACTAGGAGGAGTGGTGGAAATCGGAACAGCAAGAATGGGGGTGGAATTGTCAGAATCTTGGGTCGCCATTGCTACTAAGATCTTGCAGGAAAGAAAGAAATCGGAGAGAAGGAGAGAACATTGTATATCAAATTCAAATTAAGCTGGTAAAGTCGTCAGAATTGGGGAAAATTGGCTTTTATAGTGGTCTTTTCAAATTTTGCACGAAAACTAAGGGCGACGCATTAATTGGAGATAATGATGTGAAAGAGGAAGGGGTAACGTCCGATTTTGGTTTTAATGGATTATCCAGAGTGGACTAGCGTTCATTGGATCTTCATTTTTCGTCCTAAAGGCTGTTGGACATGTGCCATTTGGGCTTCTGGATCCATTGGAATTAGCGACTGTTACTTATCAGTTGGACCTCGGTGAGATTCCTTTCTCCCCCTTTGGTTTATTACAAATCCCTTTCACTATGGACTTACACTATTTATAGTCTTTCACTAAACATCCTGTTTAATAAAAGACTGGGGGGCAATGTTGGGCCATAATACTTTTCATACTGGACCAGGCCGAATGGGCTTGTCCTTTAGATTATGTCACTTTTGTCGTATTGGGTCAAACAACTTGGGCCTCGTTACTTGATTATAATATTGGGCTTAGTCATTGGATTGATCCATTATGTAAGCTGTCACTTATCCTATCTTTGACCGGTAATCATCACAAAAGGTAGTGGTTGACTGTTATGTCTGCCACCTTTCTGCATGGCATTAATGAGGATGGGACTCCGATTACCGGCGGGAGGTAAAAGTGGTAGCAGGTAGGAAAATAAGCTACATACTTTCGGCTGAGATGACCGGGGGTGAGAGGAGGTGTCAGGAGATAGTGGGTGGCACAGTAAACCGGGTCTAGGGAGTGTATGGGGCAAGGATCACTAAAGGTAAGGGGTAACAAAACACAACACATGATTATTATTTTCTCACTCACTCGAACACTAGTCAATATTTTTCCTCCATTGTTAACCTTGTGATCGCCTGTACTGACTCTCACGCCGGAGCTATCCCCCGACGGTCAGGCCGTCAAGCTTTTGGTGTTGACCTGTTGAACTGTGCAGGATCAGGGCGTCTTACGTGATTGGGACGCGGGAGAAGATCTTGGCGTTAACAAAAATCATGGGAAGAAACACCAATCCGAGAAACATTTCTAGACGATAACTGTTATAACAAATCCAGATTCCGGAAACAATAAATATCCAATCTTAAATATAAATAATATTCAATAAAAACGTAAAGCCAGATCGAAACAGCCACCGAAAAAACCATCAAGATCTGAAATCCCCACCTCAAATAACCCCCACACCAGATCATAACCTCTGATTTCAGCACAGACTTCATCAATACCCCCTACTAATTGAACAATGAAAAACCACGATCCATCAACCCTCGGACTTGGCACTGAATAGATTGGAGAAGAGACCTTCGGGATGGTCCTCAATTAGCCACCGAAAAGGCTAAATAGAAGTATAGAACTTAAGAAAGAAAAGCAGTGATCAGGGAAAGGGAGGAGATGGTGGGCCGAAGTGGAGGGGAAGGGGAAAAGGGAGAGAGGAAAGCAGATGGGCTAGTAAAGTAGTAATGATACCCAAAAGTAGTCCGGGCTACTAAAGTAATGCTTTGTTCGGTTATTCGGTTAAACCAAATAACCCAAGAATGATATCTGTATAAATTAACTGAAAACCGTATATAATTTCGGATATAACCGAAATGTTAAAAATAACCAAATTATCAGAAAATTTCGGTTCGGTTCAGTAATTCGGTTATATTCGTTTTTTGCTCAGTCTTACTTCTAGTTCGCTGGAGAAGCGGATTATATATATATATATATATATATATATATATATATATATATATATATATATATGAAAATGTTCAAAGTTTTTTTGTGGCTTTATTGTGTTGAAAATATAGAAAGAGCAAAACCAACAACCAAGTTTATCATTTCTTTTTCCGGTTTATGCAACGAAAATGTGTAAATCTATCTTGAGATTTTTGAATTATACTTCAATCTCTTCAATCTCACCATGTTAGAATTAGATTTGTCATGTTCCACATCTGGTTTGTAAGACACTGTTCCTCAAGTTTATTAATTGATCCAACAATTCAACTATCATCATTCATCAGTTACAAAAGGGATCAAAATGACACAAAACTAGAACATTAGGAGAAAAGTGAACGGGTCAAAACAACAGGCAATAGAGTGCAAATAACCCTGTTAAGAGAGGAAAATTGGTTCAAGCATACACAATTCACTACCACTAGTCTTTCTGTTGGCATCAATTGAAAACCTAGACCTTGAAAAATCTATTACAATTATATCAAACCCAATAATATCTATTTCATCAAAAAGAAAATGAACATTATCAACTGTCTAGGAAAGTTTAGTTAAGCTGACCAAGTTTCAAACTACACCAATTTTCATATATGTGTATTATAATTTATAAATATCCCCACAAGGATGTGACAACCCGAAAATCGAATTGTCCAGAATTTTAGTTTAAAGAATTAATTATTAATAAAATGAATTTTTTTTATTAATACTATTATGTGCTATGTGTTTATTAATCGTTCTATAACCTAGAATGATTATAATACGGGAGGATTCTGGCTACGAGCTAGACTAAATAAATAAGAATTTTCAAGATGAAAAAAAAAATTCCGGGAACAAAAATATTTTCGGGGAAAAAGACGAAATAGGCACTATTCATCCAACGAAGCCTAAAGGTTAGGGTTTGAATAACCTAAGCCTTTTCGAGAACTCGATATGTCGAAATGACATTCCGTCGAAAGATTTGACGATAATATATCGTGAAAAGTTAAGCAAGTCGATAAAAGTTTTTCTCGAAAAACGTGCAAAAATTGGACAAAATAAAAACGACGAAAAGTATTGTTATGAACTTTTCATTCGTTTAACTACATTAGGAAAAATCGTGAAGGAAAACGCTTAACCTCAAAAAGTGTTTTTCAGTTTTTCGGAATTCCGAAAAATACGTAAAAGTTAAACTGTAAAGGAAAGACGAAATATCCAAAAATATTTGGATTCCGAGAATTGCAGTTTTTCGAACTGTCGGACAAATTCCGCAAGGCGGAAGCACGAAGCTTCCAAGGGAAGCTTCATGAATAGTAAGGAGGTGGAGTAAGGAGGTGTGAACAGTAAGGAGGTTTGGGGCGAAATGACTATTTTGTCCCTAACCTTGAAAATCTATAAAAGGAGAGCTTAATTCATTTATTGGTGATTTTGAAAATCACCAACACTTGAGAGAGAGAGAGAGAGATTTCGGATGGAAAGGAAAAGGAAGAGGAAAAGCTAGTACGTGTACAAACTTTGTCCGACGGGAGAAGATTAAAGAAGAGAGGTAATCCGGAACCTAAAGTAAATTTTATTTAAGTTTTCTATGTTAAAAACATAGCTTAATGAGAATAAGAAGTAAGAGATGTTAAGAATGATTTCATATGGTTAAAATCATGAGAAAACAAATAAATAAGATTTAGAAATTAAGTTTATAAATTTCTTAAGGAAGTATAAGATTCGTAATGAATCATATGAACAATTCGGTGATATTAGTAAGAAATGGTGTTTCATAACACCAAATTCCAAGAAAAAGTAAAATCATAATCAAAGTATAGATTAAAAAATGAAGAACGAATGAAGAACGCGAAGAACACGAAGAACGTTATTGATGGACAAATTTAATATCATCGTAGTTATAACTTATTGTTGATGGACAAGTTTAAAACCATCGCGTATAAGTTAGTTGCTTATTTCTTGGTTAGGAACGGTAGAAACGTTCGAAGAATGAATTAAACTTAGCTATAACGAAGTTATGGCGAAAATTTCGTAAAAGACGAACGAAAAGTAGAGAGTTGTAAATAAACCCGAATGTGTAGGGTATCATAAGAATGTAAGGAAACATAGAAAACGTGAGTCGTAGATTCAAGAATGAATGAGTTCCGAGTTAGGATAACCGAATTACGGATGAACGGACGAAGAACGTTAATAACGTAAAACAAACAAATGATGAAGATTAAGCCAATTGAATGGCATGTTAACGGATTCAGAATGAATTTCTATCCGAGGGAAGTTGAAGTACGTAAGATAAGGAAGAGAATGTCTTTGGAACGACCTCGTTCTGAGTTATATCGAATAAGTTATGAGATTGTGAAGTAAGCGTCTAAAATTTGATTTAGGACATAGAAAAATTTTAGAAACTTTAAGCCTGGCGCCGCAGCGCTAACCCGGGCCATCAATTATTGTAGAGTCGCGCTGCAGCGCGAAAAGAAAGGAAGGAACCGGCGCCGCAGTGCCGATGCAGGGCAAGACCTAGAGAAGAGAGTTTAAATGCTCAACTCTTGGGGGAAGTCTAAAGGAAAGATAAAGAACATATAGTTCAATTAATTTAATACTTAATCAAGTGAATTAAACCTTTAGTAAAGGTTGAACGGGATTACAAGACAACGAATGTAAGCGCTGATTACGTAACCGATATCTAGGGACCGTGGTCACGATAAAATGAACGTGTGGGATTGCTATGACTGTAATTCCTTAGACGTTGACGAATGTAGTAAGTAAGATATGAATTATCGAGAAAGCCGTAACGAACGGTAATAAGGGTAATGAAAGTCCGAATGTGAGTCGGATAGAGAATGTTAGAATAAAGTAAGCGTTAAACACTTTAGCCGATGTGTGGGTTGAGTGTACGCGAATATTAAACGGACAAAACCTACACTCCGTGTATGGTTTGACCGTAAGGTAATGAAGAATGAAGAAACTGAATTAAAGGCAATAACGTATAACGTAACGAAGCCGAGTTAATGATTATAACTTGGATAACATTCCAAGTCGAATGAACCGGACGTTGTAAGATATGAATAAGGTAATGTAAAATGCTTAACGCTATAAATGCGTAGAATTAATATTGAATGATCGTTCTACGTATACAAAAGACTGTATGACTTAGACGATAAGAAATGAATCTTGAGATATGACATTTAGTTACCAGAAAGCCATAAGGAATAAGAAACTGACTTAACGAACATTATAGTTTAATGGTTCGGATAAGTTAAGATAAAGTTTAGGTTGTGGTACAATCGTGATCTTTGATGGTTGACATATGGGAGCTGAACTAAATAATTCCTTCAGAAAGTGGAGGTATATACGAAACTGGTAACCGATCTAACTCACTGTGAAAGACAGTGTAGATGAGACGGGAACTTGTTTGTTGGTTGTTTGTGGGAAACCACTCAGAGTACCATATGGACTACTAGCAAAGACACGATGTGTGCTGAGTTGTCAATTACACCATTTCTTTTATGGGTTTTGATCAATTTGGGGATTAATTTAGACCCATTAATTGATTGAATTTATATAAAATTAAAAGTGCATTTGATAGTCTATTACAAGGAGATTAAAAGAGAGTAATATATAATTCAAGTAGGAATTATATATTATGTTTTAATTGTATCCAAAGTGGAGTACATGAAAAGGTTCATTGTTGTTTAAAAAAACTATTTTCTTTAAGTCCCACATTGAGTAGGAATAAAACTATTTAATACTTTAAAAGTATATGTGGAATAGTTTAATTCACTAGTGGTACTAACGGAAAGGCTTGGAGTTGGTCACAATGACGTGGTACAAAGCACCACCCGCCCGCGCCAGCGTCCCGTGACCCGGGGGTCGTGGTGCGGGTTCGGGTCGTAAAGTCGCATTGGCGCTTTAGGCACACTTTGCACTTCGCACGTGCGCATCGTCGCTAGGAGCCAAGAGCCTCTTTTTTGCATTGAACCAGATTAATTAACTTCATTAATGATTAAACAGTTTTTTGTTTAATCATTATGGGATGCAAAACTGATATGTGATTAATATATCATTTATATTGCAAATGATTCATAACTCACATTTCAGTTACGAAACTAAATAATCTTCATCTTCTTCCTTCTATCATCCTTACATAGCAGCATATATTGAGGTTTATAGTGAGTTGCTATTAATAAGAACAAAGATAGGTTGTGACATTAATCCTAGAGGTATATTGCTAGTAGCCTTTAGCAAACCTTAGTGGTAAGGGGCAATAAACACCTTAAGGACAGGGACTACCCGTGTCAATCTGTTATCCTATTTTTTTTGTATTCATTATAATTTCTTAACAATCTTAAGGTGTTTATTTTAGAAATGGATACAGAGTCTTTCAAAATGATGAACCAGGATTTTGTCAAGCTCGATCGTTTTGATGGAAATAATTTCAGTCGTTGGCAAGACAAACTGAAATTTTTACTAACTGTTTTGAAGATTGCATATGTTTTGGACCCTAACCTTCAGCCTATTCCAGAAGATCCCAAACCAGTAGAAGGTCAGCAACCAGATAATGATGCCATCGGAGCATTGAAAGAGCAAAGAAGGAAAAGGACTGAAGATGAGGAACTTGCTCGTGGACATATCCTTAACACGCTATCGGATCGTCTTTATGACTTCTACAGCAATATTCAGTCACCAAGGGAGTTATGGGAGGCTTTGGAATTCAAATACAAGGCTGAGGAAGAAGGTACAAATAAATATTTAGTATCTAAATATTTTGATTTTAAGATGGTTGATAAGAAACCTATTTTGGAGCAAGTGCATGAGCTCCAGGTTATTGTTAACAAGTTAAGGGTTCTTAAAATTGTTTTGCCTGAAACTTTTCAAGTTGGAGCAATAATTGCAAAATTACCTCCATCTTGAAAAGATTTTGCCAAAAAGTTGATGCATAAATCTGAGGATTTCTCCTTGGATCAAATTCAGAAGCATCTTCGTATTGAGGAAGAAGTCCGAAAACGCGATGCTAAGAATTTGATTCAAGGACAGTCTAGTGTAAACTATTTGGAGGCAAAATTATTTAAAGGGAAAGGACTTGGTGTTAAAAGAGATAATTCTAAGTTCAAGCATCCTGGACAGAAAAATAAAACTTCTGATTTTAATAAAAGAAAGGGTAAGTGTCATGTTTGTGGAGAAACTGGACACTATGCCAGAGAATGTAAACAACACAAAAGCGGTTCTGCTAACATGGTTGAGGAGAACCTTGTTGCCATGGTATCTGATCTTAGTCTGGATGTGACTATGATTTCTGAAGTTAACATGGTTAATGAGCCAAATGGTTGGTGGTTGGACTCCGGATCTACTGTCCATATTTGCAATAATCGAGAAATGTTTAAAACATTTGAAGAAATTATTGGACAGGAAGTTCAGATGGGAAACAGTTCAATGGCTAAAGTTAATGGAAAAGGAACCGTGGAAGTGAATTTCACCTCTGGGAAGAAGCTAACCTTGCTGAATGTGTTGTTTGTGTCAGAAATTAGAAAGAATTTAATTTCTGTTGATCTTTTAGATAAGAAAGGTTTTAAAATTTCTGTTGAGTCTGGCAAAGTCATTCTTTCAAAGAATGGTGTTTTTGTTGGAAAGGGTTATGCTTGTAATGGAATGTACAAATTATCTATTAATAAGAACAGTTCAGTTTCTGCTTATATCACTTGTGCAATTTCTTTGTGGCATAGTCGTTTAGGACATATAAATTCAAAGAATTTGAAAAATATGCATGCAATGAAATTGATTGATATTGGCAATACTGAACTAAAGAAATGTGAAATTTGTGTTAAATCAAAAATTGTGAGGAAACCATTTCCAAGTGTACATAGAGAATCATAATTGTTAGATTTAATACATACTGATATCTGTGAGTTAAATGGAATATTGACAAGGGGTGGAAAACAATATTTCATTACTTTTATAGATGATGCTAGCAGATATTGTTTTGTTTATTTGTTGAGCACAAAAGATGAGGCATTTAACTCATTCAAAAAATACAAATTAGAAGTAGAAAATCAACTTGAGAAGAAGATTAAAATTTTACGTTCTGATAGAGGCATGGAATATTGTTTGAATGCTTTTGATGCATTTTGTGAAGAAAATGGCATTATACATCAAACAAGTGCAGCATATACACCTCAACAAAATGGTTTAGCAGAAAGAAAAAATCGTGTGTTTCATGATATGATTAATTGTATGTTAAATCATGCTTGTTTGCCAAATAATTTATGGGGTGAAGCACTTCTTACTGCTTGTCATATTTTAAATAGGATTCCTAGTTCTGTAATTAAAACTAGTCCTTATGAAATATGGAAAGGCAGAAAACCTAACATAAATTATTTTAAAGTGTGGGGGTGTATAGCTTATTTTCGAGTTCCTGATCCTAAAAGAACTAAGTTAGGAGCTAGAGCTATTAGAAGTATATTTGTTGGATATGCTGAGAATAGTAAAGCATATAGGCTTCTTGATTTAGAGTCTAATATTATAACTGAGTCCAGGGATATGGAATTTTTTGAAAATAAATTTTCAAAAGATGTTGAGAATGTGGAAATGCCTAAATTTGATGAGCCTAGAGGTCCTACAAGGTCTAATGTTGAGGTTGAAGAACCTAGTGTTCCAATTCAACCAAGTGGACCTAGAAGGAGTACTAGAGCTAGAAAATATAAAGATTTAGATGATGATTTCATTTCATCACAGTCTCTATTATTTTTGGTGGAAGGGGACCAAAATAATGAGGTGGTAAATGAAATACCCTATGTATTTAGTCTTGAGACTGATCCTAAATCATTTAAAGAAGCTATGGCTTCTAGGGATGCTGCTTTTTGGAAGGAAGCTGTAAATGATGAAATGGATTCAATCTTGAGAAATAATACTTGGGTATTGACAGATTTACCTAGAGGTTCTAAACCTATAGGTTGTAAGTGGGTTTTTAGAACAAAGTATAACACTAATGGTACTATTTCTGCTTTTAAAGCAAGATTAGTAGCAAAAGGTTTTAGACAAGTAGAGGGTATTGACTATTTTGATACTTATGCACCGGTAGCACGAGTTACTTCCATTCGAATTCTTTTTGCCTTAGCTTCATTGTTTGATCTTTATGTTCATCAAATGGATGTAAAGACTGCATTTTCGAATGGCAATTTGAATGAGGAAGTATATATGGAACAACCCGAAGGGTTTGTTGCTCCCGGAAATGAGGCTAAAGTATGTAAATTAGTTAAGTCTCTTTATGGTCTAAAACAGGCACCAAAACAGTGGCACGAGAGATTTGATACTGCTATTTTAAACTTTGGGTTTAAATATAATAGTGCAGATAGGTGCCTATACTCCAAAACCACTTCTGATTATATGGTGATAGTCTGTTTGTACGTAGATGATATGTTGATTATCAGTACGAATATGGTTGGAGTAAATGAGACTAAAAAGTATTTATCCTCTGTCTTTAAGATGAAAGACTTAGGTGAGGTAGATACTATTCTAGGCATCAAAGTTAAAAAACATAGTGGGGGTTATGTATTGAATCAATCTCACTATATTGAAAAAATATTAACTAAGTTTAGTCATCTCGAGTTCAAGGAGGTGAATACTCCTTTTGAGAATGGAGTTAAACTCAAAGCAAATGAGGGTAGAGCTATTGCACAGCTAGAATACGCAAGTGCTATTGGTAGCCTTATGTATGTTATGCATTGTACTCGGCCAGATATTTCTTTTACAGTTTCTAAACTTAGTAGATATACTAGCAGTCCTAATATTGATCATTGGAAAGCTATTGGAAGGGTGCTTGGATATCTAAAAAGAACCAGTGGCATAGGACTGTTCTACTATAAATTCCCTAGTGTTTTGGAGGGATATTCTGATGCAAGCTGGATTAATAGTGTGGGAGATAATAAATCTACAAGTGGGTGAATTTTCACTCTTGCCAGTGGTGCTGTTTCTTGGGCAAGCAAGAAACAGACTTGTATTTCTCACTCTACTATGGAGTCAGAGTTTATTGCTTTGGCTCAAGCAGGAAAAGAGGCTGATTGGATTAGAAATATGTTGTTAGACATAGATCTATGGCCAAATCCAATGCCTCTAATTTCACTATATTGTGATAGTGAAGCTACGCTAACAAGAGCGTATAGTGGTACCTATAATGGTAAGTCTAGACATATTGGTCTAAGACATGAATTTGTAAGACAATTGATACATGATGGTATCATAACTATTGTTTATGTGAAGTCAAGTAAAAACTTGGCTGATCCACTTACTAAGCCTCTGACGAGAGATTTAATAAGTTTGACTACACGAGATATGGGACTTAAACCATTCTGAGCCAAAGGTGATGGGAACCCAACCTATTACTAGGTTACCCCTAGTTTATAGGTTCAATGGAAAAAACAAGTCACAGTTATTGGTTGAGTTACTATCAATTTGGTCTCATATGTAGTATATGACAGTAACGTCTGTTGCATGACTGAGGATGAGCTATGCTCTTAACAAAGTGTTGCACTTATAGCAACAGGAGTGCTAGAGAAACATTTTGCCTATATGAACTAGAAGTGAAGCCGCTTCTTATAGAGAGTTATGGTTTACTCTCTTAGAGGTTCAAGAAACAGGATGTTGCGCATGTCTTTAATAGCGCAAAGTGATTATTATGCTCACCGTAAAGGGAGGTTTGTGTGTGTATGATAGCTTCGGTCATATCATTTGAAATAGAGGTTCAATCTACGGACACCGTCTATTTTAATGTGATTTTGAGTTGTTTATACTAAAAGAAGATTCAATGTTCGTCACACCTTCTATTATGCATACAAATCTTGGAGTTGATAGATAAAGAATTGTTTGAAGAAAAGTAGTTTTTCAAACAAGTGGGGGATTGTTAATTGCACATTTTCTTTTATGGGTTTTGATCAATTTGGGGATTAATTTAAACCCAGTAATTGATTGAATTTATATAAAATTAAAAGTGCATTTGATAGTCTATTACAAGGAGATTAAAAGAGAGTAATATATAATTCAAGTAGGAATTATATATTATGTTTTAATTGTATCCAAAGTGGAGTACATGAAAAGATTCATTGTTGTTTAAAAAAACTATTTTCTTTAAGTCCCACAATGAGTAGGAATAAAACTATTTAATACTTTATAAGTATATGTGGAATAGTTTAATTCACTAGTGGTACTAAAGGAAAGGCTTGGAGTTGGTCACAATGACGTGGTGCAAAGCACCACCCGCCCGCTCCAGCGTCCCGTGACCCGGGGGCCGTGGTGCGGGTTCGGGTCGCAAAGTCGCATTGGCGCTTTAGGCACACTTTGCACTTCGCACGTGCGCATCGTCGCTAGGAGCCAAGAGCCTCTTTTTTGCATTGAACCAGATTAATTAACTTCATTAATGATTAAACAGTTTTTTGTTTAATCATTATGGGATGCAAAACTGATATGTGATTAATATATCATTTATATTGCAAATGATTCATAACTCACATTTCAGTTACGAAACTAAATAATCTTCATCTTCTTCCTTCTATCATCCTTATACAGCAGCATATATTGAGATTCATAGTGAGTTGCTATTACTAAGAACAAAGATAGGTTGTGACATTAATCCTGGAGGTATATTGCTAGTAGCCTTTAGCAAACCTTAGTGGTAAGGGGCAATAAACACCTTAAGGACAGGGACTACCCGTGTCAATCTTTTGTCCTATTTTTTCTGTATTCATTATAATTTCTTAACATGAGTTCTAGAAGAGTTATAAAAAGAAGATAAGAATGTAGATCATCAAAGATGATGATCGTATGAGTAAGACATCTCCGTATGTCATGAAGCCGTAAACCGGTAAAGAAAGTTAGTCGCGTAAACTTAGATTTCAAGAACGCGAATCTTAAGAAGTAAAGAAAAGTTTAAGCCAATGCGTAAGTCAAGTATATGACTAATTGGTGTATGTGTTATTTCCTTTTGTGCTATATAAGAATTGGAATGAGCAGTTCAGTGTAAACTTTAAGTTGTAGCTGTGCGTAAGGCAAGTTTCCTAATTTCATTCATATCCTAAATGAATGCTAGTTTCTTAAATTTTTTCAGATGTTGAACATGAGAAGTTTGTCTATGTGCAAATGTGCGATATTTGTACAAGGTGGTAGAACGTATGAGGCCTTGTGTCACAATTTGAACACTTTGATATTTCTATGAGATGAACTGTTTTGTGATTTAACTGTTCAATATGAGTATGTTTTGTTTATACATGAACCGTTATTGTTAAAACTGTGCTAATAATTCTAGCCAGACGGAATGTGTATAAAAAAAGTAGAAGAAATGAAGTATTTCAAAATGAATGTGACTAATATTTTAAAATGATAGGAATCAGGATTATTCCTATTATTCAAGCTGCTTCATAACCTTTGTTTGGTTATTGAAGTCTTAAAAGAATGTTTAAATTTTTGAAGTTGTTTATTCAACCGCTATGACTTGCTGGGCAATTGAATGCTCACACTTGCTTTAAATAAAAAATATTTTCAGCGAACGATGTTAGAAAGAACTTAAGGATCCCGTAAAGATCAAACTGACCGGTATCCAAATGAAGTGTTATTCAGTATGTGAATGAGCGTGAAGATCAAGCGAAGACTTGTAATGTAGAATAGTTTAATTAAACTATAGACTAGTTTATTGAATTGTTATGTATCCTTGGTGGCGGATAAAAGTCACTCTTGTAAGATGAAAAGAATAATATAATTACCATTATATGTAATTATTTGTAAGATGGAGGATGTATGTTGTTATATTTCACTATATAATAATGTATGTTTGGAATATGTAATCGTGATGCACGGCATCCGGATGTGAAGATAGACCGAATTTCGGGGCGTTACAAGTAGCACATGTCCAAATTACTCTGTAAAATGATTATGTACCAAAGGGCCAGGGGGGAGTAGTGAGGGGAAATTGTCAGCTCAAATTGTTGAACATGATCTCATTGATTTGGTTGATGCTAATATCGGACATTGGCTGAATAGGTGGCTCATCATCTTCCATTGAAGGGGCCAAGCGCACAGGTTCTCTGCTGTATTCATCTGCCAAAATCAAAAGAGTAAATCAAGATAAACTATAAGTGGTGTAAGAGATCTCTAACTAGAGTTGGAGTTAAGCCTCACCAAACATTGTGTTGAAAGAAGTTGGAGGAGGGGTAGCCATGAAGTTGAGGCCAACGTAAAATCCAATTGCTAATACAACAGTCACTAGAGCATAAGTTGGCACCGCTAATGCCCAATACCTAGCACGGGTAAAATACCAATATAAACAACTTATATGAATTGTCGTTTCAAATATTAT
Organism: Panax notoginseng; assembly: GCA_016801055.1. Lineage (NCBI taxonomy): Eukaryota > Viridiplantae > Streptophyta > Magnoliopsida > Apiales > Araliaceae > Panax > Panax notoginseng. The sequence continues at coordinate 68,676,696 of CM029019.1, forward strand.
CTGAGTAACGGTTTTTTACGAGTCATTACCTGAGCGACTTATCTGAGCAACAGTCTATTTTCAAGATCCCAAAGTTCAAAATCCTTGTGAAATAGATAATAGGTTATTGTAAATGTTATACATATCTAAGTGTCTTCCTATTCCAATTTTAATTTACAAATATTTCATTTGATGAATATTGAACCACTTGGACATGAGACTGAAGTTATCCTTCAAATGAATTCATGCATTGTTTGAGTGGACACAAAGATGTATATTTAAGGAAAAAAATGGTAACTCGTGCGAATAGAGGAAAACACGGAGTATCGTACAAACCTGCTAGGATAGTAGTAGATCCCAACAGAGTGTAACCAATGCTCCGGAAAGTATGCCCATATCAAGAAAACAACTTCTCGCAGAAAAACGAGTTTCTGTCAGAATTACACAAAACGCGAAATCATGTGCTAGATGCTAAGAATAATATTAAAGTATCTGAAACAAAAAGATATTCTAAGACCCACCTTTTTTTATGTTTTTATGTTTTCAATTTTAGTGAGTACTATTAACTAAATCTTCTGAACATGTAACAGAAAAATTGGAATTTAAAAAATACCAAATGGTAAACAAAATATTCATACGGCATCATGGATCTTACTGCTTGCCGGTAACAAATTCTTCAAGAACCCCAAATCTATAGATTTGTTCGGCTATTTCAATTTTCTAACTTATTATTACCAAAAATTTCACTTGCATCAACTAAAATAGAAAAACAAGGTGCTATATAAAGTAATATAAGTGAATCGCTATGGCTTCAAGTTTTTTGTCAATGTAAGTTTCATGTCATGCCTTGAGTGACCTTGCGTCTCTACTCTCTAGTCAAGTGTATCAGTCATATAAAGTATAATCTTCAAGTAAGATCAGTTATACAACCAAACTCATACATGAATATGAAAAGGAAATATTAAATCTCTCTACACTATAATAACCCATAGATGCACACATCATGTTTTTTGCATTTCCAGGAAGACACTTAACAAGTCTTCTATAATAATTCTATAAAAGGAAATAAGATATGCAGGTCACCTGTAGCAACAACTGTTGTAATGGACCCTACAAACCCATAAACTTCTGAAGTCTTCGGACCACGCTCTCCTGAAACACCGAAACTGGAAGCCTTCTCATCTGAATCAGGGAAGAACACCGTTGCCCTCCTATTTTTAGAGAAACTGAGGATCCTTCTGGGACTATTGACGGAACAGCTATCTTCCATTGCTTCTTTTTCAGCTTCCACCACACTCGATGTCTTTTTAACTCATACGATAATACCCATTATCTGCAATATTGCAATTGCTGCAAGATACAAGCAGCAAAAAAGAATGCAAAAATGTGCCATCAGAGAGATAGAATTCTTTAATTTGGTGCTCGTATATGTATATGTATATGGGGGTGGGGGTGCAAAAAAACTTGCACTAGAAAACATGGTAATATGCACTCAAATCAAATTAAGTATATTTAATAACACACATCCACTCATTTTACGTATCATGGTTTACATACCAAGTCAATTCTGGCATGTTCCATGATGATTTGATGTTTTATAATTATATGAATATATTATCGAGTATTTCTATTAGTTGTTGTAATATGTTGCCTGGTATAAAAGGAAAAACTCTGGGATCATGGAAGCTTCATAGGGATGTCCTTCCTCTTAAATCAGTTTTTTCAAAGAGAGAGAAACATCAATGAAGATGACATTTGCACTTTTTCCAATGAAGAAGCACAGGATAACAAAAAAATAAATTACTCTTTTTAAATTGCCCATTTGCTCAAATTGCTTGGCCTGCCATAGATTGCAACATTCAACTCCAAGCATGGACATCCATCGACTATTTGAAATGGTTTAACTTCTCCTTTACAACCATACAAGCATCTGTCCACAGATTATTGAAAGTGTCAATTGTTCATGTTCACCTACTGGCATCATGCTTCACATTAAGAAATTCTTTTCTTAGGACTCATCCAGCCTTATTTCTTCCCATCAAACCCAGTAGAGAAGTGGACCCCTCCAGAGGCAGGTTGGCTCAATTTTAATTGTGATGCTTTCGTTCAACACAATTTGATTTTTTCTGGAAACTGTGTGCCAAAACTGTGAGGGGACATTCACTAAGACCTGAGCTCTAGTCGATCAAGTTATGGAGGCAGAATAGGCTTAGGCTAGAGTAATCTTAGAGGCGGTGAAACTGACCCAACTTGTGCATTTAGATTATGTTATTGATGGGGACGGGGGTTTTGGGACAAATGGTTAATATCACATAGATAATTCTCATGCAAAACTCAATCAATTAATCATTCAATGTCTCCAAATAATGAAGTACATCACTAATTATAATACTCCTAAACAACTTTCCTAACCTAAATTCCACTCTAATACGATAACTACAAATTAAAGAAAATAACTAAAATACCACTTCTAATTCATATAGGCTTTCAAAGCCTTCTATATTGTTCTAACCAACTTTCTCGGACTCGTCCTACATAATTTCTCCTCCGTTGAAATTTTTTTGACTCCGTAGAGTTATCAACACAAGAACAATCACGTTGGATCACCAAGAAAGTCTTTGCAAGCTTCAAATTTGGCATGTCGAGAGCGCAAGTAAGAGTGAATTTGGTATTACCTTTGATAATCGAATAGATATTAGCACGAGCATCATGTTGCGCATGACGATCCCATAGCCAGTTACGCCCTAAGATAATGTGACAAACTTTAAGAGGTAGAACATCACATATAACAGTATCCTTAAGCTTGCCAACGAAAAATATAACCATACACCTCTGGGTAACCCGCAACTTTGTATTGGTAATCCATACAACATCATACGGCTCCGGGTGAGACTCAACTTTTAACCAAGTTTCTTAACTGCTTCTTCAGAAATAAGTCAAATAACATCCGTACAACTTTCAGTATCAATCACAAAAGAGCACACCTGTCCTGCACATATGACTCGTCTGAAAAATTTGCCCACGATGGATTTTAGGATCATCCTTATGTTTCTGGACAACAAGTAAAGGTCGGAGAACACCTAAACATCCTTCCAAATGAGCACCAAGTTCTAAATCTTGCTCATCAGGCTCATAGTCGTCTATCGGCTCGCAAACCTCTTTGTTTAAGTCGGCTTTTTCGCACGCTTTGTCAACAATAACAAGTTTCCTAAAGGGAGAAGAGGCAACATTCATCTTTGGGGAAGGACACTCAAAAGACATGACCAAAACCACGACAATTATAGCACCTAAACGAATTGTTGTTGCTAGCATTAAAAGAACCTGGGGTACGATTAGGCTTGCTAGTAGCTAAAGAGCTTGTTGACGATCTTTCCATTGGCCTATTTAAAACAGGCTCCACAAACGTATGCGCTCTCCTAGTTTGGACTTGTATTGGAGGTCTAACAAAATTCATTTTCAAATTATCCTCTATTTGGGTGACAACTTGAACAACATCATCCAAGAGCAAGACTTTACCTGTACCTACACCACCTGTAATCTCCAGATTCAATCCTTGACTGTACATGGAGATTAAAACTTTTTCAACTCAAGGAAATTCAGACCGTGTAACCAAACTGTAGAACATTAAAGTATACTCGGCTACAGATTTACTTCTTTGTACCAACTCTGTTAACTACAAATATGCTCACTGCTTATAATCCAAAGGTACAAAACGTCGTGTCAATGCAGTTTTCATTTCTTCTCATCTTCTCGCAGCTGTATACAAATTTCGTTGATATTGATCCCACCAAATCCGAGTTGTTCCTTTCAACTTCGCTACAGCAAAGAAGAGTTTCCTTTCATCGGATAATTCATACCAACGAAAGCTCTTCAAACTATGAATCCAATTGAAGAATGTTTCAGGACCATTATCGCCATTGAAATCTCCAACATCTAATTTTGCTCCTCTATCCACTGCATTTATCCTAGGATTTGGAACATGGGTATTAACTCATGGATTAGGGTCATGTTGTTGTAGTCTCAGATGATTAATGTGACGCCTCCAAATTCGGCTACTTGAAACCCTTATTCAGTGCTTCACGATATCAAACATTCAACATAGTATAAACTTCAACTGAATAAAGTTATTACATCAAAGTTGTTCTAATTCCAGGTACGTAGATCTTTAAGTGTTCATTACATGATAGTTTAATATTTACAGACATGTAAACTATTTATTACATCAAATCCCAGTTATTCTGTTGCTTTTCCTTTCCCCTTGTCTCTACTAAACCCTTCACTTGAGTCTGCTCAGCTGAAAACATTTATAACAAAACAAGTATGAGCATTCAATTGCTCAGCAAGTAATAGCATTCTTTAATAGCTCAACAAGCAATAAATGTTTTCTTTGAAGCATGCTTTGACAGTGAATCAAAACTGTAAAGCGATAAATCTTGAATCATTCACATTTCTGGAACATCATATCATAACAATATTGAATAACTGAGAGGTCATAAAATCATGAACATATTTTTCTTTTCTTGAAAAGGTTCAATCAGAAATTTTATCTGTGAACCGTCTTATCTTACGAGCACGGAGGGTGATCAGCTTTTTATGCCCTATATTGATCAATACTATCTTATCCAGAACAATTTTCATGTTTAACGTCACCACTCCCAGAGTGCAATAAAAATATTCCATTTCAGGGTATGTTTATTCTCAGTTTAGAATTCAAACTACAACAATATAGCTGGATAGCTTAAATCATGGCACAATAATATTTCAAGAATTATTACAAAGAAATTGAAATATATTACATCTGTGTCTGGCCAGAAGGAATGGCTCAGACTTCTTCGCGATCTGCTATGTATATTGAATTTCATTTGATATACATGAAAATACATCACCCAATCTTTTGAAGCTGATTGGAATAAAAAAGTTATTCAACCTTATATTATTCATAAATAATGAAAGACAGTTCAGAATTTAGAAAACCTGTCCACATATGAATAATCTCAGAATACTTGCTCAATAAAGAGTAAGATTTAGATACTTGCCTTGTTTGTAGACTATTGGTACAATTTCAGTTTAACTTGTGTGTTCTCACAGATCCTACACAATTATTTGCATTCACAAGCATATTAGCCAAATAGCCAAGTCATATAGCTTGCATATTAACATATCACAGTCACAGTGATCATGTTTTTAGTTTATGTTTCTATATTCGAGATATTTCAATACATTTTTCAAATACCTCATCCATGTTCTTACAATAGCCATTCTTTCTTTTATAGGGTCTGACATAATCCATGTTCATGAACTTTTCATGATTTTAGTTCATATTCCTTTTTCTTCTTTCTTGCCATAAGTATATTTTGCAATCTTCTTTATAACTTAGGTATTCAAGGTGAATACGTAAGGTATTTCATGAATTAAGTATGATTGTTTATCATAAGGGTAGAACTTTAGTTTCCAGTTTGCTTTGATTCTCTCTATCTTTACTTTTCTTGTCTAATAGATTCATTTCAAGACACTATTGCTTTAACCATTCTTGATTCTCTTAGTGATACCCAAGGCAGCCCTCTGATGTTTTATTAAACCTAATTTCGTTTAATAATCCCAACATAAGATACCCATTCATGCTAGCTTTATTTCAAAGTTTGCTAACTCATTTATACAACTTTTGAGTATCTTGGAGATTCATTCATATCAACTAATGTGCTAAGGCTAACATATTTTAAGATTATACCCAAAACAGTCCCTTTCTATATTCTTTTATGTTTTGGGATATTCATAATTTGGTTGAGCAATTTATAGGTTCTATAACATTTTGTAGCTTTATTCTTGTATACAAAAGTGTTAAATACTCTTGTTTTTCTGTTATAGCCAAAACAGTCTCCTTATTGACTAAGTGTGTCTAGCTACCTTCTCTGTTGCATTAACAGTTCCCTAGCCTTGCCTATTTTGGCTTAACAGCCCTCCATAACTGACCATGCCAGCAGCCAAGCTTGGCTTGGCCCTGTGAGGCTTGGCTAAGCTTGGCATGGCCTCATGTGGCCCCGCGGCCCCAGACTCAGCTTATCTGCCCCAACAGTCCCTTAATAGGCTTTAATGGTTCACTTAGTTTAATAGTTCCATGTTTACTATTATTTAAAGGTAAGCTATTAGACTAAATTTGGAAACCAAAGAAGCTCTTTGGTGTTGCTATAGTAGCTTCTTGCTGCTATTCGCAGCCAATTGCTGCTGCCAATTTTTTTATCTTTTACTTTACCCATCTAGATGAATTGTAGTTTTGTTATAAATTCCACACACTTGCTTATTTAGGAGTTAGAATTTGAGCTTGATGGGTAAGCTTTTAAACTACACCAAAAAGCCAAAAATGGCTCGTCAAAGCACTCCTAACTGCAGCTATCTGCTGCTGGTACCTACTGCTGCCACTTCTTTTCTTTGATCTATGTTTTGGTACACTTTTATTTCCACATTCTTTGTTTGTATGAGTTGAATTTTGAAGCTACCATAGATGAGACATTCACTTAATATTGAGATATATTAGTTGGGCAAGTTTGGTTAGTTCAAATGGGCTGACCGAGAGCCAAGGAAGCACCCAGTCATTGACTAACGTGGTGACTGCTGCTGCCCACGGCAGCAGCCTTGCTCCAAACTAGACACTAAGCAATCTAATAACTTTTGATTCATTCATCGGACAACAGCCGATTTTAAAGTATATTATACATTGCATACATGGCTGCTATTATAGAGTATAAACTCCCCATTTTGGAATAATTAAGTTACTCAAAACAGTGGTCAAGAATAGCTTGACACACTAGTTTTCAACTTTTCATTTTGGCTTGATATTGGATTTTGTTTTCATTTCGTACACCAAAAATGTTTATCTATCATCATATATGGTTTGCATACCTAGCTCAAGCTTTACTTTCTTCTCATATTCAGATTTTAGCCAAAACAGTTCTTTTAGAACTTTTATCAAACAGTTGGTAGGCACAGTTTTAGGCTATCAGTTTCATAACCATTAGTTTATATCATGAACCCATTAAATCCTCCTTATTACTCCTCAGCCAAACCCATCTCCTTGTGCCTAATTTCAATTCATAGCAATCAAATAGCTTATTAACAAGAATCATGTATAGCTAGTAGCCTTAAAGACCACTGTTTACATAATCAAAGTTCATTAATTTAATAACCTTCTACCTATCATGCAACAACCAGCTCTATACAAGCGTACATCTTTAAAACAGAAGCATGCAAGATACCTTTCCTTTATATATTAATAAATTCTTGTTATCCCTTGATCAAAATCCCAGCTGCCCCCTTAAATCTTGAAGCTTCAAATTATTTTCTTGTGCCAGCCGTATATAGGTACTAGAGATTGATATCGAGTAACTCAATTGTGATTGAAACTAGAGAAATCCGGTAATTGCCTTAGCAAGGAGCGAAATTGGTTGAGAGAGAAGGGAAAACAGGGAATTATTGGGAGTCTTTGATTTATAGGATGCTATTCCTTACCTCCCGCATTATAGCCCATCTGAGTAATATACCTATATTAATCACATATAGGCAGCTCCTGCTAAGGAAATCCTTGTCACTCCGTGTTTGGTTTATTCATTTGATATAACCCATTATTTCCCCTCTGCACTTATCACATTATAAATACAGTATTTATAAAATACCAAATGCACTCTAAAAAAAAATTTGAACAAAATATTCATAAACCATTTCTGCTAATACAGAAACTTTTTACCAAATAAAAATATTTTAGTTGATAAATTAATTTCATTATATTAAAATAATTTATTTGCTATAAATTACTCTAGTATCTACAAAAATACTTCAAGTGTATTTTTGTTTAAATTAACTTTCCCGCATATTTACGTAACAAATATAATTAGATATATTTATCACGTCTTGTTCCCATATTTCATTTATCGCAAATAATTTTTTATTTATCGCAAATAATTTTATATAAGCGATACAATAGATCAAATATTTTAATAATTTGATTTCTTTTTCATCATAACTAGTCTGGAATGTTGTCTTTGGAACATCTTCATCTCTTACCTTCAACTGATGGTATCATTTCTTAGTTCTATTTTTGAAAAATATCTCGCCTCCTTCAGTTGATCAAAAAGATCGTATATCCTGGGCAAAAAGATCGTATATCCTGGGCAAAGGATATTGATTCTTTTGTCACTTTGTTTAACTCTCTGTAGTCAATATAAAATCTTAACGATCCATCATTCTTCTTTACAAACAACACAGGCGCTCCCCAAGGAGACGTACTGGGTCGAATGTATTTCTTATCCAGCAATTCCTGCAATTGTATCATCAATTCTTTCATTTCTACAGGAGCCATTCTGTACGGTGCTTTCGAAATTGGTGTCGTTCCTGGTACCAGATGAATAACGAATTCTATTTCCCTGTCTGGCGGAAGGCCCGGTAACTCGTCAGGGAAAACATCTGCAAACTCATTTACTACCACAATCTCTTCTATCTTCGCTCCTTTTTGCTAAGTATCTACTATATATGAAAGATAACGCACACAACCTTTCTGTAACTTCTTTGCTTGCATCATCGTTAAGCAATGCGACTGCTTTGGTGATTTACTGCTGTAAAACATGATCTTCGGTTGCTTTACAGGTTTAAAACTCACAGATTTTCTTTGGCAATCAATGGTTGCTCCATGTTTGAACAACCAATCCATTTCCAAAATAATGTCAAATTCCTCGAGTTGTATCGGAATTAGATCTACTGTTAACTCACGTTCTCCTATCTTAACGCAACAATCCCTATAGACATGCTCTACAGGAATCACTTTCTTATTAGCCACTTCTATGCTCATGGGTATTTCTAAATTCGATAAAGGCATCTCTATGCGCTTAACGAATTCATGTGCTACAAAAGAACAGGTTGCCCCAGAATCAAATAATACGTAAGCATTAATATTGTTGATCGGGACAATACCTGAAACCACGTCCTTTGATGTTACCGCATCCTTTGCCGTCATATTGAAGGTCCTGGCAGTTGGCTTGTTTAGTGTAGTTGTGCCAATTGTAAGTGCTTTACTGCCACTATTTCCTTTATCACTGCTTCTTCCCTCTGCTCCTTTCTTGGGATAATTTCTGGCAAAGTGATCCATCGATCCACAAACAGAATACCCAGAACCTTTCTTTGGATTTGGACAGTTAGGAGAGATGTGTCCCTCCTGTCCACACTTGTAACAAACCATCTGCCCTTTTAGACAAATGCCCAAATGACTCTTTCCACATTTCTTGTAAGCTTCAAATTTCTTCTTTTGCCGTCCACTTTGAACATCACTCATATTCCCAAACTTATTCCATTTCCTTTTCTTATTCCATTTGCTAGCACCTTCTGTTTTAACTGACCCTTCTAACTTGCCTTTATTCTTCTTATCCTTATTATTCCTACCTCCTGTTTCGCTACCACTCTCTGCTATTATTGCTTTGTCAAGGAGAGCGGCAAAAGTTCCGATCTGTAACATTGACAACTTGTTGTAGATCCAAGGCTTCAAGCCTAACTCAAACCGTCTCTCTTTCCGTTCCTCGGTATTCACTTGATGTGGAGCGAATCGTGCCAACTCATTAAACTTGGCTACATACTCAACTACAGTCATATCGCCTTGCTTAAGTTCAAGGAATCGAACTTCCATTCTGCTTTGCATTCCAGGAGGAAAGTAATTTTCAAAGAAAAGTTTCTTAAATTTTGACCATCTTATCACACCTGTATCGGCTTTGGTCTTATTCGCTTCCCACCATAAATTTGTTTCCCCTTTAAGCATATAGGCAGCAAATGAAGTTTTCTGCTCCTTACTCACCCTGACTATCTCAAAAGCTTTCTCCATTTCTTTGATCCATGATTGGGCCTCAATAGGCTCGGTAGTCCCTCTAAACTCTGGGGGTCCTACACTTTTAAAGTCTTTAAAGCTAGCCATGTGAACATGGTGGTACATTTGCATTAGGTTGAGAAACTTTCCTATTCTGGAAAGCTTCCATCATAAAATTTGCGAATTGTTGCATAGGATTCTCTTGGCCTTCATTTCTATTCCCATTTTCGTTATGAACCTCTTCATTTCTATTCTCAATATTAGGTTCGTCATCGACATTTCTCCGTACCCTAGGTACTCTTCCTCCCCTAAATCTTGGTGGCATTTTTATCTGTTTAATAACATTTATTATTATTAAACCATTTATTACTTGGACATTCATACATAATGTAAAGCAATAACATCCATAACAAACATATTCAATATTATTATATATTAAACATGCTTTTGCATATGCCTCAACATTTCTATCTTTAATAGCTCCTCCGGCTATTACATACTATAGCATTTTCATTTGCTATTTACATAACATCTTTACCTTGTTATTAAAAGATTTACATATTCCAATCCTTAACCATTACCAGGTTAGGATCCCAAAAGATATCCCCATAATACTATCAAAAGTGGGGTACATTTACATTCTACATATACTAACACATTTACAATATTTACATCATCATATGTACATATGTCATACAGATCTCCTGACCGATACTCAAGTATCCCTATCCTGTAGTGCAACGGTGGAACGCACCCGCTCCTCAATAATCGCCATGACCCTCGCCCGCGAGATGGAGTACCTAGGCTGCCCTACCTCCTGGGGATGATTCCAGACAGCCGTCTGAACCCTCTCCATGGAATGAGTATAAAGAAAACTCATCATTTCTTTTTGCCTCCTACATTCACCCAATCGACCTTCCAGGTGATGAATGTACCCATTAGATGCTGTCATAATGTTCTCCACCTCATGGCGTTCTTCTTGGAGTTCCTGGACCTGACCCTTCAGGTATTGGGTCCTATTTTCAAAAACTTGAAGTCTGGCCAGCAATTCAGTGTTCTGATCCATCAAATAGTGGACCAGTGCCCCAAGTTGAACCATCGCCTCCTCCATATCATTCTGCTGAGGTCCAGCATCAGGTACGTCATTAATCTCCTCCACTGGGTCCTCCTCCTCTACAACAGGCTCCGGGTCTAAATTTATAACCTGGGCTGGGGCTATCTGCGGTGGAGCGATCTGCTCCTCATTAATAATTAATTCTTCTTGAATTCCAGCCATCCTATACACAACCAAATAACTTGATTAATACATAATACAAATTATATAACAAATAACGGATAACAATTATTTTTAAATTATTTTCATTTACATTTTATAATGAACTTCCACAGTCCATCTCTTTTCAATTCTATATGAGTTATTTATTTCATATCTGTCTCACTAACTTAAAGTTATAACCCAAGGTTCCCATCCTAAGGCTTCTAACTTAAAGCTTTGATACTAACCTATGACGCCTCCAAATTCGGGTACTTGAAACCCTTATTCAGTGCTTCACGATATCAAACATTCAACATAGTATAAACTTCAACTGAATAAAGTTATTACATCAAAGTTCTTCTAATCCCAGGTACGTAGACCTTTAAATGTTCATTACATGATAGTTTAATATTTACAGACATGTAAACTATTTATTACATCAAATCCCAGTTATTCTGTTGCTTTTTCTTTACCTTTGTCTCTACTAGACCCTTCCACTTGAGTCTGCTCAGCTGCAAACATTTATAACAAAACAAGTATGAAGATTAAATTGCTCAGCAAGTAATAGCATTCTTTAATAGCTCAACAAGTAATAAATGTTTTCTTTGAAGCATGCTTTGACAGTGAATCAAAACTGTAAAGCAATAAATCTTGAATCATTCACATTTCTGGAACATCATAACAATATTGAATAACTGAGAGGTCATAAAACCATAAACATATTTTTCTTTTCTTGAAAAAGTTCAATCAAAAATTTTATAAATGAACCGTCTTATCTTATGAGCACGAAGGGTGATCAGCCCTTTATGCCCTGTATTGATCAATACTATCTTATGCAGAACAATTTTCATGTTCAACGTCACCACTCTCAGAGTGCAATAAAAATATCCCATTTCAGGATATGTTCATTCACAGTTTAGAATCCAAACTACAACAATATAGTTGGATAGCTTAAATCATGGCACAATAATATTTCAAGACTTATTATAAAGAAATTGAAATATTTTACATCTGTGTCTAGCCAGAAGGAATGGCTCAGACTTCTTTGCGATCTGCTCATATATATTGAATTTCATTTGATATACATGAAAATACATCACCCAATCTTTTGAAGCTGATTGGAATAAAAGGTTATTCAACCTTATATTATTCATAAATAATGAAAGAGTTCAGAATTTAGAGAACCTGTCCACATATGAATAATCTCAGAATACTTGCTCAATAAAGAGTAAGATTTAGATACTTGCATTGTTTGTAGACTATTAGTACAATTTCAGTTTAACTTGTGTGTTCTCACAAATCCTACATAATTATTTGCATTCACAAACATATTAGCCAAATAGCCAAGTCATATAGCTTGCATATTCGCATATCACATAGTCACAGTGATCATGTTTTTAGTTTATATTTCTATATTTGAGATATTTCTACACATTTTTCAAATACCTCATCCATGTTCTTACAATAATCATTTCTTTCTTTTATGGGGTCTGGCATAATCCCTTTTCATGATTTTAGTTCATATTCCTTTTCTTCTTTCTTGCCATAAGTATACTTTGCAATCTTCTTTATAACTTAGGCATTCAAAGTGAATACATAAGGTATTTCATGAATTAAGTATGATTGTTTATCATAAGGGTAGAACTTTAGTTTCCAATTTGCTTTGATTCTCTCTATCTTTACTTTTCTTGTCTTGTCTTATAGATTCATTTCAAGACACTATTGCTTTAACCATTCTTGATTCTCTTAGTGATACCCAAGGCAGCCCTTTGATGTTTTATTAAACCCGATTTGGTTTAATAATCCCAACATAAGATACCCATTCTTGCTAGCTTTATTTCAGAGTTTGCTAACTCATTTATACAACTTTTGAGTATCTTGGAGATTCATTCATATCAACTAGTGTACTAAGGCTAACATATTTTAAGATTATATCCAAAACAGTCCCTTTCTATATTCTTTCATGCTTGGGAATATTCACAACTTGGTTGAACAATTTATAGGTTCTATAACATTTTGTAGCTTTATTCTTGTATACAAAAGTGTTAAATACTCTTGTTTTTCTGTTATAGCCAAAACAGTCTCCTTATTGACTAAGTGTGTCTAGCTACCTTCTCTATTGCATTAACAGTTCCCTAGCCTTGCCTATTTTGGCTTAACAGCCCTCCATAACTGACCATGCCGGCAGCCAAGCTTGGCTTGGCCCCGTGAGGCTTGGCTAAGCTTGGCGTGGCCTCATGTGGCCCTGCGGCCCCAAACTCAGCTTATCTGCCCCAACAGTCCCTTAATAGGCTTTAATGGTTCACTTAGTTTAATAGTTCCATGTTTACTATTTTTTTAAAGGTAAGCTATTAGACTAAATTTGGAAACCAAAGAAGCTCTTTGGTGTTGCTATAGTAGCTTCTTGCTGCTATTCTCTTGCTGCTATTCGCAGCCAATTGCTGCTGCCAATTTTTTATCTTTTACTTTACCCATCTAGATGAATTGTAGTTTTGTTATAAATTCCACACACTTGCTTTTTTAGGAGTTAGAATTTGAGCTTGATGGGTAAGCTTTTAAACTACACCAAAAAGCCAAAAATGGCTGGTACCAACTGCTGCCATTTCTTTTCTTTGATCTATGTTTTGCTACACTTTTATTTCCACATTCTTTGTTTGTTTGAGTTGAATTTTGAAGCTACCATAGATGAGACATTCACTTAATATTGAGATATATTAGTTGGGCAAGTTTGGTTAGTTCAAATGGGCTGACCGAGAGCCAAGGAAGCCCCAGTCATTGACTAACACGGTGACTGCTGCTGCCGTGGGCAGCAGCCTTGCTCCAAACTAGACACTTAGCAATCTAATAACTTTTGATTCATTCATCGGACAATAGCAGATTTTAAAGTATATTATACATTGCAAACAAGGCTGCTATTATAGAGTATAAACTCCTCATTTTGGAATAGTTAAGTTGCTCAAAACAGCGGTCAAGAATAGCTTGACACACTAGTTTTCAACTTTTCATTTTGGCTTGATATTGGATTTTGTTTTCATTTAGTACACCAAAAATGTTTATCTATCATCATATATGGTTTACATACCTAGCTCAAGCTTTACTTTCTTTTCATATTCAGTTTTTAGCCAAAACAGTTCTTTTAGAACTTTTATCAAATAGTTGGTAGGCACAGTTTTATGCTATCAGTTTCATAACCATTAGTTTATATCATGAACCCATTAAATCCTCCTTATTACTCCTCAGCCCAACCCATCTCCTTGTGCCTAATTTCAATTTATAGCAATCAAATAGCTTATTAACAAGAATCATGTATAGCTAGTAGTCTTAAAGACCACTGTTTACATAATCAAAGTTCATGAATTTAATAACCTTCCACCTATCATGCAACAACCAGCTCTATACAAGCGTACATCTTTAAAACAGAAGCATGCAAGATACCTTTCCTTTATATATTAATAAATTCTTGTTATCCCTTGATCAAAATCCCAGCTGCCCCCTTAAATCTTGAAGCTTCAAATTATTTTCTTGTGCCAGCCGTATATAGGTACTAGAGATTGATATGGAGTAACTCAATTGTGATTGAATTGAGAGAAATCCGGTAATTGCCTTAGCAAGGAGCGAAATTGGTTGAGAGAGAAGGGAAAACAGGGAATTATTGGGAGTCTTTGATTTATAGGATGCTATTCCTTACCTCCCGCATTATAGCCCATCTGAGTAATATACCAATATTAATCGCATATAGGCAGCTCCTGCTAAGGAAATCCTTGTCACTCAATTAGTTCTTAACTTAGGTACAGCTCCTGCTTCTTTTTTGTAACTGATATGATTATTAACTCAAAGCCGTGTTTGGTTTATTCATTTAATATAACCCATTATTTCCCCTCTGCACTTATCACATTATAAAAACAGTATTTATAAAATACCAAATGCACTCCAAAAAATTTTTGAACAGAATATTCATAAACCATTTCTGCTAATACAGGAACTATTTATCAAATAAAAATATTTTAGTTGATAAATTAATTTCATTATATTAAAATAATTTATTTACTATAAATTACTCTAGTATCTACAAAAATACTTCAAGTGTATTTTTGTTTAAATTAACTTTCCCATATATTCACGTAACAAATATAATTAGATATATTTATCACGTCTTATTCCCATATTTTATTTATAGCAAATAATTTTATATAAGCGATACAATAGATCAAATATTTTAATAATTTGATTTCTTTTTCATCATAAATTCCTTCTCACAATATATTAAGTATAATAAATATTAATTATTATACATGACATATCACCATATCACAAATTATATTGCACATGATAATATATGCAATATAATAACACATATTTAAAAAAAAATAAAAAATTATTCTAGTAAATTCTTATTTTATTTACTCAAGAAAATGCGATTCGCTACAATTAAGATCCGGAATGGGGTCTTCAAAATTCTTATGAGCATCTTCTTATCCCTTATCTACGCGTTCCGTGAATACATCAACTTTTACTGTAAGTGTTGTAATAGAAATATGAACATTTGCAGCAAGTGTTGTGATTGAATCTTCAATCCTTTTGAGACACTTATCTTGTTGTAACATATAATTATCAAGCTTGGCGTTGATTTCGCTAGCATTTACCATGGTTCCTTTAAATAAAGGGACTTAAGTGCAAGAAGTATAAAGAAATAAAGTTGAACTAAAACTAATGAAACTTCAGGGGCTGAAATGGAAGAAAATGAAACTACAATGACTGATATATAAAATTTCAAGGGGTATTTTGAAATTTAAGATAACTTGGGGGACTAAACTGGAAAACTATAAAAACTATGGAGTACCTAACTATAATTTGCCATGAGATATATTTGTTCCCTTCATATCTCTTTTATTCTGCACAGATCTGTTTCTCGACTTCACGCTTTATTTTCTGCTTCAAGGAAGGAGAGCAGTAAGCTTGAGGAGCTAACAGCTTAAAATTTTCTCGACAAAAAATAATAAGGGTGGTGGTGGCTGGACGCTGCGGCGGTAACGGTGGTGCTCCTTTCTACTTCTCTTTTTGTTTTTTTTTTCACGCCTATGATGGTTGTGATTTGGGGCTGCGACTTGGGCTGTGTTTGGCTAGATTTTTGGCTGAAATTTGGGTTATAGTCGGTATATGTATAGTGTATTGGGGTAGATTATGGCTGTGTTTGGGTAAGGTTTGGTGTGACTGATGTTTTCATAGTGACGTTAAAAGTTGGGCAGCGAGTATAATTTTTTTTTTTCAGGCAGCGGCTGGTTGTGGGGTTGTGACTGGGCAATAGTTTTGTAACTGCTAGAGGAGTAATTAGTCTGAGTGTAGCGGCTAGGGTTTGATCATATGGGGTAGTTTATGATTTAAGGTGATAACACTGATTTTGAGTCGGCTGAGGATGGATTTAATTTTGGTATACCAAAATGATGGGGACGGGGGTCTTGGGACAAAGGGTTAATATCACATAGATAATTCTAACGCAAAACTCAATCACTTAATCATTCAATGTCTCCAAATAATAAAGTACACCACTATTTATAATACTCCTAAACAACTTTCCTAACCTAAATTGGACTCAATACGATAACTACAAATTAAAGAAACTAATTAAAATACAACTTTTAATTCATATAGGCTTCCAAAGCCTTCTATATTGTTCTAACCAACTTTCTCGGACTCATCCTATATCAATTATCTTAGAAGATAGGTTGGTTAACGAATCTGTGATCCAAGATATTCAAGCTCTGCTATCCTCGTTCACTTGTCCGGTGATATTCAACATACATAGATCAGCTTGTTTTGTAGCCAATAAGTAGCTAAATGGGCAGTCGAATGTAACTCTTTCGACCGTTAGAGCCCCAAAATTTTTATGTCTCATGAATTCACTTTTCTTAGAAACCACAAATCTTGGATTTAAAATTAAATAGAAGTACTACTCGTGGCGAAATTTGGCCTCATTGGTTCCTCTGAATCTGATACATAATTTTTCTATTGCATTTTGCCTACTGGTATAAGCTCAAGGTAAGTTACACAATCACATTTCAGTTTTATTTCCTTCCATTCATATCTACTCTTTACCACATTCAAAGAAAATATATGATATTGATTCCTGCCACCTTAGCTAACTAGCTAATCCTATTTGACTACTCTTTCTGCCCAGTAAATGTGATACTTTATATAAATAAATAAAATATTTACACATTTCTAAGCGGGCACTCCCTCCTTCCCTGCAATAATACAAGCATCAGACATCAAATCACAAAAAACCAACATATCAGCATTACTACAACAAACAACCACCATTCTGCAGATCCTCATAGTGCCATAGAATCCCCCAAAAATAAGAAATAGTTATGCATCAGCCACATAAACTACCTAATTTGACTATAATTAAGTTGTTAAAAAAAATTTATTCATAATAAGATAATTTTTTAATTAATATCCGAGGGTAAAGAGAAACTAAAAATTTAAAGTTGTATTAGAAAATATAATATCATTTGGAATATTAGCATTTATGATCAAGATCTTAATCTATTAATGCATTTTAAGTATGTTTTACATGGAATATTATTGCCACCTTTTCTTTCTTTCTTTCAATTTTTTCCCCTTTCTTGGCTACAATGTAACGGTTGAAGAATGGGAAAAAAATCCTACAGTATTTCTTTGAGAATATGAGGGCTGACACTTGGTTCATGGTGCTTCAACTAACTAACAAGGCCCATCTCAATTAGATGTTAAAGCTTTATTCAACAACACAACTCTTCTTCAATAATTGCACAAGGATGAAACAATTATGGCTAAATTAAGATAAAAATTTTAAACATGGCTTAAAACCGTCAAAGACATCACAAAGGCGATAGATTACTAAAGGACTCGGTGGGAAATAAGAAACATGGAACTAGTAACAAAAGTGTTTTTAATTGAGAAAGAAGCGCAAGAAAAGGAAATGCAAGAACTTTGAAAATACTCTTCAATATATTCTTAGCTTGTTTGATGACAAATTTCGCCCATAAGTTCTTCTGGAATAGCGAGAACACTAAGGGTCTGTTTTGATAAATAGTTTTGGAATTCAATTAGAATTGTAAATCTATGGAATTGAAATTAACTTAAATGAAATACTAAAACACAGCAATTCTACTGTTTGGTTAACATATTGAATTCGTATTATATTTGTTAGAATTTAAAAATTATTGTCTGGGTAGTTACTATTTTCATATTATTTCTAATACTAAGAATTCAACTTAATGAAATTTATCCATATAAAGTAAAACAACTAGTAACTATCACCAAATTAAAATAGACGCTATCATGCCTTTAGTTTTTATTTTATGGTATTAGTTAATTTAGTAATCTAATAAAATTGTAAAATATGAAAGAACGAATTGATATCTAAAGTATTAGACCCACTAATTCTAATTCAAAATTAACTAATTCTAATCCAATTCAATAACTTGGAATAAATGAATCTAAACAAACCCTAAGATAATTATAGAACATGATACACTTTCGTTCCAAAACACTAAATTTGACTATCCAAAATTTATTTTTTTTCCTATTTATTTCAACTTCTATTACACAATCATGATTACAAATTTATTTTATGATTTACAATTGAGTGGCATCCTCTTACATAGCCCTTGGGCCATATAACCAATGGCTAGGATCACATTTAATGGAGGGCTAGTCAACTATCTACAACCATCTACTAAAATATCTAGAATATTAACAAACATAACTATCACACGATAAATCTAGAACACTCTATTAGAAACATTTAACAAAATTTTAGAGAATACCAACTACTTCAGGTATGGTGTGGTGTATACTCTTTGAAAAATGCACATGTTGCAATACTACACTTGGAAACAACTCAATTAGTTTGAACTATATCTCAAGTAATTTAACCTATCCTATTATATACCACACGCACACAGTGACTTTTTCATTCCCGTTTTCATTTCACAAAATGTATCGAACACGTTTCAGGTAACATTAAGTCTAATAGCAACCAATTAGCTGAACCAGAGATTATAATGCAAAATGGGCAAATGCCAACAAATGGCATATCCTTCAGGTTTCAAATAAACAGAACCACACAAACAATTCTACAAACGCCCATATACTAAAAAGAGAATAGACATAGAGGTTAGATTATATACTCAAGAAGCATTTACTCATAAATCATTATTGTATGTATGTTTGTATTATATCTACACATATATACATCCTTACAAACGAAATTATTAAAGAAGGAAAAGTAATTTACCATGGAGAGTTGGGCTTTTCCGGTTGAAGTGTATCGGCGGTTGCAAAATGCAGGTAGGCTAAAAAGGATTTAATTTGGGAATGGGTCCTAACTGAAAGGGAAATAGAAAAAATCTGAGACAAAGCTCATATTGGGGCTGATTGCCACCCAAAAGAAAGGAAGAGATGGAAATTGAGGGAGAGAGATTGAGTGAAAGAGATTACCGTGCTCCAGACTGAGCAGATGCAAATTACAGTTATGGTTTGGAGCATCCATGTACATAAAAATAGGGAGGAAGAACTTTGACGATCAGGAACTTATTACTCCGTCCGTCCCAAATTATATGGTTTTTTAGAGTTCCCCGCACATACAAATATGCGTGATAAAAATACTAAAATATCCTTATGTGTTGATTTTTTTGTTTTCTGTGCATGAATCTTTATTGATGAGAATATGAAAAGATGCTTAAAAAAGATGAGAGGCATGAATGAGAGTAATGACTATCATTAATTAGGGTAAAGGGGCAAACTTAGAAAACAAAGGAAAAAAATGCATTGAAATCTTGAAAAAGCAGATATTGTGGGACAAATTTTTTTTGCTAAAAAAGCAGATAATTTGGGACGGAGGGAGTATAAAGTATAGTCATTTTGGGATTGACAAATATTTTCCCCAAATTTATGTTTTCATATTAAATTTTTTTTACTCTAAAGGGATGTATTCAATTAAGATTTTTAAATATTTTTTTTAAGTAACAGATTTTTGTAGAATTTATGAGATTTTAATGACTTTCACACACTTTAAAGACTTTTTTAAAATAATTTTTATAGACTCTATGAAATAAGTAACAGACTTTTATAAACTTTTTATCAAGATTGTGATAGACTTTTCTATACTTCTAATATATCTTGCAACTTATATTAATTATTAATTAGCCCATGTGTACAACCTCTACCTCTTTTTCCATGAACTAGAGTAAATCTCATTATATTATTGTGGCATGCGATTTTATATATGTTGAAAGCATTCACATTATTCTACTCATTTCATGATAGATTTGGATACTCGGATACCAATAAAACTTTAGAAACTACAGACGCAATACAAAAATTAAGGTCACTTTTCATTGAGCTATATATACTTTATGCATATGCGTACGCTTTTTACTAATAATTAATGGGCTTCCGAAGCCGGGAGTTCTTCCTGTGGGATGTCGGTGGGGGATGATGATGATTTACCCGAAAGGAATTTATCCAAATCCCTTCGGTCGATCGATGTTGGTTTTATCAAAGACACTGCAAATTAACAAATCACGTAACCCTTTAGACCAGTTCACTAAAAGAAATCTCAGCAAATTACATACCAGTAAGAGTTTAGAACTCATATTTATGGTCATACAACCACGCTTGCTTGCGCAGGAGTCCGAAACTCCATTCCTTCAGGGGAATCTTCTCGAGAATGCTTGCCATTTCTTTCACACGCTCCTCTGGAATGTCCCCAAAGTCTGCAGAAATCCGCTCGGAGGTGGTCCATTCCGGGATAGATGGGATTTTAGATCCCTTCACGAAGAACCATTCTCTGTGCCACCCCTTGTTGCTCGAAGGAGTATCCATCAAAGATCGTTTCTCGAACTTGGCGTTGTGCTTGGGGGACTGTTTGCTCAGCACTTTGAAGCCTCGTTCCCGAGACTTCCCAGCAGAGAAGAGAGTGAAAAAGGAATCAACTGTTGGGGGTATCCCCAACTCATAACAGAATGCTATGAAAGCCAGGATGTGGATGTACGAATTTGACACCAGTTGGGCGAATCCCACTCCGATAAACCCCAGAAGAGTAACAAGGAATGAGTGAAGAGGGAATCTAACTCCCTTCTCTAAAATAGTTACCGGTACGGCAGTTCACCCATCCGGTCGTTGGTACATTCGTTCGTGTGATTCCGGAGCTCTGGCCAGATGGGTGTCCGAAATCTGATAACGACTTCTGATGGCACGCAGCTCGATCTCGGTGCTGATAGAAGGGGTATTGGCGTGAGGATATTGTTCTTCACTCTCAAAAAACTCTGAGGGGTTGGGTAGTGGGTTTGAGGGGTTCTTGGCAGGACTAGCCGTGATTTGGGGGTTGGGGTTTGAAACCGAATCGGTAAGGTTGTGACTAGGAGGAGTGGTGGAAATCGGAACAGCAAGAATGGGGGTGGAATTGTCAGAATCTTGGGTCGCCATTGCTACTAAGATCTTGCAGGAAAGAAAGAAATCGGAGAGAAGGAGAGAACATTGTATATCAAATTCAAATTAAGCTGGTAAAGTCGTCAGAATTGGGGAAAATTGGCTTTTATAGTGGTCTTTTCAAATTTTGCACGAAAACTAAGGGCGACGCATTAATTGGAGATAATGATGTGAAAGAGGAAGGGGTAACGTCCGATTTTGGTTTTAATGGATTATCCAGAGTGGACTAGCGTTCATTGGATCTTCATTTTTCGTCCTAAAGGCTGTTGGACATGTGCCATTTGGGCTTCTGGATCCATTGGAATTAGCGACTGTTACTTATCAGTTGGACCTCGGTGAGATTCTTTTCTCCTCCTTTGGTTTATTACAAATCCCTTTCACTATGGACTTACACTATTTATAGTCTTTCACTAAACATCCTGTTTAATAAAAGACTGGGGGGCAATGTTGGGCCATAATACTTTTCATACTGGACCAGGCCGAATGGGCTTGTCCTTTAGATTATGTCACTTTTGTCGTATTGGGTCAAACAACTTGGGCCTCGTTACTTGATTATAATATTGGGCTTAGTCATTGGATTGATCCATTATGTAAGCTGTCACTTATCCTATCTTTGACCGGTAATCATCACAAAAGGTAGTGGTTGACTGTTATGTCTGCCACCTTTCTGCATGGCATTAATGAGGATGGGACTCCGATTACCGGCGGGAGGTAAAAGTGGTAGCAGGTAGGAAAATAAGCTACATACTTTCGGCTGAGATGACCGGGGGTGAGAGGAGGTGTCAGGAGATAGTGGGTGGCACAGTAAACCGGGTCTAGGGAGTGTATGGGGCAAGGATCACTAAAGGTAAGGGGTAACAAAACACAACACATGATTATTATTTTCTCACTCACTCGAACACTAGTCAATATTTTTCCTCCATTGTTAACCTTGTGATCGCCTGTACTGACTCTCACGCCGGAGCTATCCCCCGACGGTCAGGCCGTCAAGCTTTTGGTGTTGACCTGTTGAACTGTGCAGGATCAGGGCGTCTTACGTGATTGGGACGCGGGAGAAGATCTTGGCGTTAACAAAAATCATGGGAAGAAACACCAATCCGAGAAACATTTCTAGACGATAACTGTTATAACAAATCCAGATTCCGGAAACAATAAATATCCAATCTTAAATATAAATAATATTCAATAAAAACGTAAAGCCAGATCGAAACAGCCACCGAAAAAACCATCAAGATCTGAAATCCCCACCTCAAATAACCCCCACACCAGATCATAACCTCTGATTTCAGCACAGACTTCATCAATACCCCCTACTAATTGAACAATGAAAAACCACGATCCATCAACCCTCGGACTTGGCACTGAATAGATTGGAGAAGAGACCTTCGGGATGGTCCTCAATTAGCCACCGAAAAGGCTAAATAGAAGTATAGAACTTAAGAAAGAAAAGCAGTGATCAGGGAAAGGGAGGAGATGGTGGGCCGAAGTGGAGGGGAAGGGGAAAAGGGAGAGAGGAAAGCAGATGGGCTAGTAAAGTAGTAATGATACCCAAAAGTAGTCCGGGCTACTAAAGTAATGCTTTGTTCGGTTATTCGGTTAAACCAAATAACCCAAGAATGATATCTGTATAAATTAACTGAAAACCGTATATAATTTCGGATATAACCGAAATGTTAAAAATAACCAAATTATCAGAAAATTTCGGTTCGGTTCAGTAATTCGGTTATATTCGTTTTTTGCTCAGTCTTACTTCTAGTTCGCTGGAGAAGCGGATTATATATATATATATATATATATATATATATATATATATATATATATATATATATATATATATGAAAATGTTCAAAGTTTTTTTGTGGCTTTATTGTGTTGAAAATATAGAAAGAGCAAAACCAACAACCAAGTTTATCATTTCTTTTTCCGGTTTATGCAACGAAAATGTGTAAATCTATCTTGAGATTTTTGAATTATACTTCAATCTCTTCAATCTCACCATGTTAGAATTAGATTTGTCATGTTCCACATCTGGTTTGTAAGACACTGTTCCTCAAGTTTATTAATTGATCCAACAATTCAACTATCATCATTCATCAGTTACAAAAGGGATCAAAATGACACAAAACTAGAACATTAGGAGAAAAGTGAACGGGTCAAAACAACAGGCAATAGAGTGCAAATAACCCTGTTAAGAGAGGAAAATTGGTTCAAGCATACACAATTCACTACCACTAGTCTTTCTGTTGGCATCAATTGAAAACCTAGACCTTGAAAAATCTATTACAATTATATCAAACCCAATAATATCTATTTCATCAAAAAGAAAATGAACATTATCAACTGTCTAGGAAAGTTTAGTTAAGCTGACCAAGTTTCAAACTACACCAATTTTCATATATGTGTATTATAATTTATAAATATCCCCACAAGGATGTGACAACCCGGAAAATCGAATTGTCCAGAATTTTAGTTTAAAGAATTAATTATTAATAAAATGAATTTTTTTTATTAATACTATTATGTGCTATGTGTTTATTAATCGTTCTATAACCTAGAATGATTATAATACGGGAGGATTCTGGCTACGAGCTAGACTAAATAAATAAGAATTTTCAAGATGAAAAAAAAAATTCCGGGAACAAAAATATTTTCGGGGAAAAAGACGAAATAGGCACTATTCATCCAACGAAGCCTAAAGGTTAGGGTTTGAATAACCTAAGCCTTTTCGAGAACTCGATATGTCGAAATGACATTCCGTCGAAAGATTTGACGATAATATATCGTGAAAAGTTAAGCAAGTCGATAAAAGTTTTTCTCGAAAAACGTGCAAAAATTGGACAAAATAAAAACGACGAAAAGTATTGTTATGAACTTTTCATTCGTTTAACTACATTAGGAAAAATCGTGAAGGAAAACGCTTAACCTCAAAAAGTGTTTTTCAGTTTTTCGGAATTCCGAAAAATACGTAAAAGTTAAACTGTAAAGGAAAGACGAAATATCCAAAAATATTTGGATTCCGAGAATTGCAGTTTTTCGAACTGTCGGACAAATTCCGTAAGGCGGAAGCACGAAGCTTCCAAGGGAAGCTTCATGAATAGTAAGGAGGTGGAGTAAGGAGGTGTGAACAGTAAGGAGGTTTGGGGCGAAATGACTATTTTGTCCCTAACCTTGAAAATCTATAAAAGGAGAGCTTAATTCATTTATTGGTGATTTTGAAAATCACCAACACTTGAGAGAGAGAGAGAGAGATTTCGGATGGAAAGGAAAAGGAAGAGGAAAAGCTAGTACGTGTACAAATTTTGTCCGACGGGAGAAGATTAAAGAAGAGAGGTAATCCGGAACCTAAAGTAAATTTTATTTAAGTTTTCTATGTTAAAAACATAGCTTAATGAGAATAAGAAGTAAGAGATGTTAAGAATGATTTCATATGGTTAAAATCATGAGAAAACAAATAAATAAGATTTAGAAATTAAGTTTATAAATTTCTTAAGGAAGTATAAGATTCGTAATGAATCATATGAACAATTCGGTGATATTAGTAAGAAATGGTGTTTCATAACACCAAATTCCAAGAAAAAGTAAAATCATAATCAAAGTATAGATTAAAAAATGAAGAACGAATGAAGAACGCGAAGAACACGAAGAACGTTATTGATGGACAAATTTAATACCATCGTAGTTATAACTTATTGTTGATGGACAAGTTTAAAACCATCGCGTATAAGTTAGTTGCTTATTTCTTGGTTAGGAACGGTAGAAACGTTCGAAGAATGAATTAAACTTAGCTATAACGAAGTTATGGCGAAAATTTCGTAAAAGACGAACGAAAAGTAGAGAGTTGTAAATAAACCCGAATGTGTAGGGTATCATAAGAATGTAAGGAAACATAGAAAACGTGAGTCGTAGATTCAAGAATGAATGAGTTCCGAGTTAGGATAATCGAATTACGGATGAACGGACGAAGAACGTTAATAACGTAAAACAAACAAATGATGAAGATTAAGCCAATTGAATGGCATGTTAACGGATTCAGAATGAATTTCTATCCGAGGGAAGTTGAAGTACGTAAGATAAGGAAGAGAATGTCTTTGGAACGACCTCGTTCTGAGTTATATCGAATAAGTTATGAGATTGTGAAGTAAGCGTCTAAAATTTGATTTAGGACATAGAAAAATTTTAGAAACTTTAAGCCTGGCGCCGCAGCGCTAACCCGGGCCATCAATTATTGTAGAGTCGCGCTGCAGCGCGAAAAGAAAGGAAGGAACCGGCGCCGCAGTGCCGATGCAGGGCAAGACCTAGAGAAGAGAGTTTAAATGCTCAACTCTTGGGGGAAGTCTAAAGGAAAGATAAAGAACATATAGTTCAATTAATTTAATACTTAATCAAGTGAATTAAACCTTTAGTAAAGGTTGAACGGGATTACAAGACAACGAATGTAAGCGCTGATTACGTAACCGATATCTAGGGACCGTGGTCACGATAAAATGAACGTGTGGGATTGCTATGACTGTAATTCCTTAGACGTTGACGAATGTAGTAAGTAAGATATGAATTATCGAGAAAGCCGTAACGAACGGTAATAAGGGTAATGAAAGTCCGAATGTGAGTCGGATAGAGAATGTTAGAATAAAGTAAGCGTTAAACACTTTAGCCGATGTGTGGGTTGAGTGTACGCGAATATTAAACGGACAAAACCTACACTCCGTGTATGGTTTGACCGTAAGGTAATGAAGAATGAAGAAACTGAATTAAAGGCAATAACGTATAACGTAACGAAGCCGAGTTAATGATTATAACTTGGATAACATTCCAAGTCGAATGAACCGGACGTTGTAAGATATGAATAAGGTAATGTAAAATGCTTAACGCTATAAATGCGTAGAATTAATATTGAATGATCGTTCTACGTATACAAAAGACTGTATGACTTAGACGATAAGAAATGAATCTTGAGATATGACATTTAGTTACCAGAAAGCCATAAGGAATAAGAAACTGACTTAACGAACATTATAGTTTAATGGTTCGGATAAGTTAAGATAAAGTTTAGGTTGTGGTACAATCGTGATCTTTGATGGTTGACATATGGGAGCTGAACTAAATAATTCCTTCAGAAAGTGGAGGTATATACGAAACTGGTAACCGATCTAACTCACTGTGAAAGACAGTGTAGATGAGACGGGAACTTG
Source organism: Panax notoginseng (assembly GCA_016801055.1). NCBI lineage: Eukaryota > Viridiplantae > Streptophyta > Magnoliopsida > Apiales > Araliaceae > Panax > Panax notoginseng. The sequence goes on from CM029019.1 coordinate 68,703,433, forward strand.
TTTGTTGGTTGTTTGTGGGAAACCACTCAGAGTACCATATGGACTACTAGCAAAGACACGATGTGTGCTGAGTTGTCAATTACACCATTTCTTTTATGGGTTTTGATCAATTTGGGGATTAATTTAGACCCATTAATTGATTGAATTTATATAAAATTAAAAGTGCATTTGATAGTCTATTACAAGGAGATTAAAAGAGAGTAATATATAATTCAAGTAGGAATTATATATTATGTTTTAATTGTATCCAAAGTGGAGTACATGAAAAGGTTCATTGTTGTTTAAAAAAACTATTTTCTTTAAGTCCCACATTGAGTAGGAATAAAACTATTTAATACTTTAAAAGTATATGTGGAATAGTTTAATTCACTAGTGGTACTAACGGAAAGGCTTGGAGTTGGTCACAATGACGTGGTACAAAGCACCACCCGCCCGCGCCAGCGTCCCGTGACCCGGGGGTCGTGGTGCGGGTTCGGGTCGTAAAGTCGCATTGGCGCTTTAGGCACACTTTGCACTTCGCACGTGCGCATCGTCGCTAGGAGCCAAGAGCCTCTTTTTTGCATTGAACCATATTAATTAACTTCATTAATGATTAAACAGTTTTTTGTTTAATCATTATGGGATGCAAAACTGATATGTGATTAATATATCATTTATATTGCAAATGATTCATAACTCACATTTCAGTTACGAAACTAAATAATCTTCATCTTCTTCCTTCTATCATCCTTACATAGCAGCATATATTGAGGTTTATAGTGAGTTGCTATTAATAAGAACAAAGATAGGTTGTGACATTAATCCTAGAGGTATATTGCTAGTAGCCTTTAGCAAACCTTAGTGGTAAGGGGCAATAAACACCTTAAGGACAGGGACTACCCGTGTCAATCTGTTATCCTATTTTTTTTGTATTCATTATAATTTCTTAACAATCTTAAGGTGTTTATTTTAGAAATGGATACAGAGTCTTTCAAAATGATGAACCAGGATTTTGTCAAGCTCGATCGTTTTGATGGAAATAATTTCAGTCGTTGGCAAGACAAACTGAAATTTTTACTAACTGTTTTGAAGATTGCATATGTTTTGGACCCTAACCTTCAGCCTATTCCAGAAGATCCCAAACCAGTAGAAGGTCAGCAACCAGATAATGATGCCATCGGAGCATTGAAAGAGCAAAGAAGGAAAAGGACTGAAGATGAGGAACTTGCTCGTGGACATATCCTTAACACGCTATCGGATCGTCTTTATGACTTCTACAGCAATATTCAGTCACCAAGGGAGTTATGGGAGGCTTTGGAATTCAAATACAAGGCTGAGGAAGAAGGTACAAATAAATATTTAGTATCTAAATATTTTGATTTTAAGATGGTTGATAAGAAACCTATTTTGGAGCAAGTGCATGAGCTCCAGGTTATTGTTAACAAGTTAAGGGTTCTTAAAATTGTTTTGCCTGAAACTTTTCAAGTTGGAGCAATAATTGCAAAATTACCTCCATCTTGAAAAGATTTTGCCAAAAAGTTGATGCATAAATCTGAGGATTTCTCCTTGGATCAAATTCAGAAGCATCTTCGTATTGAGGAAGAAGTCCGAAAACGCGATGCTAAGAATTTGATTCAAGGACAGTCTAGTGTAAACTATTTGGAGGCAAAATTATTTAAAGGGAAAGGACTTGGTGTTAAAAGAGATAATTCTAAGTTCAAGCATCCTGGACAGAAAAATAAAACTTCTGATTTTAATAAAAGAAAGGGTAAGTGTCATGTTTGTGGAGAAACTGGACACTATGCCAGAGAATGTAAACAACACAAAAGCGGTTCTGCTAACATGGTTGAGGAGAACCTTGTTGCCATGGTATCTGATCTTAGTCTGGATGTGACTATGATTTCTGAAGTTAACATGGTTAATGAGCCAAATGGTTGGTGGTTGGACTCCGGATCTACTGTCCATATTTGCAATAATCGAGAAATGTTTAAAACATTTGAAGAAATTATTGGACAGGAAGTTCAGATGGGAAACAGTTCAATGGCTAAAGTTAATGGAAAAGGAACCGTGGAAGTGAATTTCACCTCTGGGAAGAAGCTAACCTTGCTGAATGTGTTGTTTGTGTCAGAAATTAGAAAGAATTTAATTTCTGTTGATCTTTTAGATAAGAAAGGTTTTAAAATTTCTGTTGAGTCTGGCAAAGTCATTCTTTCAAAGAATGGTGTTTTTGTTGGAAAGGGTTATGCTTGTAATGGAATGTACAAATTATCTATTAATAAGAACAGTTCAGTTTCTGCTTATATCACTTGTGCAATTTCTTTGTGGCATAGTCGTTTAGGACATATAAATTCAAAGAATTTGAAAAATATGCATGCAATGAAATTGATTGATATTGGCAATACTGAACTAAAGAAATGTGAAATTTGTGTTAAATCAAAAATTGTGAGGAAACCATTTCCAAGTGTACATAGAGAATCATAATTGTTAGATTTAATACATACTGATATCTGTGAGTTAAATGGAATATTGACAAGGGGTGGAAAACAATATTTCATTACTTTTATAGATGATGCTAGCAGATATTGTTTTGTTTATTTGTTGAGCACAAAAGATGAGGCATTTAACTCATTCAAAAAATACAAATTAGAAGTAGAAAATCAACTTGAGAAGAAGATTAAAATTTTACGTTCTGATAGAGGCATGGAATATTGTTTGAATGCTTTTGATGCATTTTGTGAAGAAAATGGCATTATACATCAAACAAGTGCAGCATATACACCTCAACAAAATGGTTTAGCAGAAAGAAAAAATCGTGTGTTTCATGATATGATTAATTGTATGTTAAATCATGCTTGTTTGCCAAATAATTTATGGGGTGAAGCACTTCTTACTGCTTGTCATATTTTAAATAGGATTCCTAGTTCTGTAATTAAAACTAGTCCTTATGAAATATGGAAAGGCAGAAAACCTAACATAAATTATTTTAAAGTGTGGGGGTGTATAGCTTATTTTCGAGTTCCTGATCCTAAAAGAACTAAGTTAGGAGCTAGAGCTATTAGAAGTATATTTGTTGGATATGCTGAGAATAGTAAAGCATATAGGCTTCTTGATTTAGAGTCTAATATTATAACTGAGTCCAGGGATATGGAATTTTTTGAAAATAAATTTTCAAAAGATGTTGAGAATGTGGAAATGCCTAAATTTGATGAGCCTAGAGGTCCTACAAGGTCTAATGTTGAGGTTGAAGAACCTAGTGTTCCAATTCAACCAAGTGGACCTAGAAGGAGTACTAGAGCTAGAAAATATAAAGATTTAGATGATGATTTCATTTCATCACAGTCTCTATTATTTTTGGTGGAAGGGGACCAAAATAATGAGGTGGTAAATGAAATACCCTATGTATTTAGTCTTGAGACTGATCCTAAATCATTTAAAGAAGCTATGGCTTCTAGGGATGCTGCTTTTTGGAAGGAAGCTGTAAATGATGAAATGGATTCAATCTTGAGAAATAATACTTGGGTATTGACAGATTTACCTAGAGGTTCTAAACCTATAGGTTGTAAGTGGGTTTTTAGAACAAAGTATAACACTAATGGTACTATTTCTGCTTTTAAAGCAAGATTAGTAGCAAAAGGTTTTAGACAAGTAGAGGGTATTGACTATTTTGATACTTATGCACCGGTAGCACGAGTTACTTCCATTCGAATTCTTTTTGCCTTAGCTTCATTGTTTGATCTTTATGTTCATCAAATGGATGTAAAGACTGCATTTTCGAATGGCAATTTGAATGAGGAAGTATATATGGAACAACCCGAAGGGTTTGTTGCTCCCGGAAATGAGGCTAAAGTATGTAAATTAGTTAAGTCTCTTTATGGTCTAAAACAGGCACCAAAACAGTGGCACGAGAGATTTGATACTGCTATTTTAAACTTTGGGTTTAAATATAATAGTGCAGATAGGTGCCTATACTCCAAAACCACTTCTGATTATATGGTGATAGTCTGTTTGTACGTAGATGATATGTTGATTATCAGTACGAATATGGTTGGAGTAAATGAGACTAAAAAGTATTTATCCTCTGTCTTTAAGATGAAAGACTTAGGTGAGGTAGATACTATTCTAGGCATCAAAGTTAAAAAACATAGTGGGGGTTATGTATTGAATCAATCTCACTATATTGAAAAAATATTAACTAAGTTTAGTCATCTCGAGTTCAAGGAGGTGAATACTCCTTTTGAGAATGGAGTTAAACTCAAAGCAAATGAGGGTAGAGCTATTGCACAGCTAGAATACGCAAGTGCTATTGGTAGCCTTATGTATGTTATGCATTGTACTCGGCCAGATATTTCTTTTACAGTTTCTAAACTTAGTAGATATACTAGCAGTCCTAATATTGATCATTGGAAAGCTATTGGAAGGGTGCTTGGATATCTAAAAAGAACCAGTGGCATAGGACTGTTCTACTATAAATTCCCTAGTGTTTTGGAGGGATATTCTGATGCAAGCTGGATTAATAGTGTGGGAGATAATAAATCTACAAGTGGGTGAATTTTCACTCTTGCCAGTGGTGCTGTTTCTTGGGCAAGCAAGAAACAGACTTGTATTTCTCACTCTACTATGGAGTCAGAGTTTATTGCTTTGGCTCAAGCAGGAAAAGAGGCTGATTGGATTAGAAATATGTTGTTAGACATAGATCTATGGCCAAATCCAATGCCTCTAATTTCACTATATTGTGATAGTGAAGCTACGCTAACAAGAGCGTATAGTGGTACCTATAATGGTAAGTCTAGACATATTGGTCTAAGACATGAATTTGTAAGACAATTGATACATGATGGTATCATAACTATTGTTTATGTGAAGTCAAGTAAAAACTTGGCTGATCCACTTACTAAGCCTCTGACGAGAGATTTAATAAGTTTGACTACACGAGATATGGGACTTAAACCATTCTGAGCCAAAGGTGATGGGAACCCAACCTATTACTAGGTTACCCCTAGTTTATAGGTTCAATGGAAAAAACAAGTCACAGTTATTGGTTGAGTTACTATCAATTTGGTCTCATATGTAGTATATGACAGTAACGTCTGTTGCATGACTGAGGATGAGCTATGCTCTTAACAAAGTGTTGCACTTATAGCAACAGGAGTGCTAGAGAAACATTTTGCCTATATGAACTAGAAGTGAAGCCGCTTCTTATAGAGAGTTATGGTTTACTCTCTTAGAGGTTCAAGAAACAGGATGTTGCGCATGTCTTTAATAGCGCAAAGTGATTATTATGCTCACCGTAAAGGGAGGTTTGTGTGTGTATGATAGCTTCGGTCATATCATTTGAAATAGAGGTTCAATCTACGGACACCGTCTATTTTAATGTGATTTTGAGTTGTTTATACTAAAAGAAGATTCAATGTTCGTCACACCTTCTATTATGCATACAAATCTTGGAGTTGATAGATAAAGAATTGTTTGAAGAAAAGTAGTTTTTCAAACAAGTGGGGGATTGTTAATTGCACATTTTCTTTTATGGGTTTTGATCAATTTGGGGATTAATTTAAACCCAGTAATTGATTGAATTTATATAAAATTAAAAGTGCATTTGATAGTCTATTACAAGGAGATTAAAAGAGAGTAATATATAATTCAAGTAGGAATTATATATTATGTTTTAATTGTATCCAAAGTGGAGTACATGAAAAGATTCATTGTTGTTTAAAAAAACTATTTTCTTTAAGTCCCACAATGAGTAGGAATAAAACTATTTAATACTTTATAAGTATATGTGGAATAGTTTAATTCACTAGTGGTACTAAAGGAAAGGCTTGGAGTTGGTCACAATGACGTGGTGCAAAGCACCACCCGCCCGCTCCAGCGTCCCGTGACCCGGGGGCCGTGGTGCGGGTTCGGGTCGCAAAGTCGCATTGGCGCTTTAGGCACACTTTGCACTTCGCACGTGCGCATCGTCGCTAGGAGCCAAGAGCCTCTTTTTTGCATTGAACCAGATTAATTAACTTCATTAATGATTAAACAGTTTTTTGTTTAATCATTATGGGATGCAAAACTGATATGTGATTAATATATCATTTATATTGCAAATGATTCATAACTCACATTTCAGTTACGAAACTAAATAATCTTCATCTTCTTCCTTCTATCATCCTTATACAGCAGCATATATTGAGATTCATAGTGAGTTGCTATTACTAAGAACAAAGATAGGTTGTGACATTAATCCTGGAGGTATATTGCTAGTAGCCTTTAGCAAACCTTAGTGGTAAGGGGCAATAAACACCTTAAGGACAGGGACTACCCGTGTCAATCTTTTGTCCTATTTTTTCTGTATTCATTATAATTTCTTAACATGAGTTCTAGAAGAGTTATAAAAAGAAGATAAGAATGTAGATCATCAAAGATGATGATCGTATGAGTAAGACATCTCCGTATGTCATGAAGCCGTAAACCGGTAAAGAAAGTTAGTCGCGTAAACTTAGATTTCAAGAACGCGAATCTTAAGAAGTAAAGAAAAGTTTAAGCCAATGCGTAAGTCAAGTATATGACTAATTGGTGTATGTGTTATTTCCTTTTGTGCTATATAAGAATTGGAATGAGCAGTTCAGTGTAAACTTTAAGTTGTAGCTGTGCGTAAGGCAAGTTTCCTAATTTCATTCATATCCTAAATGAATGCTAGTTTCTTAAATTTTTTCAGATGTTGAACATGAGAAGTTTGTCTATGTGCAAATGTGCGATATTTGTACAAGGTGGTAGAACGTATGAGGCCTTGTGTCACAATTTGAACACTTTGATATTTCTATGAGATGAACTGTTTTGTGATTTAACTGTTCAATATGAGTATGTTTTGTTTATACATGAACCGTTATTGTTAAAACTGTGCTAATAATTCTAGCCAGACGGAATGTGTATAAAAAAAGTAGAAGAAATGAAGTATTTCAAAATGAATGTGACTAATATTTTAAAATGATAGGAATCAGGATTATTCCTATTATTCAAGCTGCTTCATAACCTTTGTTTGGTTATTGAAGTCTTAAAAGAATGTTTAAATTTTTGAAGTTGTTTATTCAACCGCTATGACTTGCTGGGCAATTGAATGCTCACACTTGCTTTAAATAAAAAATATTTTCAGCGAACGATGTTAGAAAGAACTTAAGGATCCCGTAAAGATCAAACTGACCGGTATCCAAATGAAGTGTTATTCAGTATGTGAATGAGCGTGAAGATCAAGCGAAGACTTGTAATGTAGAATAGTTTAATTAAACTATAGACTAGTTTATTGAATTGTTATGTATCCTTGGTGGCGGATAAAAGTCACTCTTGTAAGATGAAAAGAATAATATAATTACCATTATATGTAATTATTTGTAAGATGGAGGATGTATGTTGTTATATTTCACTATATAATAATGTATGTTTGGAATATGTAATCGTGATGCACGGCATCCGGATGTGAAGATAGACCGAATTTCGGGGCGTTACAAGTAGCACATGTCCAAATTACTCTGTAAAATGATTATGTACCAAAGGGCCAGGGGGGAGTAGTGAGGGGAAATTGTCAGCTCAAATTGTTGAACATGATCTCATTGATTTGGTTGATGCTAATATCGGACATTGGCTGAATAGGTGGCTCATCATCTTCCATTGAAGGGGCCAAGCGCACAGGTTCTCTGCTGTATTCATCTGCCAAAATCAAAAGAGTAAATCAAGATAAACTATAAGTGGTGTAAGAGATCTCTAACTAGAGTTGGAGTTAAGCCTCACCAAACATTGTGTTGAAAGAAGTTGGAGGAGGGGTAGCCATGAAGTTGAGGCCAACGTAAAATCCAATTGCTAATACAACAGTCACTAGAGCATAAGTTGGCACCGCTAATGCCCAATACCTAGCACGGGTAAAATACCAATATAAACAACTTATATGAATTGTCGTTTCAAATATTATCTGAGTAACGGTTTTTTACGAGTCATTACCTGAGCGACTTATCTGAGCAACAGTCTATTTTCAAGATCCCAAAGTTCAAAATCCTTGTGAAATAGATAATAGGTTATTGTAAATGTTATACATATCTAAGTGTCTTCCTATTCCAATTTTAATTTACAAATATTTCATTTGATGAATATTGAACCACTTGGACATGAGACTGAAGTTATCCTTCAAATGAATTCATGCATTGTTTGAGTGGACACAAAGATGTATATTTAAGGAAAAAAATGGTAACTCGTGCGAATAGAGGAAAACACGGAGTATCGTACAAACCTGCTAGGATAGTAGTAGATCCCAACAGAGTGTAACCAATGCTCCGGAAAGTATGCCCATATCAAGAAAACAACTTCTCGCAGAAAAACGAGTTTCTGTCAGAATTACACAAAACGCGAAATCATGTGCTAGATGCTAAGAATAATATTAAAGTATCTGAAACAAAAAGATATTCTAAGACCCACCTTTTTTTATGTTTTTATGTTTTCAATTTTAGTGAGTACTATTAACTAAATCTTCTGAACATGTAACAGAAAAATTGGAATTTAAAAAATACCAAATGGTAAACAAAATATTCATACGGCATCATGGATCTTACTGCTTGCCGGTAACAAATTCTTCAAGAACCCCAAATCTATAGATTTGTTCGGCTATTTCAATTTTCTAACTTATTATTACCAAAAATTTCACTTGCATCAACTAAAATAGAAAAACAAGGTGCTATATAAAGTAATATAAGTGAATCGCTATGGCTTCAAGTTTTTTGTCAATGTAAGTTTCATGTCATGCCTTGAGTGACCTTGCGTCTCTACTCTCTAGTCAAGTGTATCAGTCATATAAAGTATAATCTTCAAGTAAGATCAGTTATACAACCAAACTCATACATGAATATGAAAAGGAAATATTAAATCTCTCTACACTATAATAACCCATAGATGCACACATCATGTTTTTTGCATTTCCAGGAAGACACTTAACAAGTCTTCTATAATAATTCTATAAAAGGAAATAAGATATGCAGGTCACCTGTAGCAACAACTGTTGTAATGGACCCTACAAACCCATAAACTTCTGAAGTCTTCGGACCACGCTCTCCTGAAACACCGAAACTGGAAGCCTTCTCATCTGAATCAGGGAAGAACACCGTTGCCCTCCTATTTTTAGAGAAACTGAGGATCCTTCTGGGACTATTGACGGAACAGCTATCTTCCATTGCTTCTTTTTCAGCTTCCACCACACTCGATGTCTTTTTAACTCATACGATAATACCCATTATCTGCAATATTGCAATTGCTGCAAGATACAAGCAGCAAAAAAGAATGCAAAAATGTGCCATCAGAGAGATAGAATTCTTTAATTTGGTGCTCGTATATGTATATGTATATGGGGGTGGGGGTGCAAAAAAACTTGCACTAGAAAACATGGTAATATGCACTCAAATCAAATTAAGTATATTTAATAACACACATCCACTCATTTTACGTATCATGGTTTACATACCAAGTCAATTCTGGCATGTTCCATGATGATTTGATGTTTTATAATTATATGAATATATTATCGAGTATTTCTATTAGTTGTTGTAATATGTTGCCTGGTATAAAAGGAAAAACTCTGGGATCATGGAAGCTTCATAGGGATGTCCTTCCTCTTAAATCAGTTTTTTCAAAGAGAGAGAAACATCAATGAAGATGACATTTGCACTTTTTCCAATGAAGAAGCACAGGATAACAAAAAAATAAATTACTCTTTTTAAATTGCCCATTTGCTCAAATTGCTTGGCCTGCCATAGATTGCAACATTCAACTCCAAGCATGGACATCCATCGACTATTTGAAATGGTTTAACTTCTCCTTTACAACCATACAAGCATCTGTCCACAGATTATTGAAAGTGTCAATTGTTCATGTTCACCTACTGGCATCATGCTTCACATTAAGAAATTCTTTTCTTAGGACTCATCCAGCCTTATTTCTTCCCATCAAACCCAGTAGAGAAGTGGACCCCTCCAGAGGCAGGTTGGCTCAATTTTAATTGTGATGCTTTCGTTCAACACAATTTGATTTTTTCTGGAAACTGTGTGCCAAAACTGTGAGGGGACATTCACTAAGACCTGAGCTCTAGTCGATCAAGTTATGGAGGCAGAATAGGCTTAGGCTAGAGTAATCTTAGAGGCGGTGAAACTGACCCAACTTGTGCATTTAGATTATGTTATTGATGGGGACGGGGGTTTTGGGACAAATGGTTAATATCACATAGATAATTCTCATGCAAAACTCAATCAATTAATCATTCAATGTCTCCAAATAATGAAGTACATCACTAATTATAATACTCCTAAACAACTTTCCTAACCTAAATTCCACTCTAATACGATAACTACAAATTAAAGAAAATAACTAAAATACCACTTCTAATTCATATAGGCTTTCAAAGCCTTCTATATTGTTCTAACCAACTTTCTCGGACTCGTCCTACATAATTTCTCCTCCGTTGAAATTTTTTTGACTCCGTAGAGTTATCAACACAAGAACAATCACGTTGGATCACCAAGAAAGTCTTTGCAAGCTTCAAATTTGGCATGTCGAGAGCGCAAGTAAGAGTGAATTTGGTATTACCTTTGATAATCGAATAGATATTAGCACGAGCATCATGTTGCGCATGACGATCCCATAGCCAGTTACGCCCTAAGATAATGTGACAAACTTTAAGAGGTAGAACATCACATATAACAGTATCCTTAAGCTTGCCAACGAAAAATATAACCATACACCTCTGGGTAACCCGCAACTTTGTATTGGTAATCCATACAACATCATACGGCTCCGGGTGAGACTCAACTTTTAACCAAGTTTCTTAACTGCTTCTTCAGAAATAAGTCAAATAACATCCGTACAACTTTCAGTATCAATCACAAAAGAGCACACCTGTCCTGCACATATGACTCGTCTGAAAAATTTGCCCACGATGGATTTTAGGATCATCCTTATGTTTCTGGACAACAAGTAAAGGTCGGAGAACACCTAAACATCCTTCCAAATGAGCACCAAGTTCTAAATCTTGCTCATCAGGCTCATAGTCGTCTATCGGCTCGCAAACCTCTTTGTTTAAGTCGGCTTTTTCGCACGCTTTGTCAACAATAACAAGTTTCCTAAAGGGAGAAGAGGCAACATTCATCTTTGGGGAAGGACACTCAAAAGACATGACCAAAACCACGACAATTATAGCACCTAAACGAATTGTTGTTGCTAGCATTAAAAGAACCTGGGGTACGATTAGGCTTGCTAGTAGCTAAAGAGCTTGTTGACGATCTTTCCATTGGCCTATTTAAAACAGGCTCCACAAACGTATGCGCTCTCCTAGTTTGGACTTGTATTGGAGGTCTAACAAAATTCATTTTCAAATTATCCTCTATTTGGGTGACAACTTGAACAACATCATCCAAGAGCAAGACTTTACCTGTACCTACACCACCTGTAATCTCCAGATTCAATCCTTGACTGTACATGGAGATTAAAACTTTTTCAACTCAAGGAAATTCAGACCGTGTAACCAAACTGTAGAACATTAAAGTATACTCGGCTACAGATTTACTTCTTTGTACCAACTCTGTTAACTACAAATATGCTCACTGCTTATAATCCAAAGGTACAAAACGTCGTGTCAATGCAGTTTTCATTTCTTCTCATCTTCTCGCAGCTGTATACAAATTTCGTTGATATTGATCCCACCAAATCCGAGTTGTTCCTTTCAACTTCGCTACAGCAAAGAAGAGTTTCCTTTCATCGGATAATTCATACCAACGAAAGCTCTTCAAACTATGAATCCAATTGAAGAATGTTTCAGGACCATTATCGCCATTGAAATCTCCAACATCTAATTTTGCTCCTCTATCCACTGCATTTATCCTAGGATTTGGAACATGGGTATTAACTCATGGATTAGGGTCATGTTGTTGTAGTCTCAGATGATTAATGTGACGCCTCCAAATTCGGCTACTTGAAACCCTTATTCAGTGCTTCACGATATCAAACATTCAACATAGTATAAACTTCAACTGAATAAAGTTATTACATCAAAGTTGTTCTAATTCCAGGTACGTAGATCTTTAAGTGTTCATTACATGATAGTTTAATATTTACAGACATGTAAACTATTTATTACATCAAATCCCAGTTATTCTGTTGCTTTTCCTTTCCCCTTGTCTCTACTAAACCCTTCCACTTGAGTCTGCTCAGCTGAAAACATTTATAACAAAACAAGTATGAGCATTCAATTGCTCAGCAAGTAATAGCATTCTTTAATAGCTCAACAAGCAATAAATGTTTTCTTTGAAGCATGCTTTGACAGTGAATCAAAACTGTAAAGCGATAAATCTTGAATCATTCACATTTCTGGAACATCATATCATAACAATATTGAATAACTGAGAGGTCATAAAATCATGAACATATTTTTCTTTTCTTGAAAAGGTTCAATCAGAAATTTTATCTGTGAACCGTCTTATCTTACGAGCACGGAGGGTGATCAGCTTTTTATGCCCTATATTGATCAATACTATCTTATCCAGAACAATTTTCATGTTTAACGTCACCACTCCCAGAGTGCAATAAAAATATTCCATTTCAGGGTATGTTTATTCTCAGTTTAGAATTCAAACTACAACAATATAGCTGGATAGCTTAAATCATGGCACAATAATATTTCAAGAATTATTACAAAGAAATTGAAATATATTACATCTGTGTCTGGCCAGAAGGAATGGCTCAGACTTCTTCGCGATCTGCTATGTATATTGAATTTCATTTGATATACATGAAAATACATCACCCAATCTTTTGAAGCTGATTGGAATAAAAAAGTTATTCAACCTTATATTATTCATAAATAATGAAAGACAGTTCAGAATTTAGAAAACCTGTCCACATATGAATAATCTCAGAATACTTGCTCAATAAAGAGTAAGATTTAGATACTTGCCTTGTTTGTAGACTATTGGTACAATTTCAGTTTAACTTGTGTGTTCTCACAGATCCTACACAATTATTTGCATTCACAAGCATATTAGCCAAATAGCCAAGTCATATAGCTTGCATATTAACATATCACAGTCACAGTGATCATGTTTTTAGTTTATGTTTCTATATTCGAGATATTTCAATACATTTTTCAAATACCTCATCCATGTTCTTACAATAGCCATTCTTTCTTTTATAGGGTCTGACATAATCCATGTTCATGAACTTTTCATGATTTTAGTTCATATTCCTTTTTCTTCTTTCTTGCCATAAGTATATTTTGCAATCTTCTTTATAACTTAGGTATTCAAGGTGAATACGTAAGGTATTTCATGAATTAAGTATGATTGTTTATCATAAGGGTAGAACTTTAGTTTCCAGTTTGCTTTGATTCTCTCTATCTTTACTTTTCTTGTCTAATAGATTCATTTCAAGACACTATTGCTTTAACCATTCTTGATTCTCTTAGTGATACCCAAGGCAGCCCTCTGATGTTTTATTAAACCTAATTTCGTTTAATAATCCCAACATAAGATACCCATTCATGCTAGCTTTATTTCAAAGTTTGCTAACTCATTTATACAACTTTTGAGTATCTTGGAGATTCATTCATATCAACTAATGTGCTAAGGCTAACATATTTTAAGATTATACCCAAAACAGTCCCTTTCTATATTCTTTTATGTTTTGGGATATTCATAATTTGGTTGAGCAATTTATAGGTTCTATAACATTTTGTAGCTTTATTCTTGTATACAAAAGTGTTAAATACTCTTGTTTTTCTGTTATAGCCAAAACAGTCTCCTTATTGACTAAGTGTGTCTAGCTACCTTCTCTGTTGCATTAACAGTTCCCTAGCCTTGCCTATTTTGGCTTAACAGCCCTCCATAACTGACCATGCCAGCAGCCAAGCTTGGCTTGGCCCTGTGAGGCTTGGCTAAGCTTGGCATGGCCTCATGTGGCCCCGCGGCCCCAGACTCAGCTTATCTGCCCCAACAGTCCCTTAATAGGCTTTAATGGTTCACTTAGTTTAATAGTTCCATGTTTACTATTATTTAAAGGTAAGCTATTAGACTAAATTTGGAAACCAAAGAAGCTCTTTGGTGTTGCTATAGTAGCTTCTTGCTGCTATTCGCAGCCAATTGCTGCTGCCAATTTTTTTATCTTTTACTTTACCCATCTAGATGAATTGTAGTTTTGTTATAAATTCCACACACTTGCTTATTTAGGAGTTAGAATTTGAGCTTGATGGGTAAGCTTTTAAACTACACCAAAAAGCCAAAAATGGCTCGTCAAAGCACTCCTAACTGCAGCTATCTGCTGCTGGTACCTACTGCTGCCACTTCTTTTCTTTGATCTATGTTTTGGTACACTTTTATTTCCACATTCTTTGTTTGTATGAGTTGAATTTTGAAGCTACCATAGATGAGACATTCACTTAATATTGAGATATATTAGTTGGGCAAGTTTGGTTAGTTCAAATGGGCTGACCGAGAGCCAAGGAAGCACCCAGTCATTGACTAACGTGGTGACTGCTGCTGCCCACGGCAGCAGCCTTGCTCCAAACTAGACACTAAGCAATCTAATAACTTTTGATTCATTCATCGGACAACAGCCGATTTTAAAGTATATTATACATTGCATACATGGCTGCTATTATAGAGTATAAACTCCCCATTTTGGAATAATTAAGTTACTCAAAACAGTGGTCAAGAATAGCTTGACACACTAGTTTTCAACTTTTCATTTTGGCTTGATATTGGATTTTGTTTTCATTTCGTACACCAAAAATGTTTATCTATCATCATATATGGTTTGCATACCTAGCTCAAGCTTTACTTTCTTCTCATATTCAGATTTTAGCCAAAACAGTTCTTTTAGAACTTTTATCAAACAGTTGGTAGGCACAGTTTTAGGCTATCAGTTTCATAACCATTAGTTTATATCATGAACCCATTAAATCCTCCTTATTACTCCTCAGCCCAACCCATCTCCTTGTGCCTAATTTCAATTCATAGCAATCAAATAGCTTATTAACAAGAATCATGTATAGCTAGTAGCCTTAAAGACCACTGTTTACATAATCAAAGTTCATGAATTTAATAACCTTCTACCTATCATGCAACAACCAGCTCTATACAAGCGTACATCTTTAAAACAGAAGCATGCAAGATACCTTTCCTTTATATATTAATAAATTCTTGTTATCCCTTGATCAAAATCCCAGCTGCCCCCTTAAATCTTGAAGCTTCAAATTATTTTCTTGTGCCAGCCGTATATAGGTACTAGAGATTGATATCGAGTAACTCAATTGTGATTGAAACTAGAGAAATCCGGTAATTGCCTTAGCAAGGAGCGAAATTGGTTGAGAGAGAAGGGAAAACAGGGAATTAGTGGGAGTCTTTGATTTATAGGATGCTATTCCTTACCTCCCGCATTATAGCCCATCTGAGTAATATACCTATATTAATCACATATAGGCAGCTCCTGCTAAGGAAATCCTTGTCACTCCGTGTTTGGTTTATTCATTTGATATAACCCATTATTTCCCCTCTGCACTTATCACATTATAAATACAGTATTTATAAAATACCAAATGCACTCTAAAAAAAAATTTGAACAAAATATTCATAAACCATTTCTGCTAATACAGAAACTTTTTACCAAATAAAAATATTTTAGTTGATAAATTAATTTCATTATATTAAAATAATTTATTTGCTATAAATTACTCTAGTATCTACAAAAATACTTCAAGTGTATTTTTGTTTAAATTAACTTTCCCGCATATTTACGTAACAAATATAATTAGATATATTTATCACGTCTTGTTCCCATATTTCATTTATCGCAAATAATTTTTTATTTATCGCAAATAATTTTATATAAGCGATACAATAGATCAAATATTTTAATAATTTGATTTCTTTTTCATCATAACTAGTCTGGAATGTTGTCTTTGGAACATCTTCATCTCTTACCTTCAACTGATGGTATCATTTCTTAGTTCTATTTTTGAAAAATATCTCGCCTCCTTCAGTTGATCAAAAAGATCGTATATCCTGGGCAAAAAGATCGTATATCCTGGGCAAAGGATATTGATTCTTTTGTCACTTTGTTTAACTCTCTGTAGTCAATATAAAATCTTAACGATCCATCATTCTTCTTTACAAACAACACAGGCGCTCCCCAAGGAGACGTACTGGGTCGAATGTATTTCTTATCCAGCAATTCCTGCAATTGTATCATCAATTCTTTCATTTCTACAGGAGCCATTCTGTACGGTGCTTTCGAAATTGGTGTCGTTCCTGGTACCAGATGAATAACGAATTCTATTTCCCTGTCTGGCGGAAGGCCCGGTAACTCGTCAGGGAAAACATCTGCAAACTCATTTACTACCACAATCTCTTCTATCTTCGCTCCTTTTTGCTAAGTATCTACTATATATGAAAGATAACGCACACAACCTTTCTGTAACTTCTTTGCTTGCATCATCGTTAAGCAATGCGACTGCTTTGGTGATTTACTGCTGTAAAACATGATCTTCGGTTGCTTTACAGGTTTAAAACTCACAGATTTTCTTTGGCAATCAATGGTTGCTCCATGTTTGAACAACCAATCCATTTCCAAAATAATGTCAAATTCCTCGAGTTGTATCGGAATTAGATCTACTGTTAACTCACGTTCTCCTATCTTAACGCAACAATCCCTATAGACATGCTCTACAGGAATCACTTTCTTATTAGCCACTTCTATGCTCATGGGTATTTCTAAATTCGATAAAGGCATCTCTATGCGCTTAACGAATTCATGTGCTACAAAAGAACAGGTTGCCCCAGAATCAAATAATACGTAAGCATTAATATTGTTGATCGGGACAATACCTGAAACCACGTCCTTTGATGTTACCGCATCCTTTGCCGTCATATTGAAGGTCCTGGCAGTTGGCTTGTTTAGTGTAGTTGTGCCAATTGTAAGTGCTTTACTGCCACTATTTCCTTTATCACTGCTTCTTCCCTCTGCTCCTTTCTTGGGATAATTTCTGGCAAAGTGATCCATCGATCCACAAACAGAATACCCAGAACCTTTCTTTGGATTTGGACAGTTAGGAGAGATGTGTCCCTCCTGTCCACACTTGTAACAAACCATCTGCCCTTTTAGACAAATGCCCAAATGACTCTTTCCACATTTCTTGTAAGCTTCAAATTTCTTCTTTTGCCGTCCACTTTGAACATCACTCATATTCCCAAACTTATTCCATTTCCTTTTCTTATTCCATTTGCTAGCACCTTCTGTTTTAACTGACCCTTCTAACTTGCCTTTATTCTTCTTATCCTTATTATTCCTACCTCCTGTTTCGCTACCACTCTCTGCTATTATTGCTTTGTCAAGGAGAGCGGCAAAAGTTCCGATCTGTAACATTGACAACTTGTTGTAGATCCAAGGCTTCAAGCCTAACTCAAACCGTCTCTCTTTCCGTTCCTCGGTATTCACTTGATGTGGAGCGAATCGTGCCAACTCATTAAACTTGGCTACATACTCAACTACAGTCATATCGCCTTGCTTAAGTTCAAGGAATCGAACTTCCATTCTGCTTTGCATTCCAGGAGGAAAGTAATTTTCAAAGAAAAGTTTCTTAAATTTTGACCATCTTATCACACCTGTATCGGCTTTGGTCTTATTCGCTTCCCACCATAAATTTGTTTCCCCTTTAAGCATATAGGCAGCAAATGAAGTTTTCTGCTCCTTACTCACCCTGACTATCTCAAAAGCTTTCTCCATTTCTTTGATCCATGATTGGGCCTCAATAGGCTCGGTAGTCCCTCTAAACTCTGGGGGTCCTACACTTTTAAAGTCTTTAAAGCTAGCCATGTGAACATGGTGGTACATTTGCATTAGGTTGAGAAACTTTCCTATTCTGGAAAGCTTCCATCATAAAATTTGCGAATTGTTGCATAGGATTCTCTTGGCCTTCATTTCTATTCCCATTTTCGTTATGAACCTCTTCATTTCTATTCTCAATATTAGGTTCGTCATCGACATTTCTCCGTACCCTAGGTACTCTTCCTCCCCTAAATCTTGGTGGCATTTTTATCTGTTTAATAACATTTATTATTATTAAACCATTTATTACTTGGACATTCATACATAATGTAAAGCAATAACATCCATAACAAACATATTCAATATTATTATATATTAAACATGCTTTTGCATATGCCTCAACATTTCTATCTTTAATAGCTCCTCCGGCTATTACATACTATAGCATTTTCATTTGCTATTTACATAACATCTTTACCTTGTTATTAAAAGATTTACATATTCCAATCCTTAACCATTACCAGGTTAGGATCCCAAAAGATATCCCCATAATACTATCAAAAGTGGGGTACATTTACATTCTACATATACTAACACATTTACAATATTTACATCATCATATGTACATATGTCATACAGATCTCCTGACCGATACTCAAGTATCCCTATCCTGTAGTGCAACGGTGGAACGCACCCGCTCCTCAATAATCGCCATGACCCTCGCCCGCGAGATGGAGTACCTAGGCTGCCCTACCTCCTGGGGATGATTCCAGACAGCCGTCTGAACCCTCTCCATGGAATGAGTATAAAGAAAACTCATCATTTCTTTTTGCCTCCTACATTCACCCAATCGACCTTCCAGGTGATGAATGTACCCATTAGATGCTGTCATAATGTTCTCCACCTCATGGCGTTCTTCTTGGAGTTCCTGGACCTGACCCTTCAGGTATTGGGTCCTATTTTCAAAAACTTGAAGTCTGGCCAGCAATTCAGTGTTCTGATCCATCAAATAGTGGACCAGTGCCCCAAGTTGAACCATCGCCTCCTCCATATCATTCTGCTGAGGTCCAGCATCAGGTACGTCATTAATCTCCTCCACTGGGTCCTCCTCCTCTACAACAGGCTCCGGGTCTAAATCTATAACCTGGGCTGGGGCTATCTGCGGTGGAGCGATCTGCTCCTCATTAATAATTAATTCTTCTTGAATTCCAGCCATCCTATACACAACCAAATAACTTGATTAATACATAATACAAATTATATAACAAATAACGGATAACAATTATTTTTAAATTATTTTCATTTACATTTTATAATGAACTTCCACAGTCCATCTCTTTTCAATTCTATATGAGTTATTTATTTCATATCTGTCTCACTAACTTAAAGTTATAACCCAAGGTTCCCATCCTAAGGCTTCTAACTTAAAGCTTTGATACTAACCTATGACGCCTCCAAATTCGGGTACTTGAAACCCTTATTCAGTGCTTCACGATATCAAACATTCAACATAGTATAAACTTCAACTGAATAAAGTTATTACATCAAAGTTCTTCTAATCCCAGGTACGTAGACCTTTAAATGTTCATTACATGATAGTTTAATATTTACAGACATGTAAACTATTTATTACATCAAATCCCAGTTATTCTGTTGCTTTTCTTTACCTTTGTCTCTACTAGACCCTTCCACTTGAGTCTGCTCAGCTGCAAACATTTATAACAAAACAAGTATGAAGATTAAATTGCTCAGCAAGTAATAGCATTCTTTAATAGCTCAACAAGTAATAAATGTTTTCTTTGAAGCATGCTTTGACAGTGAATCAAAACTGTAAAGCAATAAATCTTGAATCATTCACATTTCTGGAACATCATAACAATATTGAATAACTGAGAGGTCATAAAACCATAAACATATTTTTCTTTTCTTGAAAAAGTTCAATCAAAAATTTTATAAATGAACCGTCTTATCTTATGAGCACGAAGGGTGATCAGCCCTTTATGCCCTGTATTGATCAATACTATCTTATCCAGAACAATTTTCATGTTCAACGTCACCACTCTCAGAGTGCAATAAAAATATCCCATTTCAGGATATGTTCATTCACAGTTTAGAATCCAAACTACAACAATATAGTTGGATAGCTTAAATCATGGCACAATAATATTTCAAGACTTATTATAAAGAAATTGAAATATTTTACATCTGTGTCTAGCCAGAAGGAATGGCTCAGACTTCTTTGCGATCTGCTCATATATATTGAATTTCATTTGATATACATGAAAATACATCACCCAATCTTTTGAAGCTGATTGGAATAAAAGGTTATTCAACCTTATATTATTCATAAATAATGAAAGAGTTCAGAATTTAGAGAACCTGTCCACATATGAATAATCTCAGAATACTTGCTCAATAAAGAGTAAGATTTAGATACTTGCATTGTTTGTAGACTATTAGTACAATTTCAGTTTAACTTGTGTGTTCTCACAAATCCTACATAATTATTTGCATTCACAAACATATTAGCCAAATAGCCAAGTCATATAGCTTGCATATTCGCATATCACATAGTCACAGTGATCATGTTTTTAGTTTATATTTCTATATTTGAGATATTTCTACACATTTTTCAAATACCTCATCCATGTTCTTACAATAGTCATTTCTTTCTTTTATGGGGTCTGGCATAATCCCTTTTCATGATTTTAGTTCATATTCCTTTTCTTCTTTCTTGCCATAAGTATACTTTGCAATCTTCTTTATAACTTAGGCATTCAAAGTGAATACATAAGGTATTTCATGAATTAAGTATGATTGTTTATCATAAGGGTAGAACTTTAGTTTCCAATTTGCTTTGATTCTCTCTATCTTTACTTTTCTTGTCTTGTCTTATAGATTCATTTCAAGACACTATTGCTTTAACCATTCTTGATTCTCTTAGTGATACCCAAGGCAGCCCTTTGATGTTTTATTAAACCCGATTTGGTTTAATAATCCCAACATAAGATACTCATTCTTGCTAGCTTTATTTCAGAGTTTGCTAACTCATTTATACAACTTTTGAGTATCTTGGAGATTCATTCATATCAACTAGTGTACTAAGGCTAACATATTTTAAGATTATATCCAAAACAGTCCCTTTCTATATTCTTTCATGCTTGGGAATATTCACAACTTGGTTGAACAATTTATAGGTTCTATAACATTTTGTAGCTTTATTCTTGTATACAAAAGTGTTAAATACTCTTGTTTTTCTGTTATAGCCAAAACAGTCTCCTTATTGACTAAGTGTGTCTAGCTACCTTCTCTATTGCATTAACAGTTCCCTAGCCTTGCCTATTTTGGCTTAACAGCCCTCCATAACTGACCATGCCGGCAGCCAAGCTTGGCTTGGCCCCGTGAGGCTTGGCTAAGCTTGGCGTGGCCTCATGTGGCCCTGCGGCCCCAAACTCAGCTTATCTGCCCCAACAGTCCCTTAATAGGCTTTAATGGTTCACTTAGTTTAATAGTTCCATGTTTACTATTTTTTTAAAGGTAAGCTATTAGACTAAATTTGGAAACCAAAGAAGCTCTTTGGTGTTGCTATAGTAGCTTCTTGCTGCTATTCTCTTGCTGCTATTCGCAGCCAATTGCTGCTGCCAATTTTTTATCTTTTACTTTACCCATCTAGATGAATTGTAGTTTTGTTATAAATTCCACACACTTGCTTTTTTAGGAGTTAGAATTTGAGCTTGATGGGTAAGCTTTTAAACTACACCAAAAAGCCAAAAATGGCTGGTACCAACTGCTGCCATTTCTTTTCTTTGATCTATGTTTTGCTACACTTTTATTTCCACATTCTTTGTTTGTTTGAGTTGAATTTTGAAGCTACCATAGATGAGACATTCACTTAATATTGAGATATATTAGTTGGGCAAGTTTGGTTAGTTCAAATGGGCTGACCGAGAGCCAAGGAAGCCCCAGTCATTGACTAACACGGTGACTGCTGCTGCCGTGGGCAGCAGCCTTGCTCCAAACTAGACACTTAGCAATCTAATAACTTTTGATTCATTCATCGGACAATAGCAGATTTTAAAGTATATTATACATTGCAAACAAGGCTGCTATTATAGAGTATAAACTCCTCATTTTGGAATAGTTAAGTTGCTCAAAACAGCGGTCAAGAATAGCTTGACACACTAGTTTTCAACTTTTCATTTTGGCTTGATATTGGATTTTGTTTTCATTTAGTACACCAAAAATGTTTATCTATCATCATATATGGTTTACATACCTAGCTCAAGCTTTACTTTCTTTTCATATTCAGTTTTTAGCCAAAACAGTTCTTTTAGAACTTTTATCAAATAGTTGGTAGGCACAGTTTTATGCTATCAGTTTCATAACCATTAGTTTATATCATGAACCCATTAAATCCTCCTTATTACTCCTCAGCCCAACCCATCTCCTTGTGCCTAATTTCAATTTATAGCAATCAAATAGCTTATTAACAAGAATCATGTATAGCTAGTAGTCTTAAAGACCACTGTTTACATAATCAAAGTTCATGAATTTAATAACCTTCCACCTATCATGCAACAACCAGCTCTATACAAGCGTACATCTTTAAAACAGAAGCATGCAAGATACCTTTCCTTTATATATTAATAAATTCTTGTTATCCCTTGATCAAAATCCCAGCTGCCCCCTTAAATCTTGAAGCTTCAAATTATTTTCTTGTGCCAGCCGTATATAGGTACTAGAGATTGATATGGAGTAACTCAATTGTGATTGAATTGAGAGAAATCCGGTAATTGCCTTAGCAAGGAGCGAAATTGGTTGAGAGAGAAGGGAAAACAGGGAATTATTGGGAGTCTTTGATTTATAGGATGCTATTCCTTACCTCCCGCATTATAGCCCATCTGAGTAATATACCAATATTAATCGCATATAGGCAGCTCCTGCTAAGGAAATCCTTGTCACTCAATTAGTTCTTAACTTAGGTACAGCTCCTGCTTCTTTTTTGTAACTGATATGATTATTAACTCAAAGCCGTGTTTGGTTTATTCATTTAATATAACCCATTATTTCCCCTCTGCACTTATCACATTATAAAAACAGTATTTATAAAATACCAAATGCACTCCAAAAAATTTTTGAACAGAATATTCATAAACCATTTCTGCTAATACAGGAACTATTTATCAAATAAAAATATTTTAGTTGATAAATTAATTTCATTATATTAAAATAATTTATTTACTATAAATTACTCTAGTATCTACAAAAATACTTCAAGTGTATTTTTGTTTAAATTAACTTTCCCATATATTCACGTAACAAATATAATTAGATATATTTATCACGTCTTATTCCCATATTTTATTTATAGCAAATAATTTTATATAAGCGATACAATAGATCAAATATTTTAATAATTTGATTTCTTTTTCATCATAAATTCCTTCTCACAATATATTAAGTATAATAAATATTAATTATTATACATGACATATCACCATATCACAAATTATATTGCACATGATAATATATGCAATATAATAACACATTTAAAAAAAAATAAAAAATTATTCTAGTAAATTCTTATTTTATTTACTCAAGAAAATGCGATTCGCTACAATTAAGATCCGGAATGGGGTCTTCAAAATTCTTATGAGCATCTTCTTATCCCTTATCTACGCGTTCCGTGAATACATCAACTTTTACTGTAAGTGTTGTAATAGAAATATGAACATTTGCAGCAAGTGTTGTGATTGAATCTTCAATCCTTTTGAGACACTTATCTTGTTGTAACATATAATTATCAAGCTTGGCGTTGATTTCGCTAGCATTTACCATGGTTCCTTTAAATAAAGGGACTTAAGTGCAAGAAGTATAAAGAAATAAAGTTGAACTAAAACTAATGAAACTTCAGGGGCTGAAATGGAAGAAAATGAAACTACAATGACTGATATATAAAATTTCAAGGGGTATTTTGAAATTTAAGATAACTTGGGGGACTAAACTGGAAAACTATAAAAACTATGGAGTACCTAACTATAATTTGCCATGAGATATATTTGTTCCCTTCATATCTCTTTTATTCTGCACAGATCTGTTTCTCGACTTCACGCTTTATTTTCTGCTTCAAGGAAGGAGAGCAGTAAGCTTGAGGAGCTAACAGCTTAAAATTTTCTCGACAAAAAATAATAAGGGTGGTGGTGGCTGGACGCTGCGGCGGTAACGGTGGTGCTCCTTTCTACTTCTCTTTTTGTTTTTTTTTTCACGCCTATGATGGTTGTGATTTGGGGCTGCGACTTGGGCTGTGTTTGGCTAGATTTTTGGCTGAAATTTGGGTTATAGTCGGTATATGTATAGTGTATTGGGGTAGATTATGGCTGTGTTTGGGTAAGGTTTGGTGTGACTGATGTTTTCATAGTGACGTTAAAAGTTGGGCAGCGAGTATAATTTTTTTTTTTCAGGCAGCGGCTGGTTGTGGGGTTGTGACTGGGCAATAGTTTTGTAACTGCTAGAGGAGTAATTAGTCTGAGTGTAGCGGCTAGGGTTTGATCATATGGGGTAGTTTATGATTTAAGGTGATAACACTGATTTTGAGTCGGCTGAGGATGGATTTAATTTTGGTATACCAAAATGATGGGGACGGGGGTCTTGGGACAAAGGGTTAATATCACATAGATAATTCTAACGCAAAACTCAATCACTTAATCATTCAATGTCTCCAAATAATAAAGTACACCACTATTTATAATACTCCTAAACAACTTTCCTAACCTAAATTGGACTCAATACGATAACTACAAATTAAAGAAACTAATTAAAATACAACTTTTAATTCATATAGGCTTCCAAAGCCTTCTATATTGTTCTAACCAACTTTCTCGGACTCATCCTATATCAATTATCTTAGAAGATAGGTTGGTTAACGAATCTGTGATCCAAGATATTCAAGCTCTGCTATCCTCGTTCACTTGTCCGGTGATATTCAACATACATAGATCAGCTTGTTTTGTAGCCAATAAGTAGCTAAATGGGCAGTCGAATGTAACTCTTTCGACCGTTAGAGCCCCAAAATTTTTATGTCTCATGAATTCACTTTTCTTAGAAACCACAAATCTTGGATTTAAAATTAAATAGAAGTACTACTCGTGGCGAAATTTGGCCTCATTGGTTCCTCTGAATCTGATACATAATTTTTCTATTGCATTTTGCCTACTGGTATAAGCTCAAGGTAAGTTACACAATCACATTTCAGTTTTATTTCCTTCCATTCATATCTACTCTTTACCACATTCAAAGAAAATATATGATATTGATTCCTGCCACCTTAGCTAACTAGCTAATCCTATTTGACTACTCTTTCTGCCCAGTAAATGTGATACTTTATATAAATAAATAAAATATTTACACATTTCTAAGCGGGCACTCCCTCCTTCCCTGCAATAATACAAGCATCAGACATCAAATCACAAAAAACCAACATATCAGCATTACTACAACAAACAACCACCATTCTGCAGATCCTCATAGTGCCATAGAATCCCCCAAAAATAAGAAATAGTTATGCATCAGCCACATAAACTACCTAATTTGACTATAATTAAGTTGTTAAAAAAAATTTATTCATAATAAGATAATTTTTTAATTAATATCCGAGGGTAAAGAGAAACTAAAAATTTAAAGCTGTATTAGAAAATATAATATCATTTGGAATATTAGCATTTATGATCAAGATCTTAATCTATTAATGCATTTTAAGTATGTTTTACATGGAATATTATTGCCACCTTTTCTTTCTTTCTTTCAATTTTTTCCCCTTTCTTGGCTACAATGTAACGGTTGAAGAATGGGAAAAAAATCCTACAGTATTTCTTTGAGAATATGAGGGCTGACACTTGGTTCATGGTGCTTCAACTAACTAACAAGGCCCATCTCAATTAGATGTTAAAGCTTTATTCAACAACACAACTCTTCTTCAATAATTGCACAAGGATGAAACAATTATGGCTAAATTAAGATAAAAATTTTAAACATGGCTTAAAACCGTCAAAGACATCACAAAGGCGATAGATTACTAAAGGACTCGGTGGGAAATAAGAAACATGGAACTAGTAACAAAAGTGTTTTTAATTGAGAAAGAAGCGCAAGAAAAGGAAATGCAAGAACTTTGAAAATACTCTTCAATATATTCTTAGCTTGTTTGATGACAAATTTCGCCCATAAGTTCTTCTGGAATAGCGAGAACACTAAGGGTCTGTTTTGATAAATAGTTTTGGAATTCAATTAGAATTGTAAATCTATGGAATTGAAATTAACTTAAATGAAATACTAAAACACAGCAATTCTACTGTTTGGTTAACATATTGAATTCGTATTATATTTGTTAGAATTTAAAAATTATTGTCTGGGTAGTTACTATTTTCATATTATTTCTAATACTAAGAATTCAACTTAATGAAATTTATCCATATAAAGTAAAACAACTAGTAACTATCACCAAATTAAAATAGACGCTATCATGCCTTTAGTTTTTATTTTATGGTATTAGTTAATTTAGTAATCTAATAAAATTGTAAAATATGAAAGAACGAATTGATATCTAAAGTATTAGACCCACTAATTCTAATTCAAAATTAACTAATTCTAATCCAATTCAATAACTTGGAATAAATGAATCTAAACAAACCCTAAGATAATTATAGAACATGATACACTTTCGTTCCAAAACACTAAATTTGACTATCCAAAATTTATTTTTTTTCCTATTTATTTCAACTTCTATTACACAATCATGATTACAAATTTATTTTATGATTTACAATTGAGTGGCATCCTCTTACATAGCCCTTGGGCCATATAACCAATGGCTAGGATCACATTTAATGGAGGGCTAGTCAACTATCTACAACCATCTACTAAAATATCTAGAATATTAACAAACATAACTATCACACGATAAATCTAGAACACTCTATTAGAAACATTTAACAAAATTTTAGAGAATACCAACTACTTCAGTAGACAATGGTATGGTGTGGTGTATACTCTTTGAAAAATGCACATGTTGCAATACTACACTTGGAAACAACTCAATTAGTTTGAACTATATCTCAAGTAATTTAACCTATCCTATTATATACCACACGCACACAGTGACTTTTTCATTCCCGTTTTCATTTCACAAAATGTATCGAACACGTTTCAGGTAACATTAAGTCTAATAGCAACCAATTAGTTGAACCAGAGATTATAATGCAAAATGGGCAAATGCCAACAAATGGCATATCCTTCAGGTTTCAAATAAACAGAACCACACAAACAATTCTACAAACGCCCATATACTAAAAAGAGAATAGACATAGAGGTTAGATTATATACTCAAGAAGCATTTACTCATAAATCATTATTGTATGTATGTTTGTATTATATCTACACATATATACATCCTTACAAACGAAATTATTAAAGAAGGAAAAGTAATTTACCATGGAGAGTTGGGCTTTTCCGGTTGAAGTGTATCGGCGGTTGCAAAATGCAGGTAGGCTAAAAAGGATTTAATTTGGGAATGGGTCCTAACTGAAAGGGAAATAGAAAAAATCTGAGACAAAGCTCATATTGGGGCTGATTGCCACCCAAAAGAAAGGAAGAGATGGAAATTGAGGGAGAGAGATTGAGTGAAAGAGATTACCGTGCTCCAGACTGAGCAGATGCAAATTACAGTTATGGTTTGGAGCATCCATGTACATAAAAATAGGGAGGAAGAACTTTGACGATCAGGAACTTATTACTCCGTCCGTCCCAAATTATGCGGTTTTTTAGAGTTCCCCGCACATACAAATATGCTTGATAAAAATATTAAAATATCCTTATGTGTTGATTTTTTTGTTTTCTGTGCATGAATCTTTATTGATGAGAATATGAAAAGATGCTTAAAAAAGATGAGAGGCATGAATGAGAATAATGACTATCATTAATTAGGGTAAAGGGGCAAACTTAGAAAATAAAGGAAAAAAATGCATTGAAATCTTGAAAAAGCAGATATTGTGGGACAAATTTTTTTTGCTAAAAAAGCAGATAATTTGGGACGGAGGGAGTATAAAGTATAGTCATTTTGGGATTGACAAATATTTTCCCCAAATTTATGTTTTCATATTAAATTTTTTTTACTCTAAAGGGATGTATTCAATTAAGATTTTTAAATATTTTTTTAAGTAACAGATTTTTGTAGAATTTATGAGATTTTAATGACTTTCACACACTTTAAAGACTTTTTTAAAATAATTTTTATAGACTCTATGAAATAAGTAACAGACTTTTATAAACTTTTTATCAAGATTGTGATAGACTTTTGTATACTTCTAATATATCTTGCAACTTATATTAATTATTAATTAGCCCATGTGTACAACCTCTACCTCTTTTTCCATGAACTAGAGTAAATCTCATTATATTATTGTGGCATGCGATTTTATATATGTTGAAAGCATTCACATTATTCTACTCATTTCATGATAGATTTGGATACTCGGATACCAATAAAACTTTAGAAACTACAGACGCAATACAAAAATTAAGGTCACTTTTCATTGAGCTATATATACTTTATGCATATGCGTACGCTTTTTACTAATAATTAATTGCTTTTTATTATTGATTGTTTTACTAATATATATATATATATATATATATATATATATATATATATATATGTTGATTGTGTGATTCTGTCAACCCAATTTTTCATCTTAACTGCTGTTAATTTTATTTGATTGTGTGGACCTTTTTTATGCGCTTAACATATATCAAAGCAATGCGTTTTTCCTTTTTTATAATGGAAAGATAACGATTCTGTCAATTTGTCATGGAGGAATACAACTACATGTTACATTATTTCACTATGATACACCAAAGACACTTGAAGACGAATATGGAGGATATAATTAACAGTGATTTCCTTCGTTTAAAATGTCAGAAAACTAAAAAAAAAACATACACATACATATCATATATTTTCTATTTTCATATATTATAATACATAATCTTTACAATTGATATGAAAGTTTTATGATTTTATCTCACCTTGGTTGAACAAATCTCTTTCCACTTTCTATTGGAAGCTTTCGAACGACTCCTTTTTCCCTCACCAATTCAGATTAGGTCTAAATATTTGTTTACTTATTAATATATCTTGTTAATTCTCTTCTAATAAAATTATAATAAATCCAATTATTTTTATGGCCCAAATTTTACCAAATTATTTAACCATCACATATTAATATTT
Organism: Panax notoginseng; assembly: GCA_016801055.1. Classification (NCBI taxonomy): domain Eukaryota; kingdom Viridiplantae; phylum Streptophyta; class Magnoliopsida; order Apiales; family Araliaceae; genus Panax; species Panax notoginseng. Next base: position 68,732,516 of record CM029019.1, read on the forward strand.
ATTAGCTCATATAAAATAAATAACTAATTTGATCCAATAAAAGACAAAGTCCAATTAATAACTAATTTTATCCACCTTTGTGTTTTTTTGGAAGTCTTTAAAAATCTTTAGAGATGAGGTAAGACTTTGGATATGGGTTGATAGTTATAATTCTTCTTCTAAAGTCGGTCAAACTCTACCATTTGATAGAAATCTTTAAAATCTATGACTTTTTGAATACCAAAATACTTTTATAGACTTTGTAAAAATCTTAATTCAATATCACCTAACTTTTAAAGACATTAAAAAAGTTGTAATTGAATACCACTAAACTTTTATAAACTATTTAAATGTCTTGATTGAATACAACCAAACTTTTAAAGTAGTTAAAAATCTTAATTGAATACACCCCCCTAAGTTGTGTTTATAAAAATCTTTTTATTTTTGTTATTATATATATATATATATATATATATATATATATATATATATATATATATATATATATATTGGTAATGATACATAATAAATTTTTGTTATGGATATTGAGATAAACTTCGTTGTAGGCCCGACCACTAGGACTAGCTGTCAACGCCTACTAGCGACCGTTGTAATGATTAAGTTGTTCTTGAATTTATGTTAAATTTTAGTCTGACCGCTACTTCTACTACCAGCTAGGCAAAACGACATTGCTAGGAGAGATACTAAATATGTCAATGGTTGTATCACATTGTTACAAATTTGGTCATACGAGCGTCTTCTAGTTGGAAGGCATAACCTTATTCCAAATTCTTTATTTTGGGTTCTTGGGACAACGATCTTGGCAAACTCGATAAAACATCAATATCCCGATAGGCGGGAGAACCTCGCCACCATCTATTTTTCTACCGGGGAGAATATTATAGGCATCCTAAGTATGAGGTAGTTTGGCAGTCGTACCTTAAATGGGACAATGATTGGAGTGGTTACAATGATGAGGCGAGGATGATAGGATCCGGTCATGTCCCTTTGATTCATTTCGATATTGTAGAATATCAAATGCTGAGGCACTACGAGTATTTACAAGGTATTCCGTCCCCGACTGAAAGACATGATTTTATAAGAGCACCCACTGTTAGAGTTTGCATATTTAAATTTGATGATGAATGTGCTTGATGTATATTTGTACCAGTATAATTTATACAGTCCTTATAATGATTTGATTCAATGTACAATAACTTAGATTAAAAAGATCAAATAATATTAGGTTGATCTTATAGAAGCTAATCTGATGTATAGTTGATAGGATTTCAATATTCGTAAAGTATCGAAATGAAAAGATGGATAGCAGAGTAAGCACATGATCGCAATACATCAGATGGACCGCAGAGCTATTTGAAGGTATCTTAAAGTTCACTACAAATCGTAAAGCATACTTCAGTTTGTAAAGTGGACAAATGAATCACCTAGCCAAGCAAAGCTCGTTGAGAAGAACCTGATCGTAGAGTAGTCAAGTTTAACAAATTGACTGACATTGGAGCGTTGCAAATTGAAGGTCCCGATGTATTCACCAAACATGCGTCTTTGGTTGAAATCTAAGATTAAAATATGTGTCTACCAGCTAGTTGGCGAAAGTGACATGTCAAAGGTATTAGGTGAGAAAGAAGACTGATGTGACAGACAAGCTAAAAAAAAGACGACACATGGGTTTAAAACGTCCACATCAAGGATCTTAGAATATTTGAGCATTAAATGCACAAACGGGCATCTAGCAACGAGAAGATTTTCAGCAGATTATAAAAGGCAACAAGGATTCAAACTGAAATAGAGACGAACACTGATCAAAAAGCCAAAACTTTGCAAAAGAAAAAGAACAACTCAACGATCCTAAATATCTAGTTCATGTTGCTAAGTACTTCAGAAGAAAAGCCTAACACCATCTTAGCAACACCTCTCAACAAGAATCAATCACCTAATCATCAGAGGGTTAAAAAGTTCTTGTCTTAGTGACTAAACATCCATCTGCTGGGCTTGAGAGGTCTTAGTGTCCTTGTCTTTGTGACTAAATATCCAATTTTACGGAGCTTGAAAAAGGTAAAATGTCCTTGTCTGTGCGACTAAATCCTTAGTGGAATTCCTACTCGAGGAGTAGAAGAGTGGATTAGGATTTATTAACTCTCTGTAACACTTAAAATTTGCCTGTGTCTTTACTCTACTATTCTTACCTTCCATTTGCTTTCTTATCTTACTTATCTTGCAAATATTCAGAACGAAGATTTATTTTTAATCTTCAAGAGGATTTTCAAAAGATATATTCCGTTGTGATTAACCAAATTGGTTAATAACCATTTGGTAATATCTTATTAACTAACAAAAGTTTTAAAAGATATGGTACAAAATACAAATACAAACTTAAATATACAACATGAACTGTGAGTTTTAATACAAATATTATCTTTTAGACTGTAATCAAACTCAAAATAAGTCCTCAATACTATCACACTATTTCACAGAATAGTGAGGGTTACTAAAGCCACTTATCCTGGACCATCACTCCATTTCCCGACTAGTCCCAGCTACGTTCTCATTTCCTGAAGAGAACAATGAAAGAAAAGGGTGAGCTCAACTTGCCCAGTAAGAAATATTATGACTAAGATAATGTAGAATAAATTATCCTTAGCCTTTAACAATATAACAACTGATAGAATATAATAGACAACAAGTTTTAGATCAACAACTGCAGCGGAATAAGCAATCCATTAGAAGAGTCAAGTAAAGCATGATATCTACTATCTTCTATGATTTAAAAATCCATCATTAATATTCATTCCTGTAATACTCATCAACAGTTCTTTGTTATACCCAAGACAAAAAGAACTCTCATCACCTGTCTTCACCTGAACCACCAAAGATTATAGTTAAATTCACAATTCATATTTATAATCATGTAAATCAACAGTTTCTCCTTGCCACAAAGGCTTAATAGAACTTTTACTCAATATCCTTACCCCAAAGGTTAAAGATATTCAAATGTAATAATAATGATCATACCAATCAGTTGTCTACCTTTGCACTATGGGCCAAAGATATTTAACTATAAAACCAATGGTCATGATCATACCAATCAATTATCTGTTAGTGCACTACGGCCAAAGACATTCAACTGTTAACTGATGGTCATGATCCTGCCAATCACATCATCGAATTATCCATGCACTACGGGCCAAGGATATTCGTTATTATCACCAGTGGTCATGATCATGTCATACACCTGTCCATCTTTGAACTACGGGCCAAAGCTATCAATCAACAGTTCGTCTTTGCACGTAAGCCAAAGATATACAACAGTAAAACCAATAATCAACAGTTCATCTTTGCACGTAAGCCAAAGATATACAACTGTAATGTAAGACCCCAACTTGTTATAAATAAAAGTGAATTTTTCCTCTATTCATTATTCTAAAATAATAAGGTATTAATTTGATATAATTATCTGATTATAGGTAAAATGCACAAAATAAGTAAGTGATTATAAAATAATCATTGTTGTCGGGGAATATTCGTTTGGTTGTAGAATATTCTTTTTGTCGGAGAATATTTGTACGACGGCGCAGCCATTTGTGGGCCCCATAACGGATAACGGTCGGATGAAGAAAATGACAAATTTGAGTTTTTACAAATAACGGCGTAGTTATTACCGTTAACACTGTTGGAATACCCGGTGATTAAAATACAGTAATACGCGTAGTTACACAGTAGCACACGGTATTGCACAGTATATTTGAATTATTGATTCGTACGTAAGAAGGCACAACTCAATAATTATTACAGTAATTACTGTTCAATATTTTATTTTATTGTTTCAATAATTGCTGCGTTGATATTTTATATTATTATTGTTTCAATAATTATCACTGCACAGTATTTCCCATTATCAGATCAATAATTCATATTATTTGAATAACATTATTAGATAGCATTATTGGCAATGTCTAGAAAGTTCTGTCTAAGGAGAAGTTTGGTCACCTAATTACGCGCCAGTAAGGAGAAATCCTTATTGGAAAGCCCCCTCTTTCCTGGGAACGGTCTGGTTATCATAATTGTGATTAAGTAATATTATTTGTGAATAATTAATTATTGATTTATATGATAAGGAAATATTTATTTTTATGTGGATATAAATGATGGATATATTTATTTTTATGTGGATAAAAATGAAAGAATTAATGCTGAGGTGTTTTATCAGTATTTTGTCAGTGCAGAGGTATTAAAAATCATCCGTTTGTAGATTTCGGATATTTTATTTTGGAATTTGGAAAAACTCAAAGCTACAAAGTTGTAGAGAATTCGATTTCAGGCAGAATGGATATAAAATTAGTATTTTTCTGATAACTGAGCTATTTTCTATGAATTGTTGAAGTTTAGGAAAATAAAATAATTTTTATTAAATTTATGGGTGGGACCCACTTTTGGTTTTTCAAACACATGGGCTGCTGGAAATTTTTCCAAGGTGGTGCCTGGTCATGGTCTATATAGCATGCGTAGGAAATTTTGATTAATAATAATATTATTTTATTATTTAGTCTCCTATGACGTTCCAGCATTTTCCTATAAATAGAAGGCTAAGTTAGAATTGAAAATCACACCAGAAACAAGTTTTCTCTTTCTCTCTCTATATTATCGAGCGTATTCTTGTGAGTATACTTTGAGTGTTGCTATACGGTGCAAGTTTCTGTCAGCACTATACCCGAAATTCAGTCAGAAGTACGGTTATTTTTAGGTAAGAGATATTATTTTCTTCTTAAATGATATTATTTTCTTCAATATCATTATGCTGAAATATTGATATGAGTTTTTTTATCAAATTTGAAACTTTTTGTGTCGGGGTTACTATTCACGTATACGGCACTATTCACGAATACGGCACTATTCATCGAAAAATAAAATTTTCTTCTTTTTGTCCAAGATGTCTATTATGGTTACTATCATTGATTGTATCCATGTTTTAATCTTTATTTTTGAATTCTGCTTCACAATTGATTATTATGAAGTATTATTGATCTTGGATAAACTGTTATACGAATCCCTACTATTTGTCCTTCTGTCTCACTGTATTCGTTTTCTTTAAGATATTTTTCATCATCCTCAGTCCTAAATGATGATATTACTGAATATCTTTAGCCTGTAGTGCAAAGATAAATGATTAACTGATGAATATCTTTGGCCCGTAGTGCAAAGATGAACACGTGTTGAGATGAACATGACCGACTGGTGATACAAATGAATATCTTTGGCCTGTAGTGCAAAGATGAATATTTGATTAAAGATGGTTATTCATTGTTGTTACAGGAATAAAATATTGATGATGGACTTTTAAATCTTAGAAGATAGTAGAACTCATTCTCTACTTGACTCTTCTAATGGTTTGTTGTTTTCGCTGCAGTTGTTGATCTAAAATTTGTTGTCTATTATATTTTATCAGATTTTTTCCCTGTTGAAAACTAATGATAATTTGTTGTATATTATCTTAGTTATAATATTCTTTACTGGGCTAGTTGAGCTCACCCTTTTTCTTTTTGTTCCATTTTTCTTCTCAGGAGGTGAGAACATAGCAGAATCTAGTCGGGGTATGGAGTGATGGTTCTAGAAAGATGTTTTAGCATTCCTCACTATTTCTGTAAAATAGTGTTTGAATAATTATAATGAGGACTTATTTGAGTGTGGATATTGTCTAGAAGACAATAATTGTATTTAAACTCACAGTATGTGTTGTCGTATTTTGCGCGACAATTGTATTATTGAAGTTGTAGTTTGCTTTCTGTACCATGTATTTGGCGACTCAGAATGGGTGTTGTATACCTATTTTGGGGGCATCACAGTTGGTATCAGAGCTTAGGGATATGGTCTCTGGCGGAGATCGGGGAATAGAACTAGGAGGGGAGAGATGAGTAAATTCTTCGCTAGTGTGTCCTATCTAAGCTTATTTGTTGGTCAATCATAATATAGGGATATTATGTGATATGTTAATTTGTTTAATTAACCCTTGTTTTATGGCAGTATTTAAGAATGGCTGCTGAGAACGTTAACAATGGAGTGTATGAGACTGTGGAACAACCTTTAGTTACAAACCAGGAGAACGTGCAACAGGAAGGCAATATTCCTCCTATAAACAACACTATCGAGCAAACGATGAATGATTGAATGTTTAGGAGCTTTTTGCAGTTCATGCAAAATCAGACGAGGGAGACTCGTGTACAAAATACAGGTGGAAGTGATAGCAACGCGCGGCTTGTCATAGCCAAGCAGTTCAAAGAGTTGGGACCACCAGAATTTAAGGGAAAGCAGAATCCGATCATGGCGGAAACGTGGGTCAAGCAAATTACCAAGATATTCAATGTCTTGGGATGCACGGCGGAACAGAAGGTTCCATTCGCCACCTTTATGTTCCGTGGTGAGGCATACTACTGGTGGGAGTCTGTGAAGCGTACCCAGCCAGCCGCACTCAGCATGTCTTGGGAAACATTTCAGAAACTATTCAATGACAAGTACTTTCCTGAAAGTATTCGTCATATGAAAGAGGTGGAGTTTATCAGACTGGAACAAAACAACATGACGGTGTCCCAGTACGAGGCGAAGTTCGCTGAGTTATCCAGGTTTGCACCTCATTTGGTAGAAAATGAGGAGCGAATGACAAGGATGTTACTGAGAGGTCTAAAACCCGAGATTCGTCAATACCTTATCTCTCATAAATTTTTTCTGTATTCAGATGTTGTCAACATGGCTCAATTATTAGAGCGAGATAGTGAGTATGTTCAACCGAGGGACCACAACCAGGGTCATACCGGTGACAGCAGTCATCAGAGTGATGATAACCAACGAGGAGGGAAAAATACGAACAAAGGCGGTAACCACTCGGGTGGTCATCGTGGCCATGATAATAGGAGAGGTGAGTCAAGTGGAAATTTTAGAAAGAGGAGATTCAACAATGACGGGAAGACATCAGCAGCAACACCAGCACCAGCAACAAATTCTAGGGGAGGAGAACGACCGCCAGTTAGATGTTACAAATGTGGGAAAGAGGGACATATCAGCCCAAACTGTCCACAACAATCCAAGGTATGTTATAACTGTGAAAAGGAAGGCCACATAGCTCGGGATTGTTCTGTAGCAAAACCAAGTTCAACGGGGATGGTGACTCCAAGGGCTATCCCGGATAAGTCGAAATTAGCGGTTCCTGGAAGAGCGTTTGTCGTGACTGGCCAAAACGTGAGGAACCCGAACGAGGTAATTACGGGTAAGCTAATCTTAAACTCTTGCGAAGTTTATACCTTACTAGATACCGGTTCTACCCATTTTTTTATCTCTCCTGCTTGTGCTCAACGTTTAAACTTGACTCCGGAGAAATTGGACTTTGACTTATCTGTTGAAACTCCGTTGGGTGAAACCTTTGTTACATCTACAGTTTATAAATCTTGCATGATCCAAGTTGGCACTATCACATTACCTGTTGATCTTATCTCTTTAAAGATACTTGCTTTTGATGTGATTTTAGGAATTGATTGGTTAACCACTCATCATGCTAAAATTGATTGTTTTCGTAAGGTTGTTAGTTTTCATATTCCTAACCAACCTGTCATACGAATTCAAACTACTAAACCACTAAAATCGGTCACTGTCATATCAAGCCACAAAGCTATTCGTTTATTGAAAAATGGATGTCAAGCTTTCTTAGCTCATGTTATGGATTTGAACAAAGACAAGTTAGATTTGAATAATATATCTGTTGTTAGAGAATTTCCCGACGTATTTCCTGAAGAACTTCTCGGTCTACCCCCAGTACGTGATGTTGAATTATTTATTAACCTTGAACCGGGTACAAAACCCATTTCTAAAACTCTATATTGATTGGCTCCTATTGAACTTCAGGAGTTAAAAGTCCAACTACAGGAGTTATTAGACATCGGTTTCATTCATCCTAGTACATCTCCTTGGGGTGCTCCTGTTTTATTTGTAAAGAAGAAAGATGGTAGTATGCGACTTTGTATTGACTACCGAGAATTGAACCATGTCACCATCAAGAATAGGTATCCGTTACCTCGCATTGATGACCTGTTCGACCAGTTGCAAGGAGCACAATTCTTTTCAAAGATCGACCTTCGTTCTAGATATCATCAGCTGAAGATTAAAACTGAGGATATTCCAAAGACTGCCTTTAGAACTCGGTATGGGCATTATGAATTCTTAGTCATGTCTTTTGGATTGACTAACGCTCCAGCTGCTTTCATGGATATGATGAACCATGTATTCAAGGAATATTTGGATCAATTCGTTGTTGTCTTTATTGATGACATCCTCATCTATTCCAAAAGCCGTGAAGATCATGAGCACCATTTGAAGCTGATACTTGAAAGGCTTCGTAAAAACAAGCTTTATGCCAAGCTGAAGAAATGCGAGTTCTGGCTTGAGGAAATAACATTCCTTGGGCACGTGGTGTCAAAACATGGAGTATTTGTTGACCCGGCGAAGATTGAAGCAATACAAAGTTGGGAGCAACCGAAGTCGGTGACCAAAGTACGCAGCTTTCTGGGCTTAGCTGGTTATTATCGGAGATTCGTGGAAGGATTTTCTCGAATCGCTACTCCGTTAACTCAGCTGACTCGAAAAGATACAAAATTCGTATGGAGCGAGGAATGCAAGAAGAGTTTTCAAGAGCTAAAAAGGAGACTCATTTCGGCACCTGTTCTGGCAATACCATCTGGTACAGATGGATTTGTTATCTATAGCGATGCTTCAAGCAAAGGGTTAGGATGTGTTCTCATGCAACATGGGAAAGTCATAGCTTATGCCTCACGACAACTCAAAGAATATGAGAGGAATTATCCTACTCATGATCTGGAGTTGGCAGCAGTCGTATTCGCGTTGAAAATTTGGAGACACTACTTGTATGGGGAGAAAGTGGAGATTTATACGGACCATAAAAGCCTCAAATATTTCTTCTCCCAAAAAGAACTCAACATGCGGCAACGACGTTGGCTTGAACTATTGAAAGATTACGATCACACTATTCAATATCATCCAGGAAAAACGAACGTAGTAGCTAACGCATTGAGTAGAAGATCATATGCGAGTATGAGTGCGATATTGTCAATGCAAAGGCCCATTCTGTATGACTTGCAAAGGATGGAGGTAGAATTAAAGACTCCAGGGACCCACATGATGATGGCGAATATACGAGTAGAACCGACTTTAATCTATAAAGTTAAAGCTGCTAAAGCTATGGACCTGGGGCTGATACGTATGAAGAAGAAAGTGCAAGAAGGAGCTATTCCAGAAGCGAGAATCGGTGAAGAAGGAATACTTAGATTCAACTCCAGACTTTGTGTTCCTAACGATTCTGACTTGAAGCATAGAATCATGATGGAGGCACACAACATCTCGTTTACAATCCATCCTGGGAGTATCAAAATGTATCATGATATTCGACATACATTTTGGTGGAACAATATGAAGAGAGAAATCACAGAGTTTATCTTGAGGTGCTTAACTTGTCAATGTGTAAAGACGGAGCATCAAGTGTCAAAAGGTCCATTGTAACCACTTGAGATTCCAGAATGGAAGTGGGAACACATTACTATGGATTTCGTTACAGGTCTTTCCCAAAGTATCTCAAGGCATAGATGCGATTTGAGTTATTGTTGATAGATTAACTAAGTCTGCCCATTTCTTGCCGATACGTGAGACTTATTCCCTTGAACGTCTTGCTCGTTTGTACATGAATGAGATTGTGAGATTGCATGGCATGCCAGTGTCCATAGTTTCGGATCGTGACCCAAGATTCACTTCAAGATTTTCGGTTAGCTTGAAGAAAGCTATGGGCACGGATTTACGATTCAGTTCGGCATACCATCCTCAAACGGACGGACAATCAGAGAGGACTATTCAAACTCTTGAAGATCTATTAAGACTCTGTGTCCTAGATTTCAAAGGGAGTTGGGATAAGTACCTACCATTGGTGGAATTCTCCTACAACAACAGTTATCAAGCAAGTATAGGCATGGCTCCATTCGAGGCGTTGTATGGAAGAAAATGTCGCTCTCTAGTATGCTGGGACGAGGTGGGAGAAACAACGTTGTTGGGACCAGAATTAGTACGCATGACTACAGAAAAGATCCAAATGATTCGACAACGTATTCAAACCTCACAAGATCGACAAAAGAGTTATGCTGATCTTCATAGAAAGGACGTGGAGTTTAATATTAGAGATCATGTACTATTACGTGTTGCACCATGGAAGGGAGTTACAAGATTTGGAAAGAGAGGAAAGTTCAATCCAAGATTTGTTGGTCCATTTGAGATTCTTGACCGAATAGGAAATGTGGCCTATAGACTCGCATTACCTCCAAGTATGTCTCGTGTTCATAATGTTTTTCACATATCCATGCTTCGTAAATATGTGAAAGACCCGAACCATATTATTGCGTTAGAACCAGACGAGATAGCCGAAGATTTAACGTACGAAGAGGTACCTGTTAAGATCTTGGATAAGAAAGAGCATGTCCTACGCACCAAGGTTATACCACAAGTTAAGGTTTTGTGGAGGAACCATGCTATTGAAGAAATGACCTGGGAGTTGAAATCGAAAATGAAAGCAAGGTACCCTCACCTATTCGAAACACTAGGTACGTACGTCAATTTTGAGGACGAAATTTCATAAGGAGGAGAGGTTGTAAGACCCCAACTTATTATAAATAAAAGTGAATTTTTCCTCTATTCATTATTCTAAAATAATAAGGTATTAATTTGATATAATTCTCTGATTATGGGTGAAATGTGCAAAATAAGCAAGTGGTTATAAAATAATTATTATTGTCGGGAAATATTCGTTTGGTTGTGGAATATTCTTTTTGTCGGAGAATATTCGTACGACGGCGGAGCCATTTGTGGGCCCCATAACGGATAACGGTCGGATGAAGAAAATGACAAATTTGAGTTTTTACAAATAACGACGTAGTTGTTACCGTTAACACTGTTGGAATACCCGGTGGTTAAAATACAGTAATACGCGTAGTTGCACAGTAGCACACGGTATTGCACAGTATAGTTGAATTATTGATTCGTACGTAATAAGGTACTACTCAATAATTGTTACAGTAATTAGTGTTCAATATTTTATTTTATTGTTTCAATAATTGCTGCGTTGATATTTTATATTATTGTTGTTTCAATAATTATCACTGCACAGTATTTCCCATTATCAGATCAATAATTCATATTATTTGAATAATATTATTAGATAGCATTATTGGCAATGTCTAGAAAGTTCTGTCTAAGGAGAGGTTTGGTCACCTAATTGCGCGCCAGTAAGGAGAAATTTTTATTGGAAAGCCCCCTCTTTCTTAGGAACAGCCTGGTTGTCATAATTGTGATTCTGTAATATTATTTGTGAATAATTAATTATTGATTTATATGATAAGAAAATATTTATTTTTATGTGGATATAAATGATGAATATATTTATTTTTATGTGGATAAAAATGAAAGAATTAATGCTGAGGTGTTTTATAAGTATTTTGTCGGTGCAGAGGTATTAAAAATCATCCGTTTGTGAATTTCGGATATTTTATATTTGGAATTTAGAAAAACTCAAAGCTACAAAGTTGTAGAGAATTCGATTTCAGGCAGAATGGACATAAAATTCGTATTTTTTTGATAACCGGGCTATTTTTTATGAATTGTTGAAGTTTCGAAAAATAAAATGATTTTTATTAAATTTATGGGTGGGACCCACTTTTGGTTTTTCAAACACATGGACTGCTGGAAATTTTTCCAAGGTGGTGGCTGGTCATGGTCTATATAGCATGCGTAAGAAATTTTGATTTATAATAAAATTATTTTATTATTTAGTCTCCTATGGCGTTCTAGCATTTTCCTATAAATAGAGGGCTAAGTTAGAATTGAAAATCACACCAGAAACAAGTTTTCTCTTTCTCTCTCTATATTATCGAGCGTATTCTTGTGAGTATACTTTGAGTGTTGCTATACGGTGCAAATTTCTGTCAGCACTATACCCGAAATTCAGTCAAAAGTACGGTTATTTTTAGGTAAGGGATATTATTTTCTTCTTAAATGATATTATTTTCTTCAATATCATTATGCTGAAATATTGATATGAGTTTTTTTTATCAAATTTGAAACTTTTTGTGTCGGGGTTAATATTCACGTATACGGCACTATTCACGTATACGGCACTATTCACGAATACGACACTATTCACCGAAAAATGAAATTTTCTTCTTTTTATCCAAGATGTCTATTATGGTTTCTATCTTTGATTGTATCCATATTTTGATCTTTATTTTTGAATTCTGCTTCACAATTGATTATTATGAAGTATTATTGATCTTGGATAAACTGTTATACGAATCCCTACTATTTGTCCTTCTGTCTCACTGGATTCGTTTTCTTTAAGATATTTTTCATCATCCTCAGTCCTAAATGATGATATTACTGAATATGTTTGGCCTGTAGTGCAAAGATGAATGATTAACTGATGAATATCTTTGGCCCGTAGTGCAAAGATGAACACGTGTTGAGATGAACATGACCGACTGGTGATACAAATGAATATCTTTGGCCTGTAGTGCAAAGATGAATATTTGATTAAAGATGGTTATTAATTGTTGTTACAGGAATAAAATATTGATGATGGACTTTTAAATCTTAGAAGATAGTAAACTCATTCTCTACTTGACTCTTCTAATGGTTTGTTGTTTCCGCTGCAGTTGTTGATCTAAAATTTGTTGTCTATTATATTTTATCAGATTTTTTCCCTGTTGAAAACTAATAATAATTTGTTGTATATTATCTTAGTCATAATATTCTTTACTGGGCTAGTTGAGCTCACCCTTTTCTTTTTTGTTCCATTTTTCTTCTCAAGAGGTGAGAACATAGCAGGATCTAGTCGGGGTATGGAGTGATGGTTCTAGAAAGATGTTTTAGCAGTCCTCACTATTTCTGTAAAATAGTGTTTGAATAATTGTACTGAGGACTTATTTGAGTATGGATATTGTCTAGAAGACAATAATTGTATTTAAACTCACAGTATGTGTTGTCGTATTTTGCACGACAATTGTATTATTGAAGTTGTAGTTTGCTTTCTGTACCACGTATTTGGCGACTCAGAATGGGTATTGTATACCTATTTTGGGGGCGTCACAGTTAAACCAATAATCAACAGTCCATCTTTGCACGTAAGCCAAAGATGATTTTCATCACAATATAAGCATGAGGATGATGGCAATGATATAAATATTAATCAAACAAAATCAAGGATAAATATTAAAAACTTTAAATTTATCCAGAGTTTAAAAATATCCAAATTGTCAACATGATACTGCTTTGTGGAGTAAAATTCAAGAATAATATTCATGTATCAAAAATAATTTGGACATAAAAGAAATATATTTTTCGGGTGAATAGAAACCCCGATATGAAAAGTGCCCCAAATAGCCGAGTGAATAATATTCGAGTGAATAGTAATCGGGTGAATAGTAACCCGTGAATAGTAACTCGTGAATAGTACTCCAGCACGAAAAGTGTCCCGAATAGTCGAGTGAATAATATTCGAGTGAATAGTAACCCGTCAATAGTATTCTGGCACGAAAAGATCAATAATTATCAAGAAAGCTCAGAATAATATTTTCATGAAAAGATACTGGATAAAGCGCAAATATCAATGATATTCTAATAATTTTACGGAGTATAGAAGCAATACTTCAACAAAATGAGTGTAGAAGTAGGAATACGAAACGAAATAATATTACTTACATACTATAGAGTATGGAAGAAAATATTATTTCATACGAATATTGAACGAAGATAATATCCATACGAATACGAAAAATAATATCTCTTCTGAATATGAAATAAATAATACCCCTTACCTTAGTAGAAGACTGGATACTGCTATAGTGAAGTAGCAGAATACTCTTTTTCTTACTCTCTATAGTTTCTCTCTCTATAGTTTCTCTTGTTAGTCTCAGTGAATTGGTGAGAATGAAAGAAGAATGAGCTTCTATTTATAGAAAAACATAGTTTCGATAATTGCACGTTTTGTGGCTCAAAATATTACAGTATAATACCTTCATCTTTTCCTTCATTTTTAATTTAGTTCTGCAAGTATTATCAAACTTGTACCACCTCTCCTAATAGTACATCATGTGAATCAATAGTACAATCATGTGACTCAATAATTCTATACATGTAAAAAAAGTAATTACAGTATACTACCTTCATCTATACCTCAATTTTTAATTTAGTCATGTAAGTATTATCAATCTTGCACTACCTGCCCTAATAGTATATGCATGTGAATCAATAGCACACACATGTGAACAAATAGTTATAAGCATGTGAATTAATAGCAATTAATTGCTCATTTATCCGATTAATTACCTGATTGGTCAATATAACCTCCAGACATCAATTATCATCGAAATAGATGTCGATTTCCACTAACACTAATAATCCCAACACAATGAAAATATCAATTTCATCTTTAATCAATACAAACTTATTCATCATTAATATTATAACTCATAATATTTAACAACCAGATCATTCTCATGAAAAAGGGGGCTTTCCGATAAGGATTTCTCCCTATTAGCGCGCAATAAGGTGACCAAACCTCTCATCGACAGAACTTTCTAGACATCGTCAATATTGCAAATAATAATATGAATAATTTTATCATCTCAATTATTGATTTAATAATATAACATATTATGCATATGATACTGTGACAATAATTGAATTAATAATATGAGATATATTATGCAGTAATTACTGTAATAATAATTGAGTATAATTGAGTGACTTCTCACGTAAGCATTAATAATTAATATCGTGTGCTGCTATGCAACCACGCGTATTACTGTACTTTTACTACCGGGTAGTTCAACAGTTTTAACGGTAAAAACTTTCGTCGTTATTTTTATAAAAAGATATTTCTGTCGTTTTCTAACTACGATAATACTTCCGTTGTGGGGTCCACCAATGATTATGCCGTTGTACGAATATTCCCTGTTAAAATGAATATTCCCCGACACAACGAATATTTTATATCAACTTGTTTACTTTGCAAAATTTTCACATATCATCCTTAACTTTTAACCCTTTCTCAATTTAACCATTTACTAAATAAAATAATAATTATAAGAAAATTGAATACTTTCATTTCATAAAATTCGGGATCTCACATGGATGGTATTAATGATGATCTGTTTGAGGCTATCCTCATTGGTCTATACACCCCTACCAAGCTGGCTCCTACAATAGACAATCCCAACAAGGAGATTGTAAAGATGCGTAAAGAGTGGACAGAGAATGAGAAGAAGCGTGTGTAGTTAGATAAAAGGGCCAAAAATATTCTCTTTATGGCTTTGGAAGATGAACTCTTCGAGAATGTTGTCAACTGCACTAGTGCCAAGCAAGTATGGGAAGTCCTGTTGGTGATGCATGAGGGAGCATAAGAAGTTAGAGAAAACAAGCAATCTCTCCTAACTCAACAATATTAGATGTTCACTCATGTTCCTGGAGAAAACATCATGACATCATATGAAAGATTCAACATTCTTCTAAACTCTCTAAGATCATATGGCAAGGTGTATCCAAATAAAGATTTGAACATAAAATTCATGCGAGCATTACTAAGTAAGTGGGATGCCAAGACCACAACTATCCGAGAGTCAAAGAATATGCACGAGATGACTGTGTAAAAGCTTTATGGTAATCTACTTACCTATGAGTTTGAGTTGAATCAAAGAGTATGAACTCTTTCTAAGAATAAGATATAGGACAAACATATTGCTCTTAAAGCCTCTGAAGATGTATCTAGAGCTTCAATCGAAGTTGGAGAAGATGGTCGAGACGGCGCAGATGATGATGATGATATAGCCCTGCTTGCTCGAAGGCTAAGAAAGTTCATGAGAAAAAGCAGCAACTGGAAATCAAAGAAGCACTTCAACAAAGGCAGAAACATTAGAGAACATGAAAAAGACTTGTGTTACAACGGCAAGAAACATTGGCAGAACCAAGGGGGGCGAGGTGGGTCATATGACCCCTCCACCAAAATTCTGTACAGGCTATATATTAACAGTCAATACACACACACACATATATGTATAATAATAGTAGTTTATAATAGCAGTCCAAAATTTTTTACACGCGCTCCATAAATTAAAAAATAGAATAAATTTTATTTTACAATGAAATTCAAATGAAAAAACTTAAAACACAATCAAATATAGGTCGCTACTTGAGGTTGAAGAATAATCACAAAAACCAAGTTCTTTATTTACCAAATTAATTTCTACAAACATTTTATATTTTTAAACATCATGAATTTACTTCAGAGAATCTCCCCTTTGTTAATTTCTTTCTGGATTAATTTTCTTTGTTCTATATAGAAAATTGATATTTTCATATAAAAAATAATATTTCTACATGAATCCCTCTCACGTTTTTTTACATGAAATAAAAAATAATATTTCTACATAAATTTTGATATTGACAAAAATTTTGAGACGTTTTCAAACTATGCAGAGTCGCAGGATACAGTTGTCTCCTCTCAGTCGTACAGCCGAAAGAAGCACTCTAAGCGTTAATAAATAATTTTTTTTACTGATGTATTTTGACCCTCCTCTAAAAATGTTCAGGTTCCGCCACTGGCAAGAAACCTGACCATTTCATAGCAGAGTGTACCAAGCCTTTACGAGAGGATCTCAAAAAGTATAAATTGAAGTCTGATAAGAAGAAAGAATATAAGGACTACAAAAAGAATAACAAGAATGATAGAGGCCTAGTAGCTGATAGTTCGTGGAGTGACTTAGACGATGACTCCAGCTCAAACTCAAGTGATAATGAACAACCTCAAGTAGCCAACATGTGTTTGATGGCTATAGAGGAAGACTCTAAAGCAACCACTGATCATCAAGAAATCGACCTCAGTGATGTATTTGACTTCAACTCCCCTGATGTTAGTATGGATGATCTTAGAATAGTCTTGCATGATATTACATTTGAGTTACGTAGATACATGAAGTTGTTCAGGGTTCTATCAAATGATTATTCTCTTCTTTAAGAAGAGAAAGAGAAAGTGTAAGCATAGTTTGAAACTACTCTAAGAAGCATTGCCTTTCTATCCAAGCTCGAGGTTGAAAATAAAATTTTAAGAAAGATAACTGAAGCCAATACGTTGAGGGAGTCTGCTTTTAGCCCTAAAATAGAGGAATTAGAGAAGACAATCTCTATGTGGAATCATTCTTCCTCATCTATGGATTCACTAATCACAAGTCAGAGAGCTGTTTCTGACATATCAGGATTGGGGTTTGAAGTTCTATCTTCATCCGACCTAAATATGGAAAAATCAATGGAAGCTATCAACAATGATGCTTCTTCTTCCCATATAAGCATCGTGTTTGTAAAATCCAAAGATATTGTTATTCCAAAGGATAACAGGTCACACACAGGTTTAGGTTTTGTAAAATTGCAAAGTAAAACAAAGTCTACGACCATGCCTCGAAGAGTCGTAAAGTTTGGAAACAACTCTACGAGTTTACTTGGAATCAATTATAGAACTGGTTCTTACTCTACGAAATTTAAAAATCATAGGACAGTGTGAAGGTAGGGAGTTCAATAAAAAAGAAAGGCATATCTACAATAAAAATTCCAAGTGAGTATATATCCACACAAACCCTCACACATGTAGTATATAAATTGTTATAAATGTCATAAATATAAGCATAAGACTGTTGATTGTTATTTTGAGCATATTGCATATCATAGACCCAAGATTAGGCAAGTCTGGGTTTCCAAGGTAACTAACATTGCATGACTCAAGAGAGTATGGGTACCAAAATAAGCAATAACTATACATGCATGTACCAAGGTCAATGAAATCTATTTGGTATCTTGATAGTGGGTGCTCAAGACACATGACTGGCTAGACCTAGCAAACGGGCCGGGCCATTGGCAAGCCGGTCTAAAATGGCCCAGGTTTTGGTGGGCTAAAAAAGTGAAACCCAAAGTCTACTTTTTGACGGGCGGGCTGGGCTGGCCCACGGGCTTGGACTGATTTATGGCTAAATTTTGACACATTTTTGGGCCTAGCCCAAATGGGCCGGGCTAAAACGGCCCAGGTTTTTTTGACGGGCAGGCCGATGTGAGATCTCGACTTTTATGAAATAAAAGTCTAATTTAATTTATGATTATTATTTTAAAATTCTAAAATGTTAAATTGATAAATGGTCAAATAGACAATTAATCGGATAAATGAGCTAATAAAAGAGGAGAAAATTTAACTATGATTGGTGTGGGCCCCATGGGCGGTTGAGTGATGAATGTTACGGGGGGACAAGGAGACATGGGAGGAATATGAAAGTAAGAAAAGAAAAAAGAAAGAATGAAAAAGAAAATAAAACACTACTCCTTCCCGTAGCCATGTTCAGGAGAAGAGAGAAGAGAGAAGAGAGAAGACAGAAGAGAGAAAGGAAAGAGAAAGAAAGAGAGAAAGGATTTTCAAATCTAAGACCATGGTTGGACTCCTAAAATATAGTAGATCTGATCTGGGCAAGAAAATTTGCGAAAACTCGCCGGAAAAGTTTTGGATCGCCAGAGAAGATGACCAGAAAATATTTTTCGGTGAAGTTTTTTTGTAAGACTATTTCTCTATATTAGAGGCGAAATTTGAAAACACTTTCTTCTACAAAGTTGTAGAGAATTAAATTTCACATGAAAATGACATAAGATTCGTAATTTTCTGATAAAAAAACTAATTATTATGAATTATTGAAGTTTCTGAATATTGTAATTTATAATTAAATTATCAAAAAAATTATTTGGGCTGAAATATTTTTACAAAATTCTTATAATATCATTTTAGAATTTTTATAAATTTTTGATGAATTATTGAAAAGCAGAAGTAATTATTGTATTTTTAAACTATTTATAGTTAGTTTGAAAATAGAGGAAATTCATAGAAAATTCTATGAATGGTAGAAAATTATGAAATTTTCTGATAAATATTATAATAATATAAGATTAATATTGATAATATTTTTAAGATATAAAAGTATGTGGAGTTAATATTTCTATTTTGAAGCTATTAAATGATAGTTTTTATAAATAGAAATAATTGTAGAAAATTGTCGGATAATCCGAAAAATATGAAAATTGGTTGAAAAGTCCAGAATAATATTCTAAAAACTTTAGAATGTTTAGTAAGCTCATGAGGTGTTGGAATGTAAACACACAAGTAATGAATGGGTTATGATAAAAACAAAAATAATATTTTTTGTTAAAGTAAAAAATGGTGATAATACTAGAATAGTGGATTGTCGTTTTCAAAATAAATTATCATAAATGAGATTTTAGATTTCTCAAGTTTTATTATTTACTTCTAAAGTTTTGGATTATGAATAATGATTTTATGTGATAAATAAAGACAACTTGAATGAATAATGAATTATTTATTATTTTATATATTATTCGAGATAAATATAGTTTTATGTTGATCCCGACTTTTAATAGAATTTAAATTATTTATAGTAAGGTGTTGATTTGATATAATGCTATAGTTATGGGTGATATGTGCAAATTTTGTAAAGTAAACAATTTGTTATAAAATATTCATTTTGTCGGAGAATATTCGTACAACATTGCCAAATTAACCAATCATTGGTGGACCCCATAATAGAATAACTGTCAGATATAGAAAGCGACAGAAATAACTTTTTATAAAAAAACAACGGCAAAGCTTTTACCGTTAAACTGTTGAAATACCCGATGAAAAAAATACAGTAATACACGTGATTCTACAATATTTCACAGTAGCACACGGTATTGCACAATGATTCATATTATTGATTCTTAATTACGTAAGAAGTCACTTATTATTTTATTCAATAATTGTCACAGTAGTTATTGCACAGTAACTCATATTATTTGATATGATAAAATTATACCAGTTAGAAGTATTGTGAGTCTATGTTAATAATTGTGAATAATTGTTGAAAGATTGAAAATGTGTAAATAATTGATGAATAAAATGTGTTGATTAAAGATAAGTATGATATGCAGATGTTTGTTTAATTATTTTCTTCTTACAAAAGTAAGTTTGGCAGGGCTTGCCGACACACTACTTTTTCTAAAGTAGTATGAACCACAACTTTATTATTGAATAAATTTTGTTAAAACGTATACAAGTGGGTTTAATTTTCTCTGCGGGACCATAAATTCCACTACCAGCATTGTTATATACCTCACTTGGTTATTTTTGTCAAAGTAAGTGTGCTAGTTGTTTCCTCAATTTTCAGTATAAATAGGTTGCACGGTTGAGCAACTATGTGACGCCCCCAAAATAGGTATACATCAGCAATTCTGAGTTGCCAAATACATGGTACAGAATATAAATACAAACTTAATTTATACAACTGTTAAGTGTCGTGTAGAATACGACACAACCTAAGCTGTGAGTTTTAATACAAATATTATCTTCTAGACAGTATTCAAACTCAAAATAAGTCCTCATTACAATTATTATCACACTATTTCATAGAATAGTGAGGACTACTAATGCAAACATCTGGACCGTCACTCCGTTTCTCGACTAGTCCCAACTACATTCTCATTTCCTGAAGAGAATAATGAAAGTAAAGGGTGAGCTCAACTAGCCCAGTAAAAAATATTATGACTAAGATAATGCAGAATAAATTACCGTTAGCCTTCAATAGTGTTAAACTGATAAAATATAATAAACATCAAGTTTAACTACAGCGGAACAAGCAATCCATTAGATGAGTCAAGTAGAGCATGATATCTACTATCTTCTATGATTTAAAAAATTTATCAACAGTTTTATCGCTGAGACTCTGCTTAATAAATAATCCACATCATTGAATCATCCCTGCACTACGGGCCAAGGATATTCATTAGTATCACCAATGGTCATGATCATACCAATAACTGTCCATCAATGCACTACGGGCCAATGATGACTTTTACCATATCATTTGTAACATTACGGGTCATGATTATACCGAATAATCCCTGGTCATAATCATACCAATCAACAGTCCATCTATGCACTACGACCAAAGATGACTTTCATCACAATATAAGCATGAGAATGATGACAATGATATAAGAAATAAATTTAAATGAGAGCAAGGATAAATTTTAAAGATTTATAATTCAATTTATCCAGAATTCAGTAATATCTAAATTGTCAACATGATACTGATTTGTGGAGTAAAATTCAAGAATAGTATTGTATCAAAAATAATTTGGACCGAAACGAAATCAAATTTTGTTTTTGTCATGAATAGTACCCCGGGTGAATAATAATCTAGTGAATAGTATCCCGTGAATAGTACTTCGGGAATAGTAACCCGTGAATAGTACCCCGACATGAAAAGATTAAAAATTATCAAGAATGCTTAGAATAATATTTTCATGAAAATATACTGGATGAAGCGCAAATATTAAGGATATTCTACTAATTTCATGGAGTATAGAAGCAATACTTATCAACATAAGTGTAGAATTAGAAATATGAAACGAAATAATATTACTTACATACTACAGAGTATGGAAGAAAATATTATTTCTTACGAATATTGAACAAGAATAATATCACTTACGAATACGAAATAAATAATACCCCTTACCTTAGTAGGAGATTGGATACTGCAATAATATAGTAACAAAATACTCTTCTTCTTTCTTTCTTATTCTCTCTATACTTTCTTTCTCTATAGCTTGAATGAATTGGTGAAAAATAATGAAGAAATGAGCTTCTATTTATAGGCTTGGCAGAGTAAGGGTAAAATAGTCTTTTTGCCATAATTTATGACATCATCGCTTACATCATCGATCATATTACATCATTGCTTACCTCATCGTCTGATGACATCATCACTTACCTCATCGTCCGATGAAATCATCGCTTACATCATAGGAATTCAGATTCAATTTGTTCTCTTCCACCTCCTTTTACTTTTATGCCATGAATTTACTATAATAATGTTACCATTCAAATTATAAAAACATACTATTATATAGTCACATCATACTACTATAATGTAATATTATAATAATATATTTGAATGAATTATTTTATCGGAAAAGATAAAATACCAATTTTCAACAAATGTCACATACTAAAAATTCCTCAGTTTAAATCCGCATTGAATAAATATTTTTTTTATCATATATACCAACAATTAATTATTCACAAATAATATTATAAAATTTTAATATTGACAATCAGGTCGTTCCCAGGAAAGAGTGGGCTTTTCGAAAAGGATTTCTCCCTATTGGCGCGCAATTAGGTGACCAAAACCCTTTTCTCGACAAAACTTTCTAGACATTGTCAATAATACAAATAATAATATTATTCAAATAATATGAATTATTGATTTGATAATTTGAAATACTGTGCAATGACAATTATTGAATCAATAATATAAAATGTCAACGTAGCAATTATTGAATCAATAAAATAAAATATTGAACATTAATTACTATAACAATTATTGAGTAGTGACTTTTTACGTAAGCATCAATAATCAAAGATATTGTACAATACCGTGTGCTACTATGCAACCACACGTATTATTGTACTTTTATTACCGAGTATTTTAACAGTTAACGGTAAAACTTTTGTCGTTATTTTATAAAAATGATATATTTGTCGCTTTCTATATCTGACAGTTATTTCGTTGTGGGATCCACCAATGATCGTGCCATCGTACGGATATTTCCCGATAAAAAGAATATTCCCCGACCAATCGAATATTTTATAACCACATGCTTACTTTATAAAATTTATAAATATTACCCACAATTATAACATTATATCAAACTCCACACCATAATATTCAAAACTATATTTCGAGAAAATTAATCTTTATTCATAAAAGTTGGGGCCTTACAACATTCCCTTCTTATGAAATTTTATCCTTAAAATTAGGGTACGTACCTGGTATGTCGAAGAGGTGAGGATACCTTGACTTCATTTCAGATTCTAACTCTCAGGTCATTTCCTCAACATCGTGGTTTCTCCACAAAACTTTGACTTGAGGTATAACCTTGGAGTATAGAATATGTTCATTCTTATCTAATATTTTAATAGGTACCTCTTCATACGTTAAATCTTTCACTATTTCGTCTGGTTCTAATTCAATAATGTGGTTCGGGTCTTCCACATATTTACGTAACATTGATATATGAAAAACGTTATGAATATGAGACATACTTGGCGGTAAGGCGAGTCTATAAGCCACAGTTCCTACTCGATCGAGGATTTCGAAAGGGCCAATGAATCGAGGATTGAGCTTTCCTCTCTTTTCAAATCTCATAACTCCTTTCCATGGAGCAACCCGTAACAACACATGATCTCTAACATTAAACTCCATGTCCTTTCGATAAAGATCAGCATAACTCTTTTGTCTATCTTGTGAGGTTTTTATACGTTGTCGGATCATTTGAATCTTTTCTGTTGTCAAGCGCACCAATTCTGGTCCCAACAACGGTGCTTCACCCACCTTGTCCCAGCATATTGGAGAACGACTCTTGCGTCCATACAACGCCTCAAATGGAGCCATGCCAATACTTGCTTGATAACTGTTGTTGTAGGAGAATTCCACCAATGGCAAGAACTTGTCCCAACTTCCTTTGAAGTCAAGGACACAGAGTCTTAATAGATCTTCAAGTGTTTGAATAGTCCTCTCTGACTGCCCGTCCGTCTGAGGATGATATGCTGAACTAAATCATAAATCCGTGCCCATAGCTTTTTGCAAACTGACCCAAAACCGTGAAGTGAATCTTGGGTCTCGATCAGAAACTATGGATACTGGCATACCATGCAGACTTACAATCTCATTTATGTACATATGAGCAAGACGTTCAAGTGAAAAAGTTTCTCGAATAGGTAAGAAATGAGCAGACTTGGTCAATCTATTAATAATAACCCAAATCGCATCTATGCCTTGAGAAACCTTGGGAAGACCAATAACGAAATCCATGGTAATGTGCTCCCACTTCCATTATAGAATTTTAAGTGGTTGCAATGGACCTTTTGGCACTTGATGCTCCGCCTTGACACGTTGAAATGTTAAACACCTTGAGATAAACTCCGCTATCTCTCTCTTCATATTGCTCCATCAAAATGTATGTCGAAGATCACGATACATTTTGGTACTTCCAAGATGGATTACAAACGGTGTGTTGTGCGCCTCCATCATGATTTTATACTTCAAATAAGAGTCGTTAGGAATACAAAGTCTGGAGTTGACTCTAAGTATTCCTTCTTCATCAATTCTTGCTTTTGGAATAACACTTTCTTGCACTTTCTGCTTCATACACATAAGTTCCAGGTATGTAGTTTGAGCAACTTTAACTTTATCGATTAAAGTCAGTTCTACTCGTATATTTGCCATCATCACGTGGGTCCCAAGAGTCTTTATCTCTATCTCCATCCTTTGCAAGTCATACAAAATGGGCCTTTACGTTGACAATATCGCACTCATACCCACATATGATCTTATACTCAATGCGTCAGCTACCACGTTCTCTTTTCCAGGATGATATTGAATAGTATGATCATAATCTTTCAACAGTTCAAGCCAACATCGTTGTCGCATGTTGAGTTCCTTTTGAGTGAAGAAATATTTGAGGCTTTTATGATCCGTAATGATCTTCACCTTCTCCCCATACAGGTAATGCCTCTAGATTTTAAGTACAAAAATGACAGCTGCTAACTCTAGATCATGAGTAGGATAATTTCTCTCATATTCTTTGAGTTGTCACGAGGCATAGGCTATGACTTTCCCATGTTACACGAGAACACATCCTAAACCTCTGCCTGAAGCATCATTGTAGATGACATATCCCTTCGAACTAGATGGTATTGTCAGAACAGGTGCTAAAATGAGTCTCCTTCTGAGTTCTTGAAAACTCTTCTCACATTCCTCACTCCAACCAAATTTTATATCTTTTTGAGTCAGCTGAGTTAATGGAGTAGCGATTCGAGAAAATCCTTCCACGAATCTCCGATAATAACCAGCTAAGACCAAAAAACTACGTACTTCGGTCACTGACTTAGGTTACTCCCAGCTTTGAATGCTTCAATCTTCGCTGGGTCAACAGATATTCCATGATTTGATATCACGTGACCAAGGAATGCTTCTTCCTCAAGCCAGAACTCGTATTTCTTTAACTTGGCATATAGCTTATTTTCACGAAGCTTTTGGAGTATATGAGGATGTCATCAATAAAGACACCGACAAAATGATCCAAATATTCCTTGAATACTCGGTCCATCATATCCATGAAGGCAGTAAGAGCATTAGTCAATCCAAAAGACATGACTATGAATTCGTAATGCCCGTATCGAGTTTTGAAAGCAGTCTTTGAAATGTCATA
The DNA here is from genome assembly GCA_016801055.1 of Panax notoginseng. Taxonomy (NCBI): domain Eukaryota; kingdom Viridiplantae; phylum Streptophyta; class Magnoliopsida; order Apiales; family Araliaceae; genus Panax; species Panax notoginseng. The sequence continues at coordinate 68,757,956 of CM029019.1, forward strand.
AGTTTTAATCTTCAACTGATGATATCCGGAATGAAGATCGATCTTTAAAAAGAATTTGGTACCTTATAACTGGTCAAACAGGTCATCAATGCGAGGCAACGGGTACCTATTTTTGACGGTGACATGATTCAACTCCCGATAGTCAATACAAAATCGCATACTTCCATCTTTCTTCTTTACGAATAGAACATGACCACCCCAAGAGACGTACTAGGACGAATGAAACCAATGTCTAACAATTCTTACAGTTGGGTTTTTAACTCCTAAAGTTCAATATGAGCCATTCGATATGGGGCTTTGAAAATGGGTTTTGTACCGGGTTCAAGGTCGATACAAAATTAATTTCTCGCTCTGGGGGTAGGCCAGGAAGTTCTTCAGGGAATACGTCAGGAAATTTATTAACAATAGAAATATTATTCAAATATGTCATATTTTTATTTAAATCCGTGACATGGGCTAAGAAAGCTTGACATCCTTTTTTCAATAAATGAATAGCTTTATGGCTTAATATGACAGTGATTGACTTTAGTGGTTTGGTTGCTTGAATTCGCATAATAGGTTGGTTAAGAATATGAAATCTAACAACCTTACGAAAATAATCGATTTTAGCATGATGTGTAGTTAACCAATCAATCCCTAAAATCACATCAAATGCAAGTATTTTCAAAGAGATAAGATCGACAGGTAACATGCGGTTACCGATTTGAATCAAACAAGTCTTATAAACAGTGGATGTAATGAAGGTTTCTCCCAACGGAGTTTCAACAGATAAATTAAAGTCTAATTTCTCCGGAGTTAAATTTAAACGTTGAGCGCAAGTAGGAGAAATAAAAGAATAGGTAGAACCGACATCAAATAAGGTATAGACTTCGTTAGAATTTATGATTAGCTTACCCGTGGTCACCTCGTTCGGATTTCTCGCTTTTTGGGAGGTTACGACAAACGCTCTCCCTTGAACTACCGATTTTGTCTTGTCTGGGACAGCCTTTGTTGCCTGCATTCTAGCTGGACTTGACTTTGGTGCACGACAAAATCGGGCTAGGTGACCTTCTCTTCCACAATTGTAACGTGCTTTGGACTGCTGCGTACAGTTTGGACTGATGTGTCCCTTCCCTCCGCATTTGTAACATACGACCGGCGGTCGTTCTCCTTCCTTAACAACAGGTGCTGGTGCTGACGTCTTTCCATCATTATTGAATTTTCTCTTCTTAAAATTCTCGCTTCTATTGTCTTGGCCATGATTACCACCGAAGTGGTTACTATTTCTGGCATGATGATTTCTTCCATGTTTGTTGTCACCGCTTCGATGACTGCTACCACTGGTATTATCGCTTTGCCGACTGCTATCTCTTGGTTGTGTTGATTCATTATCACGTTCCAATAACTGAGCCCTATTTACAACATCTGAATACAAACACAGTTTGTGAAAAATTAGGTATTGACGTATCTCGGGTTTCAAACCTCTTAAAAATATCCGCGTCATTCTCTCCTCATTATCAACCAAGTGGGGCGCAAACCGGGATAACTCAGTAAACTTAGTTTCGTACTGTGACACTGTCATATTATTTTGCTCCAGCTTGATAAACTCTGCCTCTTTCATGTGACGAATACTTTCGGGAAAGTACTTGTCATTGAACAGTTCTTCGAACTTCTCCCAAGACATCTTCAATGCGGCAGGTTGAGTACGCTTTACAGATTCCCACCAGTAATCTGCCTCTCCTCGCAACATGAAGGTGACAAAGGGGGAACCTTTTGCTCCTCAGAGCATTCCAAGACATCAAATATCTTGGTGATCTGCTTTATCCATGCCTCCGCCTTAAGTGGTTTTGGCTTTCCCAAAAACTTTGGTGGTCCCAGCTCCTTGAACTGCTTAGCAGTGACCATCCGAGAGTTGCCAGTGTTTCCACCTGCATTTTGAATAGGAGTTTCTCTTGCCTGATGTTGCACGAATTGTAGAAAGCTCCTAAACATTCTGTCGTTCGCCAATTGGTCAGTGTTGTTATTCACCTGAGGATTATTGCCTTCCTGATGCACATTATCCTGGGTATTGATCCGTGGTGACTCAACAGTCTCATGTTCTCCATTGCTTAACTCGACATTTTTGGATGCCATTTTCAAACACTACCACAAAACAAGGGTTAATGGACATGCCACATATTATCCCTATATTATGACCGACTAATTAAATAACAAATAAACTTAGGTAGGTCATACTAGCGAAGGATTTTCCTGTTTCTCCCCCTAGTTCTAGTCTCAAATCTTAGTCAGGGATCATATCCCTAAGCTTTAATACCAACTGTGACGCCCCCAAAATAGGTATACATCACCCATTTTGAGTTACCAAATACATGGTACAGAATACAAATACAAACTTAATTTATACAACTGTTAAGTGTCGTGTAGAATACGACACATCATAAGCTGTGAGTTTTAATACAAATATTATCTTCTAGACAGTATTCAAACTCAAAATAAGTCCTCATTACAATTATTATCACACTATTTCATAGAATAGTGAGGACTACTAATGCAAACATCTGGACCGTCACTCCGTTTCCCGACTAGTCCCAACTATATTCTCATTTCCTAAAGAGAATAATAAAAGTAAAGGGTGAGCTCAACTAGCCCAGTAAGAAATATTATGACTAAGATAATGCAGAATAAATTACCGTTAGCCTTCAACAGTGTTAAACTGATAAAATATAATAAACATCAAGTTTAACTGCAGCGGAACAAGCAATCCATTAGATGAGTCAAGTAGAGCATGATATCTACTATCTTCTATGATTTAAAAAGTTTATCAACAGTTTTATCGCTAAGACTCTGCTTAGTAAATAATTCACATCATCGAATCATCCCTGCACTACGGGCCAAGGATATTCATTAGTATCACCAATGGTCATGATCATACCAACAACTGTCCATCAATGCACTACAGGCCAATGATGACTTTTACCATATCATTTGTAACATTACGGGTCATGCTTATACCGTATAATCCCTGGTCATAATCATACCAATCAACAGTTCATCTATGCACTACGGCCAAAGATGACTTTCATCACAATATAAGCATGAGGATGATGACAATGATATAAGAAGTCAATTTAAATGAGAGTAAAGATAAATTTTAAAGATTTATAATTCAATTTACCCAGAATTCAATAATGTCCAAATTGCTAACATGATACTGTTTTGTGGAGTAAAATTCAAGAATAGTATTGTATCAAAAATAATTTGGACCGAAACGAAATCAAAATTTGTTTTTGTCATGAATAGTACCTCGGGTGAATAGTAACTGAGTGAATAGTATCCTATGAATAGTATTTCAGGAATAGTAACCCGTGAATAGTACCCCGACATGAAAAGATTAAAAATTATCAAGAATGCTCAGAATAATATTTCCATGAAAAGATACTGGATGAAGCGCAAATATCAAGGATATTATACTAATTTCATGGAGTATAGAAGCAATACTTATCAACATAAGTGTATAATTAGAAATATGAAACGAAATAATATTACTTACATACTACAGAGTATGGAAGAAAATATTATTTCTTACGAATATTGAACAAGAATAATATCACTTACGAATACGAAAGCAATAATACCCCTTACCTTAGTAGGAGATTGGATACTGCAATAGTATGGTAACAGAATAGTCTTCTTCTTTCTCTCTCATTCTGTCTATACTTTCTCTCTCTATAGCTTGAATGAATTGGTGAAAAATAATGAAGAAATGAGCTTCTATTTATAGGCTTGGCAGAGTAAGGGTAAAATAGTCTTTTCGCCATAATTTATGACATCATCGCTTACATCATCGATCGTATTACATCATCGCTTACCTTATCGTCTGATGACATCATCGCTTACATCATCGTCTGATGACATCATCGCTTATATCATAGGAATTCAGATTCAATTTGTTCTCTTCCACCTCATTTTACTTTTATACCATGAATTTACTATAATAATGTTACCATTCAAATTATAAAAAACATAATATTATATAATCACATCATACTACTATAATGTAATATTATAATAATATATTTGATTGAATTATTTTATTGAAAAATATAAAATACCAATTTTCAACAAATGTCACATGCTAAAAATTCCTCAGTTTAAATCCACATTGAATAAATATTTTCTTATCATATATATCAAGAATTAATTATTCACAAATAATATTATAAAATCAATATTGACAACCAGGTCATTCTCAGGAAAGTGGGGGCTTTCCGATAAGAATTTCTCCCTATTGGCGCGTAATTAGGTGACCAAACCCCTTTCCTCGACAGAACTTTCTAGACATTGTCAATAATGTAAATAATAATATTATTCAAATAATATGAATTATTGATTTGATAATTTGAAATACTGTGCAATAACAATTATTGAATCAATAATATAAAATATCAACGTAGCAATTATTGAATCAATAAAATAAAATATTGAACATTAATTACTGTAACAATTATTGAGTAGTGACTTCTTACGTATGCATCAATAATCAAAGATATTGTAAAATACCGTGTCCTACTATGCAACCATGCGTATTACTATACTTTTATTACCGAGTATTTCAACAGTTAACTATAAAACTTTTGTCGTTATTTTATAAAAATAATATTTTTATCGCTTTCTATATCTGACAGTTATTCCGTTGTGGGATCCACCAATGATCGTGCCATCGTACGGATATTCCTCGACAAAAAGAATATTCCCTGACCAATCGAATATTTTATAACCACTTACTTACTTTACAAAATTTGTAAATATTACCCATAATTATAACATTATATCAAACTCCACACCATAATATTCAAAAATATATTTCGAGAAAATTAATCTTTATTCATAAAAGTTGGGGCCTTACAAACTAAACACACACCATCACTACACTAAAAATATAAAATTCTTTTACTACAATATTGTGAGTATTTTTGTTGAGTGTAAGGTTACTCCAAGTGTAGATAAGGAATGCAAGCATTGCTTAATTGATTAATGTCACAAAAAGCAAAATTAAGTCGCATGTTAAGGTAAGAGATATCATTATTATGGTAAGGGGTATCATTTTTTTATGGTAAAAGGAATATCATTTTCTTTCATACTCAATATTATGATATGATATTATTATTCGTTTATTCAGTTTATCATTAAATGGTGAAAAGTCCTGGAATGGTTAGAATATCCTTAATAGTTTGTGTTTCATCTAATATCTTAACATGGATCTTTCTATCCAGTCTTAAGTTATTATTTTTGAGTCAGGAACTTTACATTACTTGAACTTTATATTTTATAAAGAATTTTAATCGATTTTCTAGATATCATGTTGGTAATTTAGACTAATGTTACAGACAAATGATGTGGTAAACGTCATCTTTGGCCCGTAGTGCAAAGATAAACTAATGTTACAGACAAACGATGTGGTAAAAGTCATCTTTGACCCGTAGTGCAAAGATGGACTGTTGATTATTGGCTTTACAACTGTATATCTTTGGCTTACGTGCAAAGATGAACAATTGATTATTAGTTTTACAGTTGTATATCTTTGGCTTACGAGCAAAGATGGACTGTTGATTATTAGTTTTACAGTTGTATATCTTTGGCTTACGTGCAAAGATGGACTGTTGATTATTGGTTTTACAGTTGTATATCTTTGGCTTACGTGCAAAGATGGACTGTTGATTATTAGTTTTCCACGTGCAAAGATGGATTATTGACTTTATAGTTGAATATCTTTGGCCTGGAGTGCAAAGATGAATTTAATGGCGTAATTATAAACATGAACTGTGATTTGGTATAACCATGAGCTTTGTGTTTCAGGTAAAAATAGGTGGTGAAAGTTCTCTTTGTCTTGGGTACAACAAATGTAAGACCCCAACTTTTTATGAATAAATATTTAATTTTCTCTAAATGTTATTTTGAATAATAAGGTGTGGATTTGATATAATGTTATAGTTGTGAGTAATATTTATAAATTTTGCAAAGTAAGCAAGTTGTCATAAAATATTCGTTTAGTCGGAGAATATTTGTTTTATCAGGGAATATTCGTACGACGGCACAATCATTGGTGGATCCCACAACAGAAATACTGTAGAATCTAGAAAGCGACAAAAATAATCTTTTTATAAAAATTTTGGTAAGATTTTTACCGTTAACTGTTGAAATATCCGGTGATAAAAGTATAATAATACGTGTGGTTGCACAGTAGCATATGGTATTGCACAATATCTCTGATTATTGATACTTACGTAAGAAGTCACTCAGTTATACTCAATTATTGTAACAGTAGTTGCTGCATAGTATCTCATATTATTGATTCAATTATTATCACAGTATCATTTGCACAATATTTATATTATTAAATCAATAAATGAGACGACACAATTATTTATATTATTATTTACATTATTGACAATATCTAGAAAGTTCTGTTGAGGAAATGGTTTGGTCATCTAATTACGCGCCAATAAGGAAAAGTCCTTATCGGAAAGCCCCCTCTTTCCTAGGACTGATCTGGTTGTTAATAATGCAAGTTATAATATTAATGATGAATAAATGTTATTAACAATGTGTTCAGAGAAGTCAAGTGCTTTGTGATAAATAGAGGTTTTTTTATGAAGTATTTGTTGCAAGTTTGACTTATTACATGGACCCCCACTTACTCATTTTTCAAAATCGTCGGTAGAAAGTTATCTCAGTTTTTTTTATTATTATAATAGTAATAAAACAGAAATTTTTTTATATAAAAAAATTCTTTTTATAAATAAAAATAAATTATTTTTTATTATATTGCATAATGTTTGCATAGTATTGCATAATGTTTGCATAGTATCTGCATAGTGCTGCATAGTAAAATAAAAAAAAATCAGACGAAGTCGAATTTTGCCCGTGAAGTTGCATGTGATTTTTCCTTACTGTGCATCCAAATAGTATCCAGTCATTCTCTTATAAATAAGATGCTTAGTTTAGAAATTAAAATCACACCAGAATTAGAGAATTCTTCTTCTATAATATTGAGCGTATTTCTTTTGAGTTTAAAGAAATTTTGATTGTAGCAAATAGTGCAAGTTTTTTTTAAGAATATCCCCGCTATACCAGTCAGAAGTACTCTCCTTTTAAGGTAAGAGGTATTATTTATTTCATATTCGTAAGAGATATTCTTTTTCGTATTCCTAAGGAATATTATTTTCGTTCAATATTCGTAAGGAATATTATTTTCGTTCAATATTCGTAAGGGATATTGTCTTCATTCAATATTCGCAAGGAATATTATTTTCTTTCAATATTCGTAAGGGATATTATTTTTGTTCAATATTCGTAATAAATAATATTTTCTTCCATACTCTGTAGTATGTAAGTAATTTTATTTCGTTTCATATTCCTAATTCTACACTTATTTTGATAAGTATTGCTTCTATAGTCCTTAAAATTTGCGCTTCATCTAGTATTGTTTCATAGAAATATTTTTCTGAACATTCTTGTTAAATTTTAATTTTTTCATGCCGAGGTACTATTCACTCGGGTACTATTCACCCGTGCTACTATTCACGACAAAAATTAATTTTTTTTCTGTCTAAATTATTTTTGATACATAAATATTATCCTTGACATTTACTCCACAAAGCAGTTATTATGTTGACAATTTGGACATTCTTGAACTCTGAATAAATTGAATTATAAATATTTAAAATTTATCCTTGGTCTCAATTAATTGAATTCTCATATCATTGTCATCATCCTCATGCTTAAATTGCGATGAAAGTCATCTTTGACACGTAATGCATAGATGAACTATTGATTGGTATGATTATGACCATGAATTATGTATCGGTATAATGATGACCTATAATGTTACAAATGATGTGGTAAAAGTCCTCATTGGCCTGTTGTGCATTGATGGACAGTTGTTTGGCATGATCATGACCATTGGTGTTAATAACGTATATCCTTGGCCCGTAGTGCATGGATAATTCGGTGATGTAGATTATTTATTGAGATGTGTTACAGAGATAAAATATTGATGATGAACTTTTAAATCATAGAAGATAGTAGATATCATGCTTTACTTAACTCTTCTAATGGATTGCTTGTTCCACTGCAGTTAAACTTGTTGTCTGTTGTATTCTATCAGTTTTACACTGTTAAAGGCTAATGATAATTTATTCTGCATTAACTTAGTCATAATATTCTTTACTGGGCTAGTTGAGCTCATCCTTTTTTTTTCATTATTCTCTTTAGGAAATGAGAATATAGCTGAGATTAATCGGGGAATGGAGTGACGGTCCAAGATGGTTGCTATATTAGTCCTTACTATTTTATAAAATAGTGTGATAATAATTGTAATGAGGACTTCATTTGAGTTTGGATATTGTCTATGAGACAATATTCGTGTTAAAAACTCTTAGTTTATGTTTTGTCGTAGTTTGCACAACAGTTGATAATTGTATAAATTAAGTTTGTATTTGAGTTATGTACCATGTATTTGGCGACTCAAAATGGGTTGTGTATACCTATTTTAGGGGCATCACAGTTGGTATCAAAACTTAGGGATATGATCCCTGGCTGAGATTTGAGGCAAGAATTAGGAGGGGAGAGACGTGTAAATCCTTAGCTAGTATGACCTACCTAAGCTTATTTGTTATTTAATTGGTCTGTCAGAAAATATGGATAATATGTGGCATGTCAATTTGTTTTGTGGCAGTATCTGAGAATGACATCTGAAAATTTTGAGATAAGCAATGGAGCACATGTGACCATTGAGTCACGGCCAATCAATAACCAGGATAATGTGCATTAAGAAGACAATAATCCTCATGTAAACAACAACACCGACCAAATGACGAACGATGGTATGCTTAGGAGCTTTCTAGAATTCATGCAAAACCAAGCGAGAGAAACTCCTATTTAAAATGCTGGTGGAAACAATGGCATCTCACAGTTGGTCATCGCTAAGCAATTCAAGGAGCTGGGACCACTAGAGTTTTTGGGAAAGCCATAGCCACTTAAGGCAGAGTCGTGGATTAAGCAGATCACCAAGATATTTGACGTCTTGGGATGCTCCTAGGAGCAAAAGGTTCCCTTTGCCACCTTCATGTTGTGAGGAGAGGCAGATTATTGGTGGGAATCTGTAAAACGTACTCAACCTTCCGCACTAAAGATGTCTTGGGAGAAGTTCTAAGAATTGTTCAATGGCAAGTACTTTCCTGAAAGTATTCGTCACATGAAGGAGGTAGAATTCATCAAGCTGGAGCAAAACAATATGACCGTATCGCAATATGAGGCTAAGTTTGCCGAGTTATCCCGGTTTGCATCCTATTTGGTTGATAATGAGGAGCGAATGATGCAAATATTTCTGTGAGGTTTGAAACCTGAAATACGTTAATACCTCATTTCTCACAAACTTTATTTATATTCAGATGTTGTGAATAGGGCTCAGTTATTGGAGCGCGATAATGATTCAGCTCAACCAAAGGATAAAAGCTGGAAAAATGATAATAGTCATACAAGTGGTAGCAGTCATCAAAGCGGTGACAACAAACGTGGAGGAAATTATCATGCCAGAAATGGTAACCACTTCGGTGGTAATCCTGGCCAAGATAATAGAAGTGGAAATTTCAAAAAGAAAAGGTTCAATAATGATGGAAAGACAACAGCACCAGCACCCATTGTTAAGGAAGGAGAACGACCACCGGTCGTACAGATGCGGAGAGGAGGGACACATCCATCCAAACTGTACACAACAACTCAAAGCGTATTTCAATTGTGGAAGAGAAGGTCACCTAGCTCGATTTTGTCGTGTAGAGAAGTCAAGTCCGGCTGAGATGGTGACACCAAAGGCTGTCCCAGACAAGCCAAATCCGGTAGTTCAAGGGAGAGCGTTTGTCGTGACCTCCCAAAAAGTAAGGAACCCGAACGAAGTTATCACGGGTAAGCTAATCATAAACTCTTGTGAAATCTATACCTTATTTAATACCGGTTCTACCCATTCTTTTATTTCACCTACTTGCGCTCAACGTTTAAATTTGACTCCAGAGAAATTAAACTTTAACTTATCGGTTGAAACTCCATTAGGTGAAACCTTTATTACATCCACTATTTATAAATCTTATTCGATTCAAATCAGCACCCTCACATTACATGTTGATCTCATCTCTTTGAAAATACTTGCATTTGATGTGATATTAGGGATTGAATGGTTAACTACTCATCATGCTAAAATTGATTGTTTTCGTAAGGTTGTTAGCTTTCATATTCCTAACCAACCTATTATACGAATACAAGCCACCAAACCATTAAAGTCAATCACTGTCATATCAAGCCATAAAGCCATTCGTTTATTGAAAAACGAATGTCAAGCTTTCTTAGCCTATGTCATAGATTTAAACAAAAATACGTCAGATTTGAATGATATTTCTGTTGTTAATCAATTTCCTGACATATTCCCCGAAGAACTTTCTGGCCTACCTCAGAGCGTGAAATCAAATTTTGTATTGACCTTGAACACAATACAAAACTCATTTCTAAAAGCCTCAAATATTTCTTCAACCAAAACGAATGTATCATGCACCAAAGACGTTGGCTCAAGCTGTTGAAAGATTATGATCATACCATTCAAAATCATCCTGGAAAAGCAAACGTGGTAGCTGACGCGATGAGTAGAAGATCGTGTACGATTACGAGTGCGACGTTGTTATCACGAAGACCCATTTTGTATGATTTACAAAAGATAGAGATAGAGTTAAAGACTCCAAGGACCCACGTGATGATTTCAAATATACGAGTAGATCGACTTTAATCGATAAAGTTAAAGCCACTCAAGCTACAAACCCGGAGCTGATGAATATGAAGAAGAAAGTACAAGAATGTATTATTCCAGAAGTAAGAGTCGATGAAGAGAGGAAATCTCAACCCTCGATTTATTGGTCTATTTGAAATCTTCGATTGAGTAGGAACTGTGGCCTATAGACTTGCCTTACCGCCAAGTATGTCTCATGTTCACAACGTTTTTTACATATCTATATTACGTAAATATGTGAAAGACCCGAACCACGTTATTAAATTAGAACTAGACGAGATAGCAGAAGATTTAACGTATGAAGATGTACCTGTTAAAATCTTAGATAAGAAGGAACATATTCTACACTCAAAGGTTACACCTCAAGTCAAAGTTTTGTGGAGAAACCACGATATTGAGAAAATGACCTGGGAGTTAGAATCTGAAATGAAAACAAGGTATCCTCACCTCTTCGACATACCAGGTACGTAGACCAATTTCGAAGACGAAATTTCATATGAAAGGGAGGTTGCAAGACCCCAACTTTTATGAATAAAGATTTAATTTTCTCTAAATATTATTTTGAATAATAAGGTGTGAATTTGATATAATGTTATAGTTGTGGGTAATATTTACAAATTTTACAAAGTAAGCAAGTTGTCATAAAATATTCGTTTGGTCGGAGAATATTCGTTTTATCAGGGAATATTCGTACGATGGCACAATCATTGGTGGACCCCACAACGAAAATACTGTCGGATTTAGAAAGCGACAAAAATAATTTTTTTATAAAAATAACGGCAAGAATTTTACCATTAACTATTGAAATACCCGGTGATAAAAGTACATTAATACGCGTGGTTGCACAATAGCACACGGTATTGCACAGTATCTCTGATTATTGATGCTTATGTAAGAAGTCACTCAGTTATACTCAATTATTACAACAATAGTTGCTGCATAGTATCTCATATTATTGATTCAATTATTGTCACAATATCATCTGTACAATATTTTATATTATTAAATCAATAAATGAGACGACACAATTATTCATATTATTATTTGCATTATTGACAATGTCTAGAAAGTTCTATCGAGGAAAGTGGTTTGATCATCTAATTGCGCGCCAATAAGGAGAAGTCCTTATCGGAAAGCCCCTTCTTTCCTGAGAATGATCTGGTTGTTAATATTGCGAGTTATAATATTAATGATGAATAAATATTATTAAAAACGTGTTTAGAGAAGTCAAGTGATTTGTGATAAATAGAGGGTTTTTTATGAAGTATTTGTTGTAAGTTTGACTTATTACATGGACCCCCACTTACTCATTTTTCAAAATCATCGGTAGAAAGTTATCTCAATTTTTGTTTTATTATTATTATAATAGTAATAAAATAGAAAATTTTTTATATAAAATAGAATACTTTTTATAAATAGAAAATATTATATTTTATTATATTACATAGTGTTTTCATAGTACTGCATAGTACTGCATAGTGTTTGCATATTATTTGCATATTAAAAAATCAGACAAATTCGAATTTCGCCCGTGAAGTTGCCCGTGATTTTTCCATACTGTGCATCCAAATAGTATACAACCATTCTCCTATAAATAGGATGTTTAGTTTAGAAATGAAAATCATACCAGAATTAGAGAATTCTTCTTTTATAATATTGAGCGTATTTCTTTTGAGTTTAAAGAAACTTTGAGTGTAGCAAATAGTGCAAATTTTTTTCAAGAATATCCCCGCTATACCAGTCAGAAGTACTCTCCTTTTAAGGTAAGAGGTATTATTTATTTCATATTCGTAAGAGATATTCTTTTTCGTATTCGTAAGGAATATTATTTTTGTTCCATATTCGTAAGGAATATTATTTTCGTTCAATATTCGTAAGGAATATTATTTTCGTTCAATATTCGTAAGGATATTTTCTTCATTCAATATTCGTAAGGAATATTATTTTTGTTCAATATTCGTAAAGGATATTATTTTTGTTCAATATTCGTAAGAAATAATATTTTCTCCCATACTCTGTAGTATGTAAGTCATATTATTTCGTTTTATATTCTTAATTCTACACTTATTTTGATAAGTATTGCTTCTATACTCCTTAAAATTAGTATAATATCATTGAAATTTGCGCTTCATCTAGTATCGTTTCACAAAACTATTTTTCTGAACATTCTTGTTAAATTTTAATCTTTTCATGTCGGGGTACTATTCACCTAGGGTACTATTCACGACAAAAATTGATTTCTTTTCTGTCCAAATTATTTTTGATACATGAATATTATTCTTGAATTTTACTTCTAAAAGCAGTTATCATGTTGACAATTTGGATGTGACGCCATCCCCAAAATAGGTATACATCACCTATTCTGAGTTGCCAAATACATGGTACATAAATCAAATACAAACTTCTTTTATACAATACGACAAAAGCGTAGCTGAGAGTTTTTACACGAATATTGTCTCATAGACAGTATTCAAACTCAAATGAAGTTCTCATTACATTTATTATCACACTATTTCATAAAATAGTAAGGACTACTATAGCCACCATTTCGGACCATCACTCTATTCTCCGACTAGTCCCGGCTATGTTATCATTTTTTGAAGAGAACAATAAAAATAAAAGGGTGAGCTTAACTAGTCCAGTAAAAAATATTATGACTAAGATAATGCAGAATAAATTATCGTTAGCCTTCAACAATGTTAAACTAATAAACAACAAGTTTAACTGTAGCAGAACAAGCAATCCATTAGAAGAGTCAAGTAGAGCATGATATCTACTATCTTCTATGATTTAAAAAGTTTATCATCAATTTTATCGCTGAGACTCAACTTAATAAATAAACCACATCATCGAATCATCCCTGCACTACAGGCCAATGATATTCATTAGTATCACGACCACGAATTATCCATGCACTACGAGCCAAGGATATTCGTGTTTTCACGAATGGTCATGATCATACCAACAACTGTCCATCAATGCACTACGGGCCAATGAGGACTTTTAACATTACGGGTCATGATTATACTGAATGATCCCTGGTCATAATCATACCAATCAATAGTCCATCTATGCACGTAAGCCAAATATGACTTTCATCACAATATAAGTATGAGGATGATGACAATGATATAAGAATTCAATTAAAAGAAAACAAATGATAAATTTTTAAAGATTTATAATTTAATTTATCGAGAATTCAAAAATTTTCAAATTGTCAACATGATACTGCTTTGTGGAGTAAAATTTAAGAATAATATTTTATCAAAAATGATTTAGACAGCAAAGAAATCAATTTTTATCATGAATAGTACCTCGGGTGAATAGTACCCGAGTGAATAGTACTCTATATATAGTACTTCATGAATAGTATCTGGGAATAGTACTTTATAAATAGTATCTGGGAATAGTACTTTATAAATAGTATCTGGAAATAGTACTTTATAAATAGTATCCGTGAATAGTACTTTGTGAATAGTATCTCATGAATAGTATTCCGACATGAAAGATCAATAATTATTAAGAATGTTCAGAATAATATTTCCATGAAAAGATACTGGATGAAGCGTAAATATCAAGGATATTCTACTAATTTCACAGAGTATAGAAGCAACACTTTAACAGACTGAGGGTATAATCAGGAATACGAGACAAAAAAATATTACTCACATACTACAGAGTATGGAAGAAAATATTATTTCTTATGAATATTGAACAAAAATAATATCCCTTACCATAGAAGAAGACTGAATACTGGAATAGTGAAGTAGCAGAATACTCTTCTTCTTCCTCTCTATAGCTTCTCTCTCTATAATTGCTCTTGTGAGTCTTAGTGAATTGGTGTGAATGAAAGAAGAATGAGCTTCTATTTATAGAAAAACATAGTTTCGATAATTGCACGTTTTGGGGCTCGAATCATTACAATATAGTACCTTCATCTTTTCCTCCATTTTTAATTTAGTCCTGCAAGTATTATCAATCTTGCACCATTTCCCCTAATAGTACATGCATGTGAACCAATAGTTCCATACATGTGAACCAACAGTAATTTGCATGTGAACCAATAGCAATTAATTGCTCATTTATCCGATTAATTGCCTGTTTGGTCAATTTAACATCTAAAAATCAATTATTATCGAAATAAATATCGATTTCCACGAACACTAATAATCCCAACACAATGGAAATATTTTTATCAACAATTTCATCTTTAATCAACACGAACTTATTCATCATTAATATTATAACTCACAATATTTAACAACCAGATCATTCTCAAGAAAGAGGGGGCTTTCTGATAAGAATTTCTCCCTATTGGCGTGCAATTAGGTCACCAAATCCCTTTCCTCGACTGAACTTTTTAGACATCGTCAATAATACAAATAATAATATGAATAACTTTGTCGTCTCAATTATTAATTTAATAATATAAAATATTATGCAGATGATACTATGACAATAATTGAATCAATAATATGAGAGATATTATGCAACAATTACTATAGCAATAATTAAGTATAACTGAGTAACTTCTCACGTAAGCATCAATAATCAATACCGTGTGCTACTATGTAACCACGCGTATTACTGTACTTTTACCACCAGGTAGTTCAACAGTTTAACAGTAAAACTTTCGCCGTTATTTTTATAAAAAGGCATTTTCGTCATTTTATAACTCCGACAATACTTTCGTTGTGGGGTCCACCAATGATTGTGCCATCGTACGAATATTTCCTGTTAAAACGAATATTCCCCGACCAATCGAATATTTTATAACAACTTTCTTACTTTGCAAAATTTGTAAATATTACCCAGACTTATAACATTATATCAAATCCACACCATAATATTCAAAAATATATTTCAAGAAAAAATTAATCTTTATTCATAAAAGTTGGGGTCTTACATTGGACATTCTTGAACTCTGGATAAATTGAATTATAAATCTTTAAAATTTATCCTTGCTCTCACTTAATTGAATTCTCATATCATTGCCATCATCCTTATGCTTAAATTGTGATGAAAGTCATCTTTGGCCCGTAGTGCATAGATGGACTATTGATTGGTATGATTATGATCAGGAATTATGTATCGGTATAATCATGACCTGTAATATTACAAATGATATGGTAAAAGTCCTCATTATTCCGTTGTGCATTGATGGATAGTTGTTTGGCATGATCATGACCATTGGTGATAATAACGAATATCCTTTGCCCATAGTGCATGGATAATTCGTGGATGTGATACTAACGAATATCCTTGACCCATAGTACATGGATAATTCGGTGATGTGAATTATTTATTGAGATGTGTTACAGAGATAAAATATTGATGATAAACTTTTAACTCATAGAAGGTAGTAGATATCATGCTATACTTAACGCTATACTTAACTCTTCTAATGGATTACTTGTTCTACTACAATTAAACTCGTTGTCTATTGTATTCTATCAGTTTTATAGTGTTGAAGGCTAAGGATAATTTATTCTGCATTATCATTGTCATAATATTCTTTACTGGACTAGGTGAGCTCATCCTTTTCTTTCATTGTTCTCTTCAGGAAATTAGAATATAGCTGGGACTAGTCAGGGAATGGAGTGACGGTCTAAGATGGTTGCTATAGTAGTCCTCACTATTTTATAAAATAGTGTGATAAGAATTGTAATGTGGACTTCATTTGAGTTTGGATATTGTCTACGAGACAATATTCGTGTTAAAAACTCTCAGTTTATGTTTTGTCGTATTTTGCACGACAGTTGATAATTGTATAAATTACGTTTGTATTTGAGTTATGTACCATGTATTTGGAGACTCAGAATAGGTTGTGTATACCTATTTTAGGCGCGTCACATTTTCAACTTCGGCCCAAAACTTCTTAGGAAGTTTACTTTCTTGTAACAAAGTTCTAGCTATTTCTTGTAACGTTCTATTCTTTCTTTCCACTACTCCATTTTGTTGATGAGTTTGTTACTCGTTTTCACGATCACTAAACACGCGCAAGTATACGCGGTCTAACAAGTAATACAGTGATAAGAAAAGTGTCGTACCCACGAGGAACTATCACTAATATTTACCAAATACCGACTTTGCATCGCTTAAGTCTTATTCGAACAAAAGAAATACAGATGTGTAACTAATCTAATTATATCTAATTATCAAAACAAGTAAATGGATAATGAATGGTATCAAAGGTGCTATAAGCTAAGGTCATAACTTCACCCCACATTGACATTTTGTAAAACACCTGGTGTGCTATATTTCATCAAACTTCCTACCATTCTCTCTTTGGTTTTAGTAGTCACGACAGTTTGTCGACCGAAAACACACAAGTGCTCATACACCTCTTTCGAGGTGAGTACAAACATATCCTCTCTAGATCCACCCGATAGGGAATAAAACATAAAAGAACATCCAAGCTAGGCAATAATCCTACACATGTCTATGCGAATTAACCATAACAAGGATTTAAAGCATAAGTTCTCAATGAGGTCACATATGGTGCACATATATATGTCGACAACATGATATTGCATGAATTGATCCTGCATCTGGGCTACAACATCAATCCTCCTACTTTGTCGGTCTACCTTTTGGTGTAGGAGGTTCATAGAGGCTAGAATCTCTGCCAACCCAGCTGAAGACGAATCTAACTTAATAGGTTGAGCAGATGTGCTGACTTCTGAAGAAAAAGGTGGAGGTAGAGAAGAAAGTAGGAAGCCTTCACCGTATGGATGAGGATCTGTGCCATCCCACCCACTGAATCGCATAATGACGTAGTGATTTATGACACCCATAGGTAGCTGCTGGACATCATCCTCTCTCCACTGCACTCTAGCTCGTCTACACAGTCTGGTAATCAATAATGGATGTGGGAGTCCCTCAGATGTAGTGCCCTTAATTTCCTTCAAAATGGACTCTTGAATGTAGACACCAATATTAACGTCGAGGCCGGTGATAATAGCAAAGAGTAGGACAGCTTGCTCCTTGGTAACATCACTGTGGTGACGAGTAGGCATGATATTAGCACAGATGAAACTGTACCATGCCTTCCCATAGCAACTGAGGGTATAGTGAGGGAAACTCGTCTTCTCCCCGATGGATTCATGTGTCTTCCACACCGTGCCGGGTTTGCAAAGTCACTTTATAATGTCATCCAAGTCATAACTGCTAAGCCTATTTGTTAGGTAATCATGTCGAGTCCCATTTTCCACGTAATCGGAGCCCGAGTGGTTAGGCATATCAAAAATAACATTGAGCGTTACACTATCATAACCACTGTCTGGCCTCGCACCTGAACCACTGGTGGACCTTCAGGACTGGCATTGGCATAAAATTCTTGTTCCAGAGAGAAATTTGCCGACCTAGGCTGTTTGGTGAAGTACAACCATTTCTTTTCTAGGATCATGGTCATCATGTCCCCATCCTTCTTAGGGTCTGGCCTCAAGCCCCTCTCAGGCACCAAGCTTTTCTTAGCAAAAGTTTAATTATATCGTGCGAACGCAACCCCGCTGAAAAACTTGGCTTGGTCCCATTGCAGTGCTGTTGACGAGGAGCTGCCGATGCTAAGTCTCTGTCTCTTAGAAGCCATGTTAGAATTCTCAGTCAATAATCGATCACAGGCAGAATTGAAACCCCAAACAAGAAGCCACCAACTGAACCTTAATCAACTAACTACAGATGCTAACAATGAAACTGTGAAAGTCTAGTTGAAACCTAACACAACCCACGAGCTCAATGATGCCATATCAAAGGCAACTTGCAGTCAATTCTTTCTTAGACCTTTTATCAAACACCTGACGTGCACTGCCTTGAACCACTTTGCCAAGCACTATTCTAAGCACCTCGAACCCGAGTAGAATAACAATAGCAATAACCTAATACCATTCGGCAGTAAGCTAACAATTTTCTAAACTAATCAGCCAACGAACAATTAATATCAAAAATAGACTGCTAACACTATACCTGAACTTGGATAACCCTACCAGTAGCAATCATATGGGAAAACTCGAATTTGGGAAGTGATTTGAGGTCGAATTTGATTGGTGAGAGCAAGGAATTGGTTGCTGTGGTGAATTAAGAGACTAGCTGGGAGAAAATGGTGTCGTGCGAGAAGGATGCAGCAAAATGAGGAAATGAAATGTACAGCTGCCGAGCTATGCCCAAATAAAACCAACAAAAATTCGCTGATGGCACTGCAGCGCTGCCCTTTCTTTGTTGAGAGGCGCTGTAGCGCCGATCTTTAACCCTAAATTTTTAAGTGGCGCCGTAGCGCTAGATACTGGCAAAGAATATGGCATTGCAACGCGTATTTCCAGTAGGTTTTTGCTGGGTGATGGAGCTGCAACGCTGCCTACCAAGCTAAAACTGGCGCTGCAGCACCGTTTTGAAAAACTGCACTTTGATGAAGGCGTTGCAGCACTGACTGCAGTTGAAAACATGGAGCCGCGGCGCTGTACCTTCATCAGTGAAATTATTTTCATTAAAAAGCATATATGAGCACATCAACACTTAATAAGAATGAACTGACGGTTGAAACCCAAAAGATGACCTCTATGGATCTCCATGCAGCTAATTAACACACATAACCAAAAATTTATCTATAACCCAAAATGTAGTATAATACTATATATATAAATAAAAATAAAAACAGCCTAAATATCCTAAATAAAAGCTAAGAGGGTAACATAATGATACTGAGATGGGGGTGCCTCCCCATCAAGAGCTTGTTTTAAAGTCGTCAGCTTGACTATTCCACTATCGTTCAATCCGACTCATATGCGAAGACGACCATTTCATGCTGCTTATTGGTCAACTCCTTGATGCTCATGGCAGTTATAAATGATTGGTCATCCCTAAACTTCACTTCACCCATTGGCATGAAGAATCGTTCACCACTTGAATTATCCACTATTCGCCTTTCTCATCAAACTGAAATTGTTCAATGTGCTCTAGTGGACCCTCTAGGGTTTCAACGACCATGAGTGTGGTTTCTAACTTTTTGTTAGTTTTGACATTACAACCACTCGTGATCCTCTCTTCTCCGTCTTCAGACTCCATAGGTTGGTCAATAGGTACTTCGACATCTCCCTCAACAACTTTGTGAGACTCATCGCCTTCTCCTTGCGTCCCACCATGCAATGCTCTACAACTTCACCATTGTGATTAGTTATGACCTGTAGATTGCCTTGCGATGGATTTGTGATGGCATTGACAAGTTGTCCTAATTGACTCTCGAGGCTCTGTAATGAGGCGTCATGGTTCGCCATTCGAACCTCATTTCTCTCTATAAAGTTGGTAAGGAGCTCTTCAAGCCTTTTATCTTCTTCTCGTTTTAAGTATATAGAAAGGCTCTCATCGGTTTGAAATGTCGCCTTATATTGCGTCAGAGACTGATATTCAAATTCTGTCTGATGTGAAAAATTTGGATCATGATACTGCTCTTGACTGTAGTTATGACGCCCCCAAATCTGGGTACTTGAAACCTGTACTTGGTGCTCCACGATAATATTCATTCAACCTACTTAATGTATTAATTAAACAAAAGTATTATATCAAAGTTGTCTACCTCCCTAGATTCGAGAACCTTTAAGTCATTCATTACATAAAAATAAGAAAATTATCATAAGTACAGTTATTACAAGTAACATTATCTAACTTAGTTCTTCAGCTTGCCCTTTCCTTTGTCCTTGCCGGAACCTTCAAGTAGATCTAGCTTAACTGAAAACATTTAAATTTAAAGCAAGAATGAGTATTTAATTGCCTAGCAAGTAATATCAATTAATAAATATTAGCTGAAAGAATTAAATGTTCTTTTTGAACTACACTTCTACAACGAGGCAATAGTTATGAAGTAAACTGAAACAATACTGAACAACATATCCAATAATTTATATTTTTGAAACTACGTACTGACTATGAATGGAGATCAGTCGACAGACTACGAACTTTTATTTTTAATTTTCGAAAAGGTTATACATTAATTCATCAGCAAATCGTCATAACTTACGGGCATGGAGGGTGATCAGCCCGGTATGCCCTATATTGATCAACACTACATTTTAGAACGATATTTTTGTTCATCATATCCGCCTTGGGTGCACAAAAGTTTCCCATGTTCGGGATGTTCATACTCAATCTAGAATCCGAATCGAAACAATTCAGTCGGACAACGATAATGTTCTATCATGTTCAATGATATATTTTAATCTATATCTAGCCGAGTCAAATAGCTTAGACGGGTTTCAATTAACGTATACATACCGGAATTTAATAAGTATGTATCAACAAGTGTTCAAGTACAACCATTATCCAAGTGAGGACACTTGCATAATCAAACTTAGCTATTAACGAACATAATATATCTTGATGATACAATAATACTACATGGGTAAACAATGAATGAATATAGTTCGAGAACTTATATGAATACAAAGGTTTAGATACATGATCAATAATAATTCCCTGTTCAAAGTGTTTCTGGGTTAGCTAAGTCTTTGATCTTGTAGTATTGATGTAATACTATATGATCCAACAATCATCAAGGTCATACAACCTCACACAAAGAAGATCTAAGCTTGCAAAGTAACTGTCAGAGCTATTCTTCATTTTCTGGGTTACCCAAAAAATAAGAACAGTGTGAGGGGTCACTTTTGGGCTTCCACAACTTGAATTTCCAGGTAATGATTTGGTGTTTAAATAGTTCCATATTGTAGTCTACACGTCAAGGAACATATCTAATATACTAGGTCAGTCCAACTACATCACCAACTCAAGATCTGAGCCAGTCAAACCATGTCAGAACTCGTGTTCTTGAGTTTTCTAGAAATTCCAAAAAATTCATTTCGTGACCATACAACCTACTTTGACCATCCACTACTTTGATCTTGTTTGCCATTTAGGTGATCTAAAGGCATGAATCTGTAGTACATATACTAGGCTATAACTTAGATACAACAACATAATCAAATCAATAAACACCTAAAAGATCAGAGCTCATGAACTTGTTGTCAAACCTTTCTAGGTAAAATCTAGGTTACCTAGAAATGTTAAGTCATGGTCGGTCAACGCACTTTGACCATTAATAACTTGTAATCTATACATGATATAAACATGATTCTAGTTCCAGATCACAACCCTCATAACATACTATAAGTCCAATACATTAAGCAAGCAAAATCATAAACATATCTAGATATATGGCCTCTGACATTTGGTTGTCAGGCCATAAATCTAGGGTTCTTGACAGTTTGAAAAACTTGATTTTCGAGCACTTTGATGTTATGGATCTATGATGTAACATCATGGATCACTAAATAACATCCTAAAACATATGATTAAACACAAAAACATGAAATCTAACATAGCATACACGATCAAAATTTTGGTTTAGGGTTATACCTCACTTTGATCTAACTTGAATCTTGGTTTCCAAATCTGTTATTAGGGACCTGATTTGGGACTGGTCCATTAATGTATTTCGTGGGTTTAGAGAGAGAGGGACTTGGTTGAGTGTAAGTGAACAAATGAGCTTGGTTTGTGAATTCTCTCTCTTTAATCATTCATTCTTTTGATGCAATGTATTTGTTATGCAAGGTGGCACTTAGGATATATTTTTGCTGAGATTTGTAGCACATGGTAAATCTTGGAGTTGGTAACCAACCAATATATGGCAAGATATACACTCCACCCTATAAAAGAATTACAAAAATGGCATTTTGGTCTTTTAGCTCATGATTTTAATGGCATACAAGTAAATTGACTAACCCTTAGGTTTCAACCCTTAGGTTTTACAAATTAAACTTTAGGATTTTGCAATTAGGGTTTAAAATAGAAAATTAGGTTTTCTAATTTAGAAATTAGGATTTTTTAATCATTTTAGGTTTCCTAATTACATAGTACTTGCAAATTAGGATTAAGGTTTTCTAATTAACATTAAAATTTCTAAATTAGTAATTAAGATTTCTAACTTAGCAATTAGTATTTCTAACTGTGACACCCCCAAATTTGGGTACTCCATTCCCACAGGATTTGGTGTTCACTATCCAAAATAATTTATATCTAACTACCCATAATCAAGGATAAAGACATAACTTAAATAGTAATCTTTCCCATTAAAGGGTTACATCAACTTTAAACATTCCCAGGTAATCTAACCTTAAACTATTACATAAGTCTGCGGAATACATCACATACTAACATAAGTCTTATGATATAATTCATTTAAATAATTCAATAAATCTTCATCACTTGGACATCTTGCCCTTTCCTTTGCTAGAAGACGGTTCATCAACTCTTTCAACTTTAGCTGCAGGGTTAATTGCAAGAGTGAGCAAACAGTTGCTCACTAATATAAAGAATAATAATAGCATTAACATAAGAGTAAGCAATGAATACTGATTAAATAGGAACCTGTTCTTCGAGACAAAACTAGTAAACAAGTTTGAGGTTTATATCTGAGGGTCTATAAGACCATGAACTATGTCTCAAGGTTATTAAGTATTTCTACTTCAACCTTTAACAGTCATTAGACTATACAGACTTTTACTTTCGTACTTAGGGGGATCAGCCCTTTGTACCATGTATTGTGCACAAACATCTAAACGCTAACGCGTACATAATCCCCTATATATGTTAGGGTTGTTCATCTCAGTTTGACTTAGGATTTTCGCACGAAAGAAAGTTTAGTTTGGAACTAGCTTATCAGTGGTTCTAGAGTTTTAGAACACTCATCAATTATGGATTAGTTCGAAAGTTCAACACAATAAGATAAGATTGAACAATAACAATGTACCATTGAGTAGTCATGGTATAAACAAAGTACTACGTCAAAAAGAGTTATAAAAGCCATTCGAGACAATAAATTTAAACAATTTATGCTTTGAATAGCAACAACAAGAGTTAGGATTATAAAACTCGCTCAATGTAAAGAATTAGAATACAAGAGCTTGCATTAACATAAACGCGATGGAATCAATAAGCTTGCTTAACTATAACGTAAGGTTTAGAAACTTGCATAATAATGAATTAGAAAACTTGCTTGACAACGACAGGTAAACATGGTTATGAAACTTGCATTCATTATAAAGAGAGTGGAGTTAGGAAACTTGCCTCGTGCGTAAGCTATACAATTACTACAAACGTTCGCCAAATACCCTACATATACCATTAAGATCACAATACCAATTAGTTATATTAAAACTAACTTCATTGGTTTACTTCTCATTTTAGTCAAGTCTATAATTTTTATCTTAGGGTATGATTATCCTAATCATTCACGTACCATGAAACTGAACTCTCAATTATATTATAGTACATAACATGGTGATTGTAAAACAATTCCAATTCTCATGACATCACATTCTAAACTCTCACAACTTATTAGTTCATAATTTAAAGTTTCAACGTTGTGATTACAACATGTTGTTATGTCATAAAATAAGTTAAGTTAGCATTTCCAAAGCTATGCTGTTAACAGCCCAACACTGGGTCTGACTGACCCCTGGTGCGGCCGCGCCATGGTTACCTTGGAGTCCGGCGCGCTCGGGCGGCAGCGCGCCCGTTCATCAAAACCCAAAAACTAAAATTTTTCAATAACATCAATCAGCATGCAATTCATAATTCTAACAACATCACCATCACTTATAATTAACTTTTAAGGATAAATATCATATTTTTTTCCAATTTCTTCATAGTTTAACACTTTTAGCGAATTCGATTGCCAAATCTTCGTTTCTTAACCAATTTAAGCCATTCCAACTACGTTGTTTTCGTTTCTTGATGAACTATCACAACCTACAACCAATTTACAGATTCTATCAAGTATTAGACATGAAATTTTGGACTTAAACAAGCCATTTGCATAAACATAACACTGTTATTTAATTTTCTTCCTACAACCCAATTTTCACGAATTTGATAACCAAATATTACACATATATGATGATTAACAAATTATAAAACCATACATACATGTATTTATCAATCCAACATGACTTTCGATTCACAGAAAATAATCACTAAAAACTCAAAACATGGAAATTAGGAGTAAAGTATACCTTTAATCCTTGATTGTATGTTAGCAAAAGATGGTGACAAGGTTTAGCAAATCCTTCTCCTTTTGACAATCTCAGAGAGTTCTCTCTCAAAATCACTGTGTTTCTCTCTTTCTCACCAACTCTCTATGTTTTTCTTAGTTAGCCAAAAGAATAATACGCGTAATATAACTGGCCTTGGTCTCTCTCCCACGTACGTCAGGTAACAAACCCAACAGACTGTGTCAGTTCAAATAAGCCAAAGGCCACAAGGCCTTGTTTGGCTATACATAATTTTGGTTTCTAATTTATTTTAATAACATTTATATTATATAGTTTTACTTGTCACACCTTTATTTAATTCATTTTATGTTCTTACAATTATAATTATAATAATTATAATTTTCATTATAATTATACTATATACATAATAAATCATTACATATCCAATTTAATTATTAAATGAAACTAGAGCAACATTTTATTTATTTTAATTATTTCCTTAAATATTTAACAATTAATTTAATTTAATTATTTCATTAAATTAAATCTTTAAATAATAAAATTACCATTAATCAATTTAGTTACTAAATTATTGCACCACAATTTCATCAATTATTTATTTTTTCTCAATAAATAAATAATTATTTAAAATATTTATTTAATTTAATAAATATTTAAATTAATTATAAAATTTCTCGATCGTTACACTAACTTAGCAATTAGGGTTTCTAATAATTAGGGTTTCTAATTAATCACTAGGGTTTCCCTAATTAGAGTTTATAATCTATTAACATATATCATTATTCATAAAACACAATTACTTATCAGTCTTAAATTTCTATTTAAATTCTAAATTAGGGTTTTTACAATTTAACCTTAGGGTTTTTCTAATGCTACACTAAAACTGTTCAACAATTAATATTACACATATACAATACATACATATAATACTGAAATACAATTATTATATTATTAATATTCAGATTCCTTATTCAAAATCCAAAATTAGGGGTTTGAACTATATCCGACTTCACTTTCATTCTTAGTCAACTTATAAAAATTAAATTGACTAATCCTACTAAATCCATATCGCATATATTTCAAAATATTAGTACTAATACCAAAGTTCATAATAATTAATAATAATAAAAAAATTTATTCGTAAAAATATATATAATTGTCTGAAAATTTTCGGTCTTTACAGTAGTCCCAAGAAATTAGATAACCTGACAGTCTGGATGATAGTGAGTCAGTTCATTGTCAGCTCGTTCCTGACAGTAGGCATTCTGAGTGGACTGACACTCAAGATTGTCAGAAAACCTCAAGAGATTTGAAATTTGATCTTGCAATTGCTCAAGTCCTTCTTCCAATCTTGGTTGTGCTGCCCTCTCAAAAGACCATTGATAACATTGATCGTCCATAACTTGTAAGATTTAAAACAAAAATGAAGATCAAACAAATAAAAGAAATAAATATATATCGTTCAAATTAAGACCAAATTGATTGAAATCATTATTGGACAATATTAGAATAATAATTTCCCGGCAATGGCGCCAAAAACTTGTTGCTCATTTTCACGTTCACTAAACACACGTAAGTATACGCGGTCTAACAAGTACTACAGTGATAAGAAAAGTGTCGTACCCACGAGGAACTATCCCTAATATTTACCAAATACCGACTTTGTATCACTTAAGTCTTATTCAAACAACTGAAATACAGATGTGTAACTAATCTAGTTATATCTAATTATCAAAGCAAGTAAATGGATAATAACTGGCATCGAAGGTGCTATAAGCAAAGGTCATAACTTCACCCCACACTGGCATTTTGTCAAACACCTAGTGTGCTATGTTTCATCAAACTTCCTACCATTCTCTCTTTGGTCTTAGACGTCACGACAATTTGTCGACCGAGAACACACAAGTGCTCATACAACTCTTTCGAGGTGTGTACAAACATATCCTCTCTAGATCCACTCGATAGGGAATAGAACAGAAAAGAACATCCAAGCTAGGCAATAATCCTACACATGTCTATGCGAATTAACCATTACAAGAATTTAAAGCATAAGTTCTCAATGAGGTCACACATGGTGCACATATATATGTCTATTCTATACACAAATTAGGCAGTCGAATCAAGTCAAAAACTCATAATCACATGCCAATATATTAAGGTGTAAATCTACAATCCTTCTTTAAATATCATATAGATTACCAAAATCATCACTAATTTCTTAGCAAGAATCATTAAGCATTAATATATTGGACCAAACCATCTAGTGCCAACCAAAGAGATAAGACATTCAATTCAAATTAACAAAGGGTTCCATTATAACCTTAGAGCCAATAATTAATTCATAGCTCTTGAACTAAATATAAGTAGCAATAAAAACAATATTTATGGATTACAAAATCAAAGGAAATAAATGGATAAGAATAAACTCTGTCAAAGCTCTTCAGTCTCCAAGAATTTCAATCCATTCAAGCTTTCCAATCCATGTTGCTAATTGCTCTTGAGCTCCATGATATCCCAAGCATCTCCCTAATCTATCTAAACTATATTTACAAACATTACCTAACAGAAAATGGGTACCAGAGAGAGAGAAACTAGTTCCTAGAGGGGGAATATTAGATGTCTTGCAAGGAGGCTGCCCCTTTAACATATATACAAGTGTTTTTCATAAAGCTAGGTCAAATCTAGCTCTTCTCTGCCTGGGAACCGGAGGTAGCACTGAAGCGCTAAGATTAAGCCTTGGACCGGCGCTGTAGCTCTGAGTCAGCATAAAAAGACCGGAGGTGGCGTTGCAGCGCCAGTTTATAAAGGAACTGGGGCGCTGCAGTGCCGAGATGATGTCACAGTTGGTCAGGTGGGGGCGCTGCAGCGCCGGATTTAAGCCTAGCATAGGCGCTGCAGCGCTGGTGTAGAAAATTGATATTTTTACCCTTGCAAGCTGGAAAGACCAAACAAGCCCTGCAACACATAGGTTAAGCAAAATAGTACCAAAATAATATAAAAGTTGTAAGACCCCAACTTTTTATGAATAAAGATTTAATTTTCTCTAAATATTATTTGAATGATAAGGTATGATTTGATATAATGTTATAGTTATGGTGAAGTTATCATAAAATATTCGTTTGGTCAGAGAATATTCTTTTTGTTGGGGAATATCCGTACGTCGGCACAATCATTGGTGGACCCCACATAACGGCATAACTGTCGTATATAGAAAGCGACAGAAATAACTTTTTTATAAAAATAATGGCAAAACTTTTACCGTTAGCTGTTGAAATACCCGGTCATAAAAGTACAGTAATACGCGTGGTTGCACAGTAGAGCACACAGTATTGTAAAGTATATCTGATTACTGATGCTTATTGAAGAAGTCATTTAGTTTTATTCAATTATTGCCATAGTAGTTGTTGCACCGTATCTCATATCATTGATTTAATTATTGTCATAGTATCATTTGCATAATATTTTATATTATTAAATCAATAATTGAGATGACACAGTTATTCATATTATTATTTGCAATATTGACAATGTCTAGAAAATTCTGTCGAGGAAAGGGGTTAGGTTATTTAATTGCGCGCCAATAAAGAGAAGTCCTTATCGGAAAGACCCATCTTTTATGGGAATGATCTAGTTGTTAATATTGTGAGTTATAATATTAATGATGAATAATTGTTGAAAAATTAAAAATATGTTTATTGAAGATAAATGATTTATGGTAAATATTTATCAATTTTTGATATAAATAGAAGGGATTTTATAAATTATTTGTCGTAAGTTTGACTTATTACATTGACCATCACTTACTCATTTTTCAAAATCGTCGGTAGAAAGTTATCTTAGCTTTGTTTTATTATTATTGTAATAGTAATAAAACAGAAAACTTTTTATATAAAACAGAATACTTTTTATATTATATATAAAGTTATTGAAAGTAGTATGCACACAAGCCAATCATGTTGATTATAATGCATATACTTTGTAACAATTTTATTCATTTATTAATAAAGTATTCATTTACTAAAGGCTTTAATTTATCCATATCGTGCTGTTTTAATAATATGTGATAAACCCATAGTTTTAAGTAATGCTTTTAGAATCATGATGAGATCATGCTAATGAGATCTAAATTCTTAGATAACTTAAAAACTAAAATGTTCCCAATCGATGGATTACTAAAAAGGGGATTAGTGAATCCGAATAGATTGGTACATACGTTGTTTGCTCATTAGATGAGGATGATTGATCTCATGATCATTTGTGTAGAGACACTAAAGCAAGTATGTATGTGCTTATTGGAGAATAAGTTCACTAAATCTGGCTCGCTAAGAAATACCTAAAGGAGTTTTACTTACCTGTCAATAGGAATTCCTGTAGTGATAGTAGTAGAAGTGATCCTTGGACTTGAGATTATCATAGTATCTTGTGTATGAGGAGTTATACTTGGACTTATTCCTTAAGATCCTTAGGGTATATCAAAGAGTATGCTTGGGTATAATAAGTTGTACATGAAGATAATGTATGATCAATAAAGAATCTACTGCTTCTAGTAAAAAAAGAGAAATATCCTATGTGATTTGATAAATGATAACCCAGTAGTCCTTGGCCAAGCTAGAATGAAATTAGAAAGGAGTTTCTAATTTGCATTATTTATAGTTGTGCATTTAAGAATCGAAATACATATAATTAAATAAAATAAGACTTAACAGTAAATTCTTGTCTTATATTTAATTGGGACATTGTATGGTGGAAGGATTGAATTATACGGTAACTATTTACTCAAAGGCTCTTTTATGATTAATGTTAAAATCTATATTATCTGAAAAGTCTTTAATCGCTAGGGAGGCTTATCCCTATTGTAGAATGAATATTATTTATTTAAATAAATTAATAGTTTAATTTATTTATTTAAATAAGATTAGAATTGTGCTAATTGATTTATTCACAACCGGTTTAATATGGAGAACCTAAAGGGTCACACCATAAAAGGAAGAATAATTATTTAAGAAGTTAATGACATAATCGTAATAATATGTTAAGTGTATTTAATTTAATCTATGGTGATAGAATAAATTAAATATCTTAATATTTATTATTTAATATTTTGAAAATATAAAATATTAATTAATAAGAGGAGTCCTATTAATATTATTACAATTATTATTACTTTAATTTCTAAATGAGTTTGGGAATTAATTTAATATAAGTTCTCTCCTTTATTCCTAATAAGATCAGGAGGCTAATTAATTAAAAGAATTTAATTAATTATCCCTTATAAAATTAGGGAGTTTAATTAATTGAATTGAATTAATTAAATAATACACTTATTTCTAATTAGATTAGAAGGGTTAACTGATATCTAATATAAGAGGAGTCTTATATCAGATATCAATAAGATGTGATTCCAATTGTTGGAGAGTACGTCCTTTTTCTATAGAGATAGAAAACTAGAGTTTTGCCAAATACCTATGTTCTTGAATATTTCTTCTTCCTTGGTGGATCACCTCTAGAGGCCAATTTCTAGGATTTTTTCCAATTTCTTCATAGTTTAACACTTTTAGCGAATTCGATTGCCAAATCTTCGTTTCTTAACCAATTTAAGCCATTCCAACTGCGTTGTTTTCGTTTCTTGATGAACTATCACAACCTACAACCAATTTATAGGTTCTATCAAGTATTAGATATGAAATTTTGGACTTAAACAAGCCATTTGCATAAACATAACACTGTTATTTAATTTTCTTCCTACAACCCAATTTTCACGAATTTGATAACCAAATATTACCCATATATGATGATTAACAGATTATAAAACCATACATACATGTACATATCAATCCAACGTGACTTCCAATTCACAGAAAATAATCACTAAAAATCCAAAATATGGAAATTAGGAGTAAAGTATACCTTTAATCCTTGATTGTATGTTAGCAAAAGATGGTGACAAGGTTTAGCAAAACCTTCTCCTTCCTCTTGACTATCTCAGAGAATTCTCTTTCAAAATCACTGTGTTTCTCTCTTTCTCACCAACTCTCTGTGTTTTTCTTAGTTAGCCAAAAGAATAATACGCGTAATATAACTGGCCTTGGTCTCTCTCCCACGTACGTCAAGTAACAAACCCAACAGACTGCGTCAGTTCAAATAAGCCAAAAGCCATAATGTCTTGTTTGGCTATACTTAATTTAGTTTTCTAATTTATTTTAATAACATTTATATTATATAGTTTTACTTGTCACACCTTTATTTAATTCATTTTATGTTCTTACAATTATAATTATAATAATTATAATTATACTTTATACATAATAAATCATTACATATCCAACTTAATTATTAAATGAAACTAGAATAACATTTTATTTATTTTAATTATTTCCTTAAATATCAAACAATTCATTTAATTTAATTATTTTATTAAATTAAATCTTTAAATAATAAAATTACCATTAATCAATTTAGTTACTAAATTATTGTACCACAATTTCATCAATTATTTATTTTTTTCTCAATAAATAAATAATTATTTAAAATATTTATTTAATTCAATAAATATTTAAATTAATTATAAAATTTTTTGATCGTTTCACTAACTTAGCAATTAGAGTTTCTAATAATTAGGGTTTCTAATTAATCACTAGGGTTTCCCTAATTAGAGTTTATAATCTATTAACATATATCATTATTCATAAAACACAATTACTTATCAGTCTTAAATTCCTATTTGAATTCCAAATTAGGGTTTTAACAATTTAACCTTAGGGTTTTTCTAATGCTACGCTAAAACTGTTCAACAATTAACATTACACATATACAGTACATACCTATAATACTGAAATATAATTATTAATATTCAAATTTCTTATTCAAAATTCAAAATTAGGGTTTTGAACCATATCCGATTTCACTTTCATTCTTAGTCAACTTATAAAAATTAAATTGACTAATCCTGCTAAATCCATATCGCATATATTTCAAAATATTAGTACTGATACCAATGTTCATAATAATTAATAAAAAAAATAAATTTATTCGTAATAATATAGATTTAATTGTCTGAAAATTCCTGGTCTTTACAGTAGTCCCAAGAAATTGGATAACCCTGACCGTCTGGATGATAGTGAGTCAGGTTATTGTCAGCTCATTCCTGACAGTAGGCATTCTGAGTGGATTGACACTCAAGATTGTCAGAAAACCTCAAGAGATTTGAAATTTGATCTTGCAATTGCTTAAGTCCTTCTTCCGATCTTGGTTGTGCTGCCCTCTCAAAAGGCCATTGATAACATTGATCGTCCATAACTTGTAAGCTTAAAAACAAAAAGGAAGATCAAACAAATAAAAGAAATAACATCTTCAAGTTCTCACGTAGCTTCTTCAGTATTGTGGTTTCTCTAGACTACCTTAACAGAAGGTATCACTTTATTCCTTATTACTTGCTTATTCCTGTCGATAATTTGAACATGAACTTCTTCATATGACAAGTCTTTCTCAAACTGTAATGGTTCATATTTTATAACATGCTTATAGTCAGGCTTATATGGCCTTAATACCGAGACATGGAAAATATTATGAATATGTCCTAATTCCGGAGGTAAAGCTACCTCGTATGCCACTTCACCAACTCGTCGCAACACTTCAAAAGGTCCTATAAACCTAGGGATTAGTTTTCCCTTTTTGTCAAACCGAATTTTCCCTTTCGAGGGAGACACTTTCAAGAAAACAAAACTACTAACATTGAATTCCCGATTTTGTCGTTGTTGATCGACATATTTTTTCTGTCTGTCATGTGTAGCTATCAATCTTGCCCGAATCACTTTGATGTTCTCGACAATCTGTTGTACCAATTCTGGACATAGCAGTTGACGCTCTCCAACTTCATCCCAACATACCGGAGTTCTACATTTTTTGCCGTACAATATTTCGTAAAGCGACATGCCAATACTCGCGTGATAACTATTATTTTAGGTAAATTCAACCAACGGTAAATGGTCACCCTAATTCCCTTTAAAATCCATAATACATGCTCTGAGCATATCTTCTAGTGTCTGGATTGTCCTCTCACTTTGTCCGTCGATTTGAGGATGGTACGCTGTGCTCATTCTCAACTGTGTTCCCAAGCATTCTTGTAGTCGTTTCTAGAAATTTGACGTGAAATGCGGATCTCTGTCTGATACAATGAACACCGGGGCACCGTGTCTTGAAATAATTTCCTTCACGTACAGTTTTGCCAACCGATCTAGGTTAAATCAAATCTTGATTGGCAGAAAATGTGCTGACTTTGTCAATCGATCGACAATCACCCAGATGGCGTCGTAACCTTGTTGAGTCGTTGGAAGACCTATCACAAATTCCATTGTGATATGTTTCCATTTCCATTCTGGTATCTCCAACGGTTGCAATAATCCACTTGGCCTTTGATGTTCAGCTTAAACTTTCTGACACGTTAAGCATTTCGCTGAACTGCTCATTCCAATCCCTATATAGCACATAAGGAAAAAACACATACACCAATTAGTCATATACTTGACTTACACATTGGTTTACTTAACTTTACTACTTAGGGTTCGCGTTCTTGTAATCTAAGTTTACGCGACCAACTTTCTTTACCGGTTTATGGCTTCATGACATATGGAGATGTCTTACTCATACGTTCATCATATTTGATGATTTATATTCTTATCTTCTTTCTTATAACCCTTCTAGGACTCAGTACAAATCGCGTCTGTGCTAGTAGTCCATATGGTACTCTGAGTGGTTTCCCACAAATAACCAACAAACAAGTTCCCGTCTCGTCTACACTGTCTTTCACAGTGAGTTAGATCGGTCGCCAGTTTCGTATATACCTCCACTCTTTGAAGGAATTGTTTAGCCCAGCTCCCATATGTCAACCATCAAAGGTTACAATTGTACTACAACCTAACTTTATCTTAACTTATCCGAACTATTAAACCATAATGTTTATGAAGTCCATTTCTTATTCCTTGTGGCTTTCTGGCAACTAAATGCCATACCTCAGAATTCATTTCTTGTCGTCTAAGTCATACAGCCTTTTGTATACTCAGAAAGATCATTCAATATCAATACTATGATGTTATAGCGTTAAACATTTTATATTAACTTATTCGTATCTTACAACGTCTGGTTCATTCGACTCGGAACGTTATCCAAGTTATAATCATTAACTCGGCTTCTTAACATTATACATTATTAATTAAGTTTCTTCCCTATTCACAGGTTTAATCTTAGTCTTCATTACCTTACGGTCAAACCATACACGGAGTGTAGGTTCTGCCCATTTAATATCCGCGTACACTCAACCCTCACGTTAGTCAAAGCGTTTAATGCTTACTTTCCTTCTATCCGTCTCTATCCTACTCACACTCGGACTTTCATTAATCTCATTACCGTTTGTTACGGCTTTCATCCATTTATTCATTACATGAACCCCACGTTCATTATTCTTTTTTAATGTCGAAGCCATACAGTTCGCTGTATGCTAAGATAGCTCGTTCATCGTAACTACGTAGCGTTTACGTTCATTACATTCTTTGTCTTTTAATCCCGTTCAATCATTTCATTCAACCTTTACTAAAGGTTTAAATCACTTGATTAAGTGATACGTTACGTGAACTACACGTTCATTATATTCACGTACACTTCCCCAGGAGTTTGAGCAGTTAAAAGCTCCTCACTGACCATTTCCCTGCATCGGCGCTGCAGCGCCGGTTCCCTGCCTTCCTCTGGCGCTGCGGCGCGAGTCCTCATATCTCTCTTTCCTGGCCTAGCGATGCGGCGCCGAGTCCTTCATTAACTCTCACGCTGTGATGCCCCTCTATAGTGGTTGGGTGCCCGGGTTGGTGCTGCGGCGCCGCCTCCCAAGGCATATCTGGCGTAGCGGTGCTAAGCATAAATCCTAAATTTTTTTTCTAAGTCTTGAATCAAGTTTGAGACGCGTACTTTGCAATCCCATAACTTATTCGTTATAACTCGGAACGAGGTCGTTCTAAATCCATTCTCTTCCTTATCTTACGTACTTCAACTTCCCTCAGATAGAAATCAATTCTGAATTCGTTAACATGCCATTCAATTGGCTTAATCTTCCTCCTTTATTCGTTTTTTGTTATTAACGTTCTTCGTTCGTTCGTCCGTAATTCGGTCATCCAAACTCGAAACTTGTTCATTCTTGAGTCCACAACCCATATTTTGTACGTTCTCTTACATTCTTATGAAACCTTACTCATCCGGGTTCATTTATATACTTTTTATTTCTCATTCGTCTTTTACGAAAATTTTGCCATAACTTCGTTATAGCTTAGTTTAATCCGTTCTTCATGAACGTTTATACCGTTCCTAACCAAGCAATAAGCAACTAACTTATACGCAATGGTTTTAAACTTATCCATCAACAACAAGTTATACTACGATGGTTTTAAATTTGTCCATCAACAACGTTTTTCGTGTTCTTTGCGTGTTCTTCGCGTTCTTCGCTCGCTCTTCGCTTTTAAATCGATATTTTGATTACGATTTCACTTTTCCTTGGAATTTGATGTTATAAAACACCATTCCTTACTAATTTACCGAATCGTTCATATGATTCATTCGGATCGTTCAAATTCATTACGAATCTTATACTTCCTTAAGAAATTATAAAATAAACTTCTAATACTTATTTCTTCATTTTTTCATGATTTCAACCATATGAAATCATTCTTAACATCTATTACTTCTTATTCTCATTAAGTTATGTTTTTAACATAAAAGCTTAAAGAAAAATTACTTAGAAATTAGGTTTCAGATTACCTTTCTTCTTTAATCTCCTCCCGCCGGACAAAGTTTTCTCACGAGCAACTTTTCCTCCTCCTTTTCCTCTTCTTCCTCATCCGAAAACTCTCTCTCTCCCTCTCAAATGTTGTAGGATTTTTAAAATCCTAAACAAATGAAATTAAGCTTCCTATTTATAGATTTTCCAAGCTAGTGGCAAAATAGTCATTTCGCCCATCCGATTACTATTCACACCTCATTAATATTCCCACCTCCTTACTATTCACGTAGCTTCCCTTGGAAGCTTCGTGCTTCTATCTTGCGAAATTCGTCCGACAGTTTTAAAAACTACGATTCTCGGAATCCAAATATTTTTAGATATTTCGTCTTTCCTCTACAGTTTAACTTTTACGCATTCTTCGGAACTCCGAAAAATTGAAAAACACTTTTTGACGATAAGCATTTTCCTTCACGTTTTCCCCTAATATAGTCAAACGAATGAAAAGTACATAACAATACTTTTCGTCATTTTTATTTCGTCCAATTTCTGCACGTTTTTCAAGAAAACTTTTATCGGCTTACTTAACTTTTAACGATATGTTATTATCAAATCTTTTGACGGAATGTCATTTCAACATACCGAACTCTCGGAAAGGCTTAGGTTATTCAAACCCTAACCCTTAGGTTTCGTCGGGTGAATAGTGCCTATTTCGTCTTTTTCCCCGGAAATATTTTTGTTCTCGAAATTTTTTTATTTTCGTCTTGAAAATTCTTACTCGTTTAGTCTAGCTCATAGCCAGAATCCTCCCGACTTATAATCATCCTAGGTTATAGAACGATTAATAAACACATAGCACATAATAGTATTAATAAAAATTTATTTTATTAATAACTAATTCTTTAAACTTAAATTCTGGGCAATCCGATTTTTCGGGTTGTCACATCCTTCCCCCCTTATAAAAATTCCATCCTCAGAATTTCTTAAAACCACACCCCTTTTCGGGTCATCACATTCACCCCTTCTTCACAGAATTTTATCCTCAAAATTTTAGCTTACCCTTCTTCTCAATTTCTCTTCAAAG
This sequence comes from Panax notoginseng, assembly GCA_016801055.1. Lineage (NCBI taxonomy): Eukaryota > Viridiplantae > Streptophyta > Magnoliopsida > Apiales > Araliaceae > Panax > Panax notoginseng. Next base: position 68,794,663 of record CM029019.1, read on the forward strand.
AAGTTCCTACCGTTCAATCATTCCCTAACCTTCATAACTTATCAAGAATCATGAAGTAGAAGGAATAACGAGGAATATAAAAATTCCTTTAAAACATTTCATACTTTTGCTGAGGGGTCAAATCGACCATGAACTCTTACTAGGTTGAACAACATTTCGCCGTAAACCCTTCTTCCACGGCCAGTTTACAATCTCAGAGAAAGTAACTACCTCTTCCATACGTAGGTGATCAACCCATCATATAACCCCATTTTGGGGTATGTTCTCCTTAGACTCATTTATCAGATTCCACACCAAAATGATTTGACTTGGCACAACTTCTTCAAAGAAAGCTCGATTTTCTTTTAAATATGACATACCATTCGTCTTAGCTAAATTACGTAGCTTAGACCATACCAATAAATTGGACATCAACTTGAAACATTCGTCTAGTCAAATCAATTGACATCGAATACTTCTTTAAATTCTTTTACAGCACATCAAAACGTTTCATGACGTTATGATACCGTACTTTTCACAGTACGTTGAGGGCTTCGTCAGTTTATGACTTCGTCATTATACATCATACCATAGCGGGTTGTTGATCCTAAGATCAAATCCAACACTAGGTTTAATTACATTAATAACTCCATCCTTTTACCATCTTTGCATCAAATGCATTGATGATATAAAATTCATTTTGATATTTCAAATCAACTTCTGTCTAGACAAAACAATTAGCATAGACATACCAAGAATAGTTCTTTTAAAATCCATTAGTTCCAAAAGTTGAACCAATTCTTTCCTTTTCAAAACGCGCACATAAGCATGATTTCAATAAACTTCAAAATCTAGCATAGCTAGATGACTTGGAATATCATATTTCTCCATCTTTCTTCATTGTCTTACTTGCGACAATACTTAATCTTCTCTAGCACCTTCAATGCTAAGCATACTAAAAATACTTCGTTTTTAGTCTAAACATTCCTATATCTTAGTATAGTCCATCAACTTACCACACTTTATGTGTTTAGGAACTTTCCACAACTATATGTGTTTAAGAACTTATCTTCGCAATATGTAATCCAAGAACAAATCAAGGACTATCCAATACGCTTAGGGTTCAGAAACATAGCATATAACTATGAGTCACAAACTTTTCATAAGTATGAGTCTCAAGAACTCACACCTATCTTAACATTCTCTACCTATCATACATATACATGAGAAAAGATTCACCTTCTCGTCATATACACATTGATAGTGCAACATACTATTCCAATGATTATCACTGTTATAACTAAGTAATCACAAACCCCCTCCCATTCGAAGGTTCGTACTACTCAGCTATCACATGAGTCCTCAATTGAAATCTTAAAACTTCTTACTTTCTCTTTACTTAATACGAATTTTTTTTAATTCGTATGCTAACCTTTATAACTCAATTTGAGTTCTTCTTCCCGTACTACTTCGTAGTACCATTCATTTATAACATTAGCTATAAATCATCCATCGTTTAACAGAACAATTGTTATTATGGTTCAATATGATCACGTGGTGATCTTCTTCCTTAATCGTTTAAGTCAACGATCTTCTTATCATTCTCTTTACGATTATAGTCTTAGGTACTCATACCTAAGGTTTATAACCTATCAGCTCTGATACCAACTTGTCATGCCCCAAAATCCGGTCTATCTTCACACTTAGATTTCGTACGTCACGAGTACATCATCTTCCAAACATACATCATTATATATTGAATATAACAACATACATTCTCAAATTCCAGGTTCTAAAATCTTATAACCTCTTTCATTACAAATAATGATAAATACATTATTCATTCCATCTTATAAGAGTAACTTTTATCTGCCACCAAGGATACATCAAAGTTCATTAAACTATTCTACATTACAAGTCTTCGATTGATCTTCACGCACATTCACATACTGAATGACATTTCTTCTGGATACCGATCTGCTTAATCTTTACGGGATCCTTAAGTTCTTTCTACTCGTACACTGAAAATGTTTTTCATTTAAAGCAAGTGTGAGCATTCAATTTCCCAGCAAGTCATAGTAGTTGAATAAACAATTTTAAGAATTTAAACATTCTTTTAAGACTTCAATAACCGAACAAAGGTAATGAAGCAGCTTGAACAATAGGAATAATCTCGATTCCTATCATTTTAAAACATTCAACACATACTCTTTGAATTACTTTAATTTTTCTCACTTTTTCCATACATATCCTGTCTGGCTAGAATCATTAGCACAGACTTAACAATAACGGTTCATGTATAAACAGAACATACTTGTATTGAACAGCTCAATCACCGAACAGTTCATCTCATAGAAACACCAAAGTGTTCAAATTATGGCACAAGGCCTCATACATACTACCACCTTGTACATATATCGAACATATTCACATAGACAAGACTTCTTAAGTTCAACATCTGAGAAGTTTAAGAAACTAACATTCATGTAAAATATGAATGAAGTTAGGAAACTTGACTTATGCACAGCTACAGCTTACGCTGAACTGCTCATTCCAATCCTTATATAGCACATAAGGAAAAAGCACATACACCAATTAGTCATATACTTAACTTACACATTGGTTTACTTAACTTTACTTCTTAGGGTTCGCGTTCTTGTAATCTAAGTTTACGCGACCAACTTTCTTTACCGGTTTATGACTTCATAACATATGGAGATGTCTTACTCATACGTTCATCATCTTTGATGATTTATATTCTTATCTTCTTTCTTATAACCCTTCTAGGACTCAGTACAAATCGCGTCTCTGCTAGTAGTCCATATGGTACTCTGAGTGGTTTCCCACAAATAACCAACAAACAAGTTCCCATCTCGTCTACACTGTCTTTCACAGTGAGTTAGATCGGTCGCCAGTTTCGTATATACCTCCGCTCTCTGAAGGAATTGTTTAGCCCAGCTCCCATATGTCAACCATCAAAGGTTACAATTGTACTACAACCTAACTTTATCTTAACTTATCCGAACTATTAAACCATAATGTTTATGAAGTCCATTTCTTATTCCTTGTGGCTTTCTGGCAACTAAATGCCATACCTCAGAATTCATTTCTTATCGTCTAAGTTATACAGCCTTTTGTATACTCAGAACGATCATTCAATATCAATACTATGATGTCATAGCGTTAAACATTTTATATTAACTTATTCGTATCTTACAACGTCCTGTTCATTCGACTCGGAACGTTATCTAAGTTATAATCATTAACTCGACTTCTTAACGTTATACGTTATTAATTCAGTTTCTTCCCCATTCACAGGTTTAATCTTAATCTTCATTTTCTTACGGTCAAACCGTACACGGAGTATAGGTTCTGCCCATTTAATATCCGCGTACACTCAACCCTGACGTCGGTTAAAGCATTTAACACTTACTTTCCTTCTATCCAACTCTATCCGACTCATACACGGACTTTCGTTACTCTCATTACCATTCGTTACGACTTTCATCCATTTATTCATTACATGATCCCCAAGTTCATTATTCTTTCTTAATGTTGAAGCCATACAGTTCGCTGTATGCTAAGACAGCTCGTTCATCGTAACTACGTTGCATTTACGTTCATTACATTCTTTGTCTTTTAATCCCATTCAATCATTTCGTTCAACCTTTACTAAAGGTTTAAATCACTTGATTAAGTGTTACGTTACGTGAACTACATGTTCATTATCTTCACGTACACTTCCCCAGGAGTTTGAGCAGTTAAAAGCTCCTCACTGACCATTACCCTGCATCGGCGCTGCAGTGCCGGTTCCCTGCCTTCCTCTCGCGCTGCGGCGCGAGTCCTCATATGTGACACCCCCAAAATAGGTATACATCACCCATTCTGAGTCGCCAAAATAATGGTACAGAAACAACTATAACTTTATTAATGCGACAACACATAAACTGTGAGTTAAAATATAAATATTATCTTCTAGATAATATCCACACTCAAATAAGTCCTCATTACAATTATTGATACACTATTTTACAAAATAGTGGGGACTATAATAACAACTGCCTTGGAACATCACTCCACACCCCGACTATTTCCCCCTATATTCTCGCTTCCTGTGAAGAAAAATGGAACAAAAAGGAAAAAGGGTAAGCTCAACTAGCCCAGTAAAGAATATTATGACTAAGATAATATAGAACAAATTATCGTTAGTCCTCAACAGGGAAAAATCTGATAGAATATAATAGACAACAAATTTTAGATCAACAACTGCAGCGGAAACAACAATCCATTAGAAGAGTTAAGTAGAGAATGAATTCTACTATCTTCTAAGATTTAAAAGTCCATCATCAATATTTTATCCCTGTAACATCAATCAATATACATCTTGAATCAAATATTCATCTTTGCACTACAGGCCAAAGATATTCATTTGTATCACTAGTTGGTCATGTTCATCGAAACACCTGTTCATCTTTACACTACGGGCCAAAGATATTCATCAGTTAATCATTCATCTTTGCATTACAGGCCGAGAATATTTAGTAATATCATCATTTAGGACTGAGGATGATGAAAAATATTTTAAAGAAAACGAATCCAGTGAGACAAAAGGACAAATATTAGGGATTCGTACTTCGGTTTATCTATGTTTAAAAACACCCCATCATATACCATAGTGGAGTAAAAATCAAGAATAAAGATCAAAACATGGATACAATCAAAGATAATAACAAAAATAGACATCTGAGACAAAGAAGAGAAAATTTTATTATTCGGTGAATAGTTCCGTATACGTGAATAGTGTCGTATACGTGAATAGTAACTTCGACACAAAAAGACAAGAATTTCACAAGAAAAATCTTACCAATATTCCGGCATAATGATATTGAAAGAAATAATATCATTTAAAAAAATAACATCCCTTACCTCAAAAAGACCGTACTTTTGACTGGAATACTGGATATAGTACTGAAGAAACTTACACCGTATAACAACACTCAAAGTATCAAAATACTCACAAAAATACGCTCGATATTATATAGAGAGAAAATTTTAGTTTCTAGTGTGATTTTTAATTCTAACCTAAGCACCCTATTTATAGGAAAATGCTTAGAACACCAAAGTAGAAAATTTAATATAATATTAATATAAATAAAAATGTTTCATGCCCACCTAAGACCAACTGAATTCAGCATGTTTATAACATTTGTGGGGCCCACCCAATTACAAAAAATGTTTTTATTAAAAAAATATTTAAAACTTCAAAAATCAATTATTCCAGAATTTCAATAATTCATAGTAAATAGTCCTTTTATCAGAAAAATTTGAATCTTATGTCCATTCCATAGAAAATTCAATTCTCTACAACTTTGTAAGTTTAAGTTTTTTCAAATTCTAAACAGAAATTGACCGAAATCCACATACGAACAATTTTACAGGCTATAATTAAATTTCAGTCAAAAATTGGGGTCCATCAACACACAAAACATGTGTTAAACATTTTTTGTAACTTCCTCCTCATTTATTCATATATCAAACATTCATTGTAAAAATATCACCATTATTATATTATTATAATATAATAATATGAATTATTTTATCAGAAAAGATAAAATATCAATTTTCAACAGTTGTCACTTTTCTGAAAATTCCTCCATTTATATCCACATAAGTAAATATTTTTCTTATCATATAAATTAATAATTAATTATTCATAAATAATATTACAGAATCACAATACTGACAACTCGGCCGTTCCCAGGAAAGAGGGGGCTTTCCAATAAGGATTTCTCCTTACTAGCACGCAATTAGGTGACCAAACCTCTCTTTAGACAGAACTTTTTAGACATTACCAATAATGCAATCTAATAATATTATTAAAATAATATGATTTATTGATCTGATAATAGAAATAATGTGCAGTGACAATTATTGAAACCACAATAATATAAAATATCAACGTAGCAATTATTGAATCAATAAAATAAAATATTAAACAATAATTACTGTAACAATTATTGAGTAGTACATTCTTACGTAAGGATCAATGATTGGTGCAATACCTTGTGCTACTGTGTAACACCGCGTATTACTGTGTTTTAACCACCAGATATTCCAACCGTTAACAAACAGTGTTAACGGTAACAACTACGCCGTTATTTATAAAAACTTGTACTTGTCGTTTTCTTCATCCAATCGCTTTCCGTTATGGGGCCCACACAAGGCTGCGCCGTCGTACGAATATTCTTCGACAGCAAGAATATTCCACGACCAAATGAATATTCACCTACAAAAATGAATATTTTATAACCACTTGCTTATTTAAAATATTTGCGCATTTTACCCATAACTAACCACATTAATCAAATCAACCCTTACTATTTCAAAATAATAAATAGAGGAAAATCAATTTTATTTATAAAAAGTTGGGGTCTTACAACCTCCCCTCCTTATGAAATTTCATCCTCGAAATTGACGTACATACCTGGTGTTTCGAAAAAGTGAGGATACCTCGATTTTATTTTCGTTTCTAACTCCCGTGTCATTTCCTCAATAGCATGGTTTCTCCACAAAACTTTGACTTGTGGTATGACCTTTGTGCGTAGGACATGCTCCTTCCTATCCAAGATCTTGACAAGTACCTCCACGTACGTTAAGTCTTCGGCTATCTTGTCTGGTTCTAACTCAATAATGTGGTTTGGGTCTTTCACATATTTACGAAGCACAGATATGTGAAAAATATTATGAACACGAGACATGCTTGGAGGTAACGCAAGTCTATAGGCCACATTTCCTACTCGGTCAAGAATCTGAAATGGACCAATAAATCATGAATTGAGCTTTTCTCTCTTCCCAAATCTTGTAACTCCCTTCCATGGAGAAACTCGCAACAATACATGATCCCCAATACTAAATTCCACGTCCTTTCGATGAAGATCCGCATAACTCTTTTGTCGATCCTATGCCATTTATATACGTTGTCGAATTATTTGGATCTTTTCTGTAGTCATACATACCAACTCTGGTCCCAACAATGTTACTTCACCCACCACATCCCAACATACTGGAGAGCGACACTTTCGTCCATACAATGCTTCGAATGGAACCACACCTATACTTGCCTGATAACTGTTATTGTAAGAGAACTCCACCAATGGTAAATACTTATCCCAACTCTCTTTGAAGTCTAGAATACAGAGTCTTAATAGATCTTCAAGAGTTTGAATAGTTCTCTCTGATTGTCCGTCTATTTGAGGATGGTATGCCAAACTAAATCGTAAATCCGTGCCCATAGCTTTTTGCAAGCTAACCCAAAATCGTGAAGTGAATCTTGGGTCACGATCCGAAACTATGGATACTAGCATGCCATGCAATCTCATAATCTCATTTACGTACATACGAGCAACACGTTCAAGGGAATAAGTCTCCTATATCGGCAAGAAATGAGGAAACTTGGTTAATCTATCAATAATAACCCAAATCGCATCTACGACTTGAGAAACCTTGGGAAGACCAGTAACAAAATCCATGGTAACGTGTTACCACTTCCATTTCGGAATCTCAAGTGGTTGTAAGGGACCCTTTGGCACTTGATGCTCCGCCTTTACACGTTGACAAGTTAAACACCTCGAGATAAACTTTGCGATCTCTCTTTTCATATTGTTCCACCAAAATGTATGTCGAAGATCACGATACATTTTGGTACTTTCAGGGTGAATTGCAAACGGTGTATTGTGTGTCTCCTTCATGATTTTATTTTTTAAATCAGAATTGTTAGGAACATAAAGTCTGGAGTGGACTCGAAGTATTCCTTCTTCATCGATTCTTGCTTCCGGCATAGCACCTTCTTGCACTTTCTTCCTCATACGCATCAGCTCCAGGTCTGTAGCTTGAGCAACTTTAACTTTATCGATTAAAGTTGGTTCTATACGTATACTTGACATCATCGCATGGGTCCCCGGAGTCTTGAATTCTATCTTCATCTTTTGTAAATCATACAACATGGGCCTTTGTGTTGACAACATAGCACTCGTTCCCGCATATAATTTTCTACTTAATGCGTCAGCTACCACGTTCGCTTTTCCAGGATGGTATTGAATGGTATGGTCGTAATCTTTCAACAGCTCGAGCCAACGTCGTTGTCACATATTGAGTTCTTTTTGGGAAAAGAAATATTTGAGGCTTTTATGATCCGAATATATCTCCAATTTCTCCCCATATAAATAGTGCCTCCAGATTTTTAACGCAAAAACGACTGCTGCCAACTCTAGATCATAAGTAGGATAATTTCTCTCATATTATTTGAGTTATCGCGAGGCATAGGCTATGACCTTCCCATGTTGCATGAGAACACATCCTAACCCTTTGCCTGAAGCATCGCTGTAGATAACAAATCCATCCGAACCAGATGGTATTGTCAGAACAGGTGCCGAAATGAGTCTCCTCTTAAGCTCTTGAAAACTCTTCTCGCATTCCTCGCTCCATACGAATTTTGTATCTTTCCGAGTCAGTTGAGTTAACGAAGTAGCGATTCGAGAAAATCCTTCCACGAATCTCCAATAATAACCAGCTAAACCCAGAAAGCTACGTACTTCGGTCACCGACTTCGGTTGCTCCCAACTTTATATTGCTTCAATCTTCGCTGGGTCAACAGATACTCTATGTTTTGACACCACGTGCCCAAGGAATGCTACTTTCTCAAGCCAGAACTCACATTTTTTCAGTTTGGCATATAGCTTGTTATCGCGAAGCCTTTGAAGTACTAGCTTCAAATGGTGCTCATGATCTTCACGGCTTTTAGAATAGATGAGGATGTCATCCATAAAGACAACAACAAATTGATCCAAATATTACTTAAATACTCGATTCATCATATCCATGAAAGCCGCAGGAGCATTAGTCAATTCAAAAGACATGACTAGGAATTCATAATGCCCGTACCGAGTTCTGAAGGCAGTCTTCAGAATATTCTCAGTTTTAATCTTCAGCTGATGATATCCAAAACGAAGATCGATCTTTAAAAAGAATTGTGCTCCTTGCAACTGATCAAACAGGTCATCAATGCGAGGTAGCGGATACCTATTCTTAATGGTGACATGGTTCAATTCCCGGTAGTCGATATAAAGTCGCATACTCCCGTCTTTCTTCTTTACAAATAAAACAGGAGCACCCCAAGGAGATGTACTAGAACGAATGAAACCGATGTCCAATAACTTCTGTAGGTGGACCTTTAACTCCTGAAGTTCAATAGGAGCCATTCGATATGGGGTTTTAGAAATGGGCTTTGTACTAGGTTCAAGATCAATAAAGAATTCAACTTCACGTTCTGGGGGTAGACCGGGAAGTTCTTCAGGAAATACATCAGGAAATTCACTAACAACAGAAATATTATTCAAATCTGACGTGTTTTTGTTCAAGCCCATGACATGGGCTAAGAGAGCTTGACATCCGTTTTTTTATAAACGAATGGCCTTATGGCTTGATGTGACACTGATTGACTTTATTGGTTTGGTTGCTTGAATTCACATAACAGGTTGGTTAGAAATATGAAAACTAACAACCTTACGAAAACAATCAATTTTGGCATGATGAGTAGTTAACCAATCAATCTCTAAAATCACATCGAAAGCAAGTATCTTTAAAGAGATAAGATCCACAACTAATGTGATGGTGCCAACTTGGATCAAGCAAGATTTATAAACAGTGGATGTAATGAAAGTTTCTCCTAACGGAGTCTCCACAGATAAATCAAAGTCTAATTTCTCGGGAGTCAAGTTTAAACGTTGAGCACAAGTAGGAGAGATAAATGAATGGGTAGAACCGGTATCTAGTAAGGTATAAACTTCGCAAGAATTTATGATTAGCTTACCCGTGATCACCTCATTCGGGTTTCTCACATTTTGGCCAGTCACGACAAACGCTCTTCCAGGAACCGCTGACTTTGATTTGTCTGGGATAGCCTTTGGAGTCACCATCCCCACTAGACTTGGTTTCGCTACAGTACAATCTCGAGCGATATGTCCTTCCTTTCCATAATTATAACATACCTTGAATTGTTGTGGACAGTTTGGGCTGATGTGTCCCTTTTTTCCACATTTATAGAACACGACCGGTGGTCGTTCTCCTCCCTTCGAAACAGTTGATACTGGTGCTGACGTCTTCACATTGTCATTGTTGAATCTCCTCTTTTTGAAATTTCCACTTGACTCGCCTCTCCTATTATCATGACCACGATTACCACCAGAGTGGTTATCGCTTTTATCTGTATTTTTGCCTCCCCGTTGGTTATCATTACTCCGATGACTGCTGTCACTGGTATAACCCTGGTCGTGGTCCCTCGGTTGAACATACTCATTATCTCGCTCTAATAATTGAGCCCTGTTTACAACATCTGAATATAAAGAAAATTTATGAGAGATAAGATATTGCTAAATCTCGGGTTTTAGACCTCTCAGAAACATCCATGTCATTCGTTCCTCATTCTCTACCAAATGAGGTGCAAACCTGGATAACTCTGCGAACTTTGCCTCGCACTAGGACGCCATCATGTTGTTTTGTTCCAGTCTAATAAACTCCACCTCCTTCATATGACGAATACTTTCAGGAAAGTACTTGTCATTAAACAGTTACTGAAATGTTTCCCAAGACATTCTGAGTGCGGCTGGCTGGGTACGCTTCACAGATTCCCACCAATAATCTGCCTCACCACGGAACATAAAGGTGGCGAATGGAACCTTCTGTTCCTCTGTGCATCCCAAGACATCGAATATCTTGGTAATTTACTTGACCCACGTTTCCGCCTTAATCGGGTCCGGCTTTCCCCAAAATTCTGGTGGTCCCAACTCTTTGAATAGCTTGGCTGTGACAAACCGCGCGTTGCTATCATTTCCACCCGTATTTTGTACACGAGTCTCCCTCGTCTGATTTTTCATGAACTGCAAAAAGCTTCTAAACATCCCATCATTCATCGTCTGATCAGTGGTGTTGTTTACAGGAGGAACATTGTTGTCCCATTGCACGTTCTCCTGGTTGGTGATTAAAGGTGTCTCCACGGTCTCACTTACTCCATTGTTTCTGGTGTGATTTTCAATTCTAACCTTATTTATAAAAAAATGCTTAGAACACCAAAGCAGAAAATTTAATATAATATTAATATAAATAAAAAATTTTCACGCCCACCTAAGACCAACTGAATTCAGCATGTTTATAACATTTGTGGGGCCCACCCAATTACAAAAATGTTTTTATTAAAAAAATATTTAAAACTTAAAAAATTAATTATTTCGGAACTTCAATAATTCATAATAAATAGTCCTTTTATCAGAAAAATTCGAATCTTATGTCCGTTTCATAGGAAATTCAATTCTCTACAACTTTGTAAGTTTAAGTTTTTCAAAATTCCAAACAGAAATTGACCGAAATCCACATACGGACAATTTTACAGGCTATAATCAAATTTTAGTCAAAAATTGGGGTCCATCAACGCACAAAACATTTGTTAAATATTTTTTGTAATAAAAATACTCTTCCTTTTCATTTATTCATATATCACACATTCATTGTAAAAATATCACCATTATTATATTATTATAATAAAATAATATGAATTATTTTATCAGAAAAGATAAAATATCAATTTTTAACAGTTATCACTTTTCTAAAAATTCCTCCATTTATATCCACACAAGTAAATATTTTTTTATCATATAAATTAATAATTAATTATTCATAAATAATATTACAGAATCACAATACTGACAACCAGGCCGTTCCCAGGAAAGAGGGGGCTTTACAATAAGGATTTCTCCTTACTGGTGCGCAATTAGGTGACCAAACCTCTCCTTAGACAGAGCTTTCTAGACATTATCAATAATGCTATCTAATGATATTATTAAAATAATATGATTTATTGATCTGATAATAGAAATACTGTGCAGTGATAATTATTAAAACCACAATAATATAAAATATCAACGTAGCAATTATTGAATCAATAAAATAAAATATTAAATAGTAATTGCTGTAACAATTATTGAGTAGTGCCTTCTTATGTAAGAATCAATGATTGGTGCAATACCGTGTGTTACTGTGCAACACCGCGTATTACTGTGTTTTAACCACCAGGTATTCCAACAGTGTTAACGATAACAACTATGTCGTTATTTATAAAAACTTATACTTGTCATTTTCTTCATGCAATCGCTTTTCGTTATGGGGCCCACACAAGGATGCGCCGTCGTACGAATATTCCCCGACAGCAAGAATATTCCACGACCAAACAAATATTCACCGACAAAAAAGAATATTTTATAACCACTTGCTTATTTAAAATATTTGCGCATTTTACCCATAACTAACCACATTAATCAAATCAACCCTTACTATTTCAAAATAATAAATAGAGGAAATTCAATTTCATTTATAAAAAGTTGGGGTCTTACATCATATCTCTCTTTCCTGGCCTAGCGCTGCGGCGCCGAGTCCTTCATTAACTCTCGTGCTACGGCGCTACTCTATAGTGGTTGGGTGCTCGGGTTGGCGCTGTGGCGCCGCCTCCCAAGGCATATCTAGCGCTGCGGCGCCAAGCATAAATCCTAGAAAATTTTTCTAAGTCTTGAATCAAGTTTGAGACGCGTACTTTGTAATCCCATAACTTATTCGTTATAACTCGGAACGAGGTCGTTCCAAAGCCATTCTCTTTCTTATCTTACGTACTCCTCGGACAAAAATCAATTCTGAATCTGTTAACATGCCATTTACTTGGCTTAATCTTCCTCCTTCGTTCATTTTTTGTTATTAACGTTCTTCGTTCGTTCGTCCGTAATTCGGTCATCCGAACTTGGAACTTATTCGTTCTTGAGTCCACAACTCACGTTTTGTATATTCTCTTACATTCTTATGAAATCCTACTCATTCAGGTTCATTTATATACTTTCTATTTCTCGTTCGTCTTTTACAAAAATTTCTCCATAAGTTCGTTATAGCTTAGTTTAATCCGTTCTTCATGAACGTTTCTACCATTCCTAACCAAGCAGTAAGCAACTAACTTATACACGATGGTTTTAAACTTGTCCATCAACAACAAGTTATACTACGATGGTTTTAAATTTGTCCATCAACAACGTTTTTCGTGTTCTTCGCGTTCTTCGCTTGTTCTTCATTTTTTAATCGATATTTTGATTACGATTTTCACTTTTTCTTGAAATTTGATGTTATAAAACACCATTCCTTACTAATTTCACCGAATCGTTCATATGATTCATTCGGATCGTTTAAATTCATTACGAATCTTATACTTCCTTAAGAAATTATAAAATAAACTTCTAACCATATGAAATCATTATTAACAACTTTTACTTCTTATTCTCATTAAGCTATATTTTTAACATAAAAACTTAAAGAAAAATTACTTAGAAATTAGGTTTCGAATTACCTTTCTTCTTTAATCTCCTCTCGCCAGACAAAGTTTTCTCACGAGCAACTTTTCCTCCTCCTTTTCCTTTTCTTCCTCATCCTAAAACTCTCTCTCTCTCTCTTTCTCTCTTTCAAATGTTGTAGGATTTTCAAAATCCTAAACAAATAAAATTAAGCTTCCTATTTATAGATTTTCCAAGCTAGGGGAAAAATAGTCATTTTGCCCCTCCGGTTACTATTCACACCTCCTTACTATTCCCACCTCCTTACTATTCACGTAGCTTCCCTTGGAAGCTTCGTGCTTCTGTCTTGTGGAATTTGTCTGACAATTTTAAAAACTACGATTCTCGAAATCTAAATATTTTTGGATATTTCGTCTTTCCTATACAGTTTAACTTTTACGCATTCTTCGAAACTCTGAAAAACTAAAAAACATTTTTTGATGATAAGCATTTTCCTTCACGTTTTCCCCTAATGTAGCCAAATAAATGAAAAGTACATAGCAATACTTTTCATCGTTTTTATTTCGTCCGATTTTTGCACGTTTTTTGAGAAAAAATTTTATCGGCTTACTTAACTTTTCACGATATATTATCGTCAAATCTTTCGACAAAATGTCATTTCGACATACCGAAGTTTCGAAAAGGCTTAGGTTAATCAAACCCTAACTCTTAGGTTTCGTCGGGTGAATAGTGCCTATTTCGTCTTTTTCCCCAAAAATATTTTTGTTCTCAGAAAAATTTTATTTTTGTCTTGAAAATTCTTACTCGTTCAGTCTAGCTCGTAGCTAGAATCCTCCTGATTTATAATCATCCTAGGTTATAGAACGATTAATAAACACATAGCATATAATAGTATTAATAAAAATTCATTTTATTAATAACTAATTCTTTAAACTTAAATTATGGACAATCCGATTTTTCGGGTTGTCACAATGCGTCACTGTACACCACAAAATTCCCTGTATTATCAGGAAATGATAACACAGGTTCTGAACTTAATCTTTTCATTACTTCTTGGAAACTTTCCTCACACGTCTCCGTCCAAACAAACTTAATTGCCTTCCTAGTTAAATTCGTCAACGGAGTTGCGGTCTTGGAAAAGTCTTGAATAAAACGCCTATAGTAACCTGCCAATCCCAAGAAACTTCTTACTTTCGACGGTGTCTTCGGCTGATCCCAGTTTATTATTGTATCAACTTTTGATGGATCTACCGAAATTCCGTCTTTATCAATAACGTGCCCGAGAAACTGTACACATTCCAACCAAAACTTACATTTTGAGAATTTAGCATACATCTTCTCTTTTCTCAATGTCTCCAACATCACTCTTATGTGTTCAACATGTTCCTCCTTGGTCTTGGAATACACCAATATATCATCAATAAACATCACCACAAATTTATCTAAGAATGGTTGAACGCTGCAGGTGCATTGGTTAAACCAAATGACATAACCAGAAACTCATAATGACCATACCAAGTTTTGAATGCCATTTTCGGTACATCCTCAGGCCTTACCTTCAGCTGATGATAACCACTTCACAAGTCTACCTTTGAGAAATACCTCGCTCCATTCAGTTGATCGAATAGGTCATCGATTCTCGATAACGGATACTTATTTTTAATCGTGACCTTATTCAATTCCCAGTAATCAATGCAGAGCCGCATCGATCCATCTTTTTTCTTAACAAACAACACTGGCGCTCCCCATGGCGATACGCTCGGCTGAATATACTTCTTGTCGAGTAATTCTTGCAACTGCACCATCAACTCTTTCATCTCTACTGGGGCCATTCTGTATGGGGCTTTAGATATCGGCGCCGTTCCTAGTACTAAATCAATCACGAACTCAATTTCTCGATCCGACAGAAGTCCCGGCAAATCGTCTGGAAATACGTCTGTAAAATCTCTAATGATCGGTATCTCTTCCAACTTCGTGCTCTTCTTCTGTGTATCGACTATGTGGGCTAAGTATCCTACACATCCTTGTTTCAGTAACTTCTTGGCCTGCATCACCGTCAGATAACTTGCTTATCGAGGCGACTTGCTGCCATAAAACACAACCTTTGACGGAGTCATAAGGTTAACACACTTCTTTTGACAATCAATTACTGCCCCATAATTGAATAACCAATCCATTCCCAGTATAACATCAAATTTCCCAAGTTTAATTGGTATCAAATCCACTATCATCTCGTGACCCTTTATAACCACTCTACAGTTCTTGTGTATAAACCTAACAGGAATCACTTTTCTATTCGCAATTTCCATGCTTAAAGGAAATTCTAATTCTTCTTAAGGCAAATCTAAGTTCTGACCAAAATCATCGGATATAAATGAGCATGTAGCACCCGAATCAAATAGCATATAAGCATTAATACCATTAATCAGAATGATACCTGACACCACATCCTTTGACTGCACATCATCTGGCATGGTCATATCTAAAGTCCTCGTAGTAGGTTGGCTTGATTGTGCTAGTCCAGAGATAGTTAATGTGGCACCACCGTTGTTTCCCTTTCCTCCACTTGCACTTCCAGCTGTCTTTTTAGGGCAATCACAAGCCATGTGATCCTTTGATCCGCAAGTGAAATATGCTCCCTTCTTTGGACTAAAATAGTTTATCGCAATTTGACCCTCCTGGCCACAGTTGAAGCATACCCACTTACCCTTCAGACACACCCCCGTGTGGTTCTTCCCACAAGTAGCACAAGCTTCAAATTTCTTCTTTTGTTGACTTCCTTGTTGTCCTCCCATATTCGAATTTTCATTCCATTTCCTTTTCTGGTTGTTACCTCCACTATTGCTTCCACCAACCTTGTTTTCATTCTCATTCTTTTTCTTCTTCTGTTATTGATTATATTTGGTTAAGGCATCGCTTCCACCTTTCGCAATAATTGTCTTTTCCAGTATTGCTGTAAACGTATTTAGCTGAAACATCGAAACCTTACCATACAACCAGGGCTTCAACCCTTGTTCGAATCTTCTCACCTTACGCTCATCGGTATTGACTTGGTACGGAGCAAACCTTGCCAACTCATTAAACTTCGTAGCATACTTTGGCACCGACATGGTTCCTTTCTTCAATTCTAAAAATTGAACTTCCATATGATTCTGAGAACTCGACGGAAAATACATCTCGAAAAACATCTCTTTAAACCTATCCCACGCTATTACTCCTTGTCCCCACGAACCTTATTCGCCTGCCACTAATAGCTAGCTTCAGACTTCAACATAAACGTCGCAAAAGCAGTTTTCTGATCCTCATTGACTTTGGCAACGTCGAACACCTTCTCCATTTCCATGATCCAGGTTTTGGCTTCAACTGGATTCATAGAACCTTAAAACTCCGGTGGTCCAACTGCTTTGAAGTCCTTGAAAGTCGTAGCTTGAGCTTGCGGTTGATTCGCAAGTGCTCCCGTTAACAAAGTCACCAACTACTGAACCGGGTTAGCATTGGCCTCATTATTATTGTTAGTAGACCCCTCAGGAGGTGGTTGTTGGCATGGTTGTCTTCTTTTAGGAGGCATTTTTTGTTTAGAATATACGCTTATTAGTTTATTATTCAATTCCTTGAATATTTTAAAGTTTAACTTTAAACATACTAAGATTAAAGCTTGACATATAACATTTCAATAAACTTTGATTATTTTTTATTCATTTAAAACTTTTCATAACATAGTAAGGATAGCATCTCTGCTATCAACATTTATTTTCCTGAACTAAACAAGTTTCAGGATTACATACTCGTACTACCCCTTTATTTATCTCAAAATAAGGGATTTACAATTTATTTATCCACATACTTAATCACATATTATTATTAATCCTCCTATCTGGGTATATTAAGGCGTCGAGAGGCTTCTCTACGCTCTTCCTCCAAAATACGATATGCCGTCCTACGATCCATTACGAACCACGGTGAGTCTTCAAATTGAGGTGGGTAATAAAAGACTCGATCCTAGGCCCTATCAATTATAGAATGAAAGGCAAGATCCATTTTGTTCATCTTAACCTTCTTCGTTTGAACCATAGCTTCAACACGGTCTGTATGCAGAGTCACCTTCATCCAAGCATCTTCTGTCCTCAAACGCTTAGTTGGCTCCTACTTCAAGTCATCTTTTAACTTCTCCACATCAGTCTTCATTTTCTCATTCTCAGCCAACATATCCTCTTGCTGACCCTTTGTATGAACTAGGTCCCACTCCGTGTTTCCAAGTCGTGAGTCGAGTTCCTAAATTCGCATCCTTCTGCTCTATAGTAGCTTGACGCATCTCAACCAACTCCTTCAACTCCTCAACCTTATCTTGTAATTCTATGTTTCGATCATACAACGCATCATACATCTCAGCTGATATGGAGTTTAGTGGAAACTCCATAGGATCCTCTTCCTCATCTTCCTCCTCTATCTCCTCTGAGCTCTCCTCCTCAGGATCAGACATAGGCTCATCCTCCCATTCTTCCTCAGCAACCAACAGAGAAGGCTCCCTCTGAATCAACTTTTCCGGCACAATGTGGACATCTCGGGGTTCCTCATCTCTAGGTATCTTAGGTATCATTCCCCTAGCTGGATTGGATTCTCCAACGTTAGACATCCTGACAATAAAAAACTTTTAAGTTTATTTATTATGTAACACTCTTCGATACGCACGAGCACATAAGTTACTAACACATAGCACATAATGTCTTTTATTGTTTATCTTTTAATGAATTTTCTCAATTCATTCCTTAGAACTCGATAAGAGTTTATCACCTGTGACACCCCCAAATTTCGGTACTTCATTCCCACAAGACTTGGTGCTCACTTTCCATACATTCATAACTAACTACCCAAGTATAATAGAATTTAAACCATAAATCCTCCCATTAAAAGGGTTACATCATTAAATCAAAAACTCTCCCAGGTTATCTAACCTTTAATATAAATCAAGTGCGGAAATAAAAATAGTTACATCACATCATTTAAACAAAGTCTATCCACATAAAAGCCAATAAATTACAAGTCTTCATCACTTGTACATTTTTCCTTTCCCTTTGTTTGTGGTAGGTTCATCGACCTTCTCAACCTTAGCTGCAATAATTATATTTATGCAAGAGTGAGCAAAACAAATGCTCACTAGATATAGCAATGAACAACAATAGAATACTAACTGTCAATGAATAAGCTCATCAGAACTGAATAATACTCTGTCAATGATAACCAAAAAGTAGAATCAAAATATGAAATATATCTGAGGGTCATAGGACCACGAACTATGTCCAAGGTTACAAGTAATCTTTCAACTTTAACCTAAACAGTTATACTGTAGGGACTTCACGTACTTAGGGGGATAAACCCTTCGTACCATGTATTGTGCACAAACATCTAAACACATTGCGTACCCTTATAATAGGGTTCTTCTTCTAAGTTTTTGAGTACAAGTCCGCACCAAAGAAAGTTTGGTTTAGATAAGTTTCAAGGGTAATTTAGAGTTTAACGATCATCAACTAAAGGATTAGTTGAATCAACAAAGTTTGATAACACTACGGTTGATCAATAACAACATATTATGGAACCATTAAGAATCATGGGTGAACCAGCTATATATAAAACTCATGCTTAGAAATAACTAAAAAGCATAAGTATTGAATAAAACACTAAACCTTGCTTCAACAATATTAAGCTAAGGCTATGATCTTGAGATAAAAGAATTAAGTTATGAACATGTACTAAGGAATAACAAGCTTAGAATGAAACTTGCTCAAGATAACAATAATATTTCGATTTGCGTTAAGTAAATGAAATAGAACAACTCAGTTAGAGATTTTAGTTCAAGAATTTGCATTTATCATAAAAGATAGCACTAAGAAAAAATTGCTTAACTATAAATGTGACAACCCCAAAATAGGTCCATTCCATCCAACCCATTCTGAGTCGTCAAATACATGGTACAGAAAACAACTACAACTTTATTACAACAATTGTCGTGCAAATTACAACAACACATATGCTGTGAGTTTGGATACAAATATATACCAAATGTGACTCATGTTCCAACCGTGGACATCACCTCACAATAACACCTTACATAAAGGTATAGTCAAAAACTGTTTTAGAAATTAGAATCTTTGGGAAGTGCTCAAGGAAACCTTCGTACATGGGAGGCCACGCGTCTAGGTTATGATAGATATCATATGGCCACAGAATTATCCTTGGTTGACCCAATAGACCCCAAAGAAAAACGAGAAGATTACTATCATATTCTTCCCAATGGTGAGTCTTCTCTTGACATATCATTATCTCTACTGTCTCTAATTGAGAAGTATACTTTAAACAAACACCAAGATTATATAGGTAGTGCTCATATATATACTCAGCAAGTGGATGAGCACATCCCTGTCTTATGATGACACGAGGTTATATGTCGTCAGACATCTTGTATGATAGTGGCAAACCACCCTTCCAACGTTGGGTACACCTTACCCTATTGGATTCACCAAATATAACTACTAAATGAACTTTTCTATACTGCTTCGGGAGAACATCCACAGCTAGAGACCACTGTTCTATTTCCCCGTTACCCTCGCTCGACCCAGCAACACTCTTATTACCTGAAAGGAATTGTGAAGCAAAAGGGTGAGCACAACTAGCTCAGTAAAGAATATCATGACTAAAGATAATTAAATTATCAGTAGCCTTCATCAATAATAAATCAGAGATTTAGAACATATGGTAAATGATAAAAATTTCAACCATAGTTGCAGCGGAACGAGCAATCCATTAGAAGAGTCAAATAGACTATAAAGTCTATTATCTTCTCCATGTTAAAAATCCATCAACAATGTTTTATCCCTGTAACATCAATCAACAGTTCCTTTCCACAATCATATGAATAACTCATAATCATAATTGTGATTCTAAATTTTTCTTCACACCCAGGACGAAGAATATTTTCATCACATGTCTTTACCTGAAACATCAAAGATCATGGTTATACCAAATCACAGTTCCTGTTCATAATCATACTAATAAATCCATCTTTGCACTACGACCAAAGATATTCAACAACAGTTCATCTTTGCACTACAGGCCAAAGATATTCATCAACAAACCATCTTTGCACTACATGCCAAAGATATTCAACAACAGTTCATCTTTGCACTACAGGCCAAAGATATTCATCAACAAACCATCTTTGCACTACGGGCCAAAGATATTCATTAACAAACCATCTTTGCACTACGGGCCAAAGATATTCAACAACAGTTCATCTTTGCACTACATGCCAAAGATATTCATCAACAATTCATATTTGCACTACAGGCCAAATATATTCATATCTCAAAGAAATATATAATCATTTCAGAATTTATATAAACAATAATTATAACCATGTTGATCAATTCACCTTTGCACTTAAGCTTAAGATATTCAATTATAAATTCAATGGTCATGATCATACCAGTCACAATTCAACTTTGCACTACAGGCCAAAGAGAACCCTAGTCATGATCATACCAATAATCTACCCATCTTTACACTCCAGTGAAAGAGAATTTCAACATCAGGGTTATAAAAATGTTATATATGATGATAAAAATAATATGATCTACATATAGTTTTAATCTCAAGAGTAATATTCGTAACTCATGAATAGTAACCCCGACACAAAAGATAGAAATTTTACAATAAAATTCATACCAATATTTCGGTATAATGATATTGAAAGAATAACATTACTTAAATTTATAAACAATTTATTTTAATTGTTTACACTTTACTAATTAATGCATTTAATCATCATAAAATGCCAACTCTTACAATTTCATCATCAATAACCAAAACCCTCATAAAAAATCTGCATATACCTCATATAGGATTCTCAAGCCATAAAATCCTATTTTCCAATTTTCTTTCTTCACAAAACATATTTAATTCATTTACTCATAACTAGACCATTTTTATGAAAAATACCAAATCAGTTCCAAAAATATTTCTTTTCTGGGATTTAGCATAATATAGTCCCATAGTGAACATATATTTTTCTCAGAATTTTTAAAAGTCATTTACTATTTTTCATATGGCCAAAATAGCCGAATATTTAGACATTTATCAAAAATTGTATTTTTGTCCAAAAATTCTGAAATTTGCAGAGTATACTTCTATCATATACATGTACTCCCAATAAAAATTTCATCAATTTTGGAGTTAACCACAAGGAATTATAAGCGGTTACTTTTAAAATAGTCTTTTCTCATAAAATTCATAACTCTCAATCTATACATCCAAAAATCACCATTTTTGGACACAATCAAGAAAACTCATCAAAATATCATTTCAAATTTTTCCAGAATTTTTGAAGATCAGAAAAATTACGAAACTGAAAATCATAACAACCCTTAAAATCCCTTAATATCCCTTACTATCCCTTACCTCAAAAGAGCAGTACTTCTGACTGGATATCGAATATGATGCTGAAGAAAACTTGCACTGATGAATAGCAACTCACCAAGTATCTAAAAACTCACAAAATATGCTTCATAATATAGAGAGAGAAAGAGAGAAAGCTTATGTTTTTGGTGTGATTTTCAATTCTAACTTAGCCCTCTATTTATAGGAAAATTTTGGTAGGTTTGACCTGCAACCTGATGGCTTTACCTGCTACTATTCCCACCCACCACATTTGAAATATAATTCAGCACATTTCTTCACCAACCACAAGTGGGGCCCACCAATTCTAGAATTTTTCACCAAAATGATAAACTCTAAAAATTCAACAATTTCTGAACCAGTCATCTCGTAAAATTCATAACAAATCATACGTTCATTTTTAACGGTTCAAAATTTGTGGACATATACTCAACTTATATATGTATAACATATCCAAAAATTACCACGATCCAACGGTCGGATTAAAAATTATAACCCCCGCAAAATATCTCAAAAATCCTGATTTTTAATACCTCCATTCCGACAAAAATACGGATAAAAATCTCAACATTAACTCCTTCATTTTTTAACCACAAAAATATATCCCTCATTTATATCCACATAAAATAAATATTTTCTTATCATATGAATCAATAATTAATTATTCACAAATAATATTACAGAATCACATTTATGACAACCAGGCCGTTCCCAGGAAAGAGGGGGCTTTCCAATAAGAATTTCTCCTTACTGGCGCGCAATTAGATGACCAAACCTCTCCTTAGACAGAACTTTCTAGACATTGCCAATAATGCTATCTAATAATATTATTCAAATAATATGAATTATTGATCTGATAATGGAAATATGTGCATCAACAATTATTGAAACAACAATAATATAAAATATCAACGCAGCAATTATTGAATCAATAACATAAAATATTGAACAGTAATTACTGTAACAATTATTGAGTAGTGCCTTCTTACGTAAGAATCAATAATTTCAAAAATACTGTGCAATACCGTGTGCTACTGTGCAATAACGCGTATTACTGTAATTTAACCACCGGGTATTCCAACAGTGTTAACGGTAACAACTACGCCGTTATTTGTAAAAACTCAAATTTGTCATTTTCCTTCACCCGACAGTTATTCGTTATGGGGCCCACAAATAGCTGCGCCGTCGTACGAATATTCTCCGACAGAAAGAATATTCCACGACCAAACGAATATTCCCCGACAACAATGATTATTTTATAACCACTTGCTTATTTTGAAAAAAATTCACATATCACCCTTAACTTTAATATTTATCAATTTAACCATTTACTGAATAGTAATTATAAGAAAAATTGAATACTTTTATTTCATAAAATTCGGGGTCTTACAATCTCCCCTCCTTATGAAATTTCGTCCCCGAAATTTACGTACCTGGTATTTCAAAGAGTTGAGAATACCTTACTTTCATTTCAGATTCCATCTTCCCTGTCATCATGATTTCTCCATTGCTCATCTCCTGTATTTCAGATATCATTCTAGAATACAGCTTCAAAACAAGGGTTAATTGAACAAATTAACATATCACATAATATCCCGATATTATGACTGACCAACAAATAAGCTTAGGTAGGACACACTAGCGAAGGATTTACTCATCTCTCCCCTCCTAGTTATATTCCCCGATCTCTGCCAGAGATCATATCCCTAAGCTCTGATACCACCTGTGACAACCCCAAAATAGGTCCATTCCATCCAACCCATTCTGAGTCGTCAAATACATGGTACAGAAAACAACTACAACTTTATTACAACAATTGTCGTGCAAAATACAACAACACATATGCTGTGAGTTTGGATACAAATATATACCAAATGTGACTCATGTTCCAACCGTGGACATCACCTCACAATAACACCTTACATAAAGGTATAGTCAAAAACTGTTTTAGAAATTAGAATCTTTGGGAAGTGCTCAAGGAAACCTTCGTACATGGGAGGCCACGCGTCTAGGTTATGATAGATATCATATGGCCACAGAATTATCCTTGGTTGACCCAATAGACCCCAAAGAAAAACGAGAAGATTACTATCATATTCTTCCCAATGGTGAGTCTTCTCTTGACATATCATTATCTCTACTGTCTCTAATTGAGAATTATACTTCAAACAAACACCAAGATTATATAGGTAGTGCTCATATATATACTCAGCAAGTGGATGAGCACATCCCTGTCTTATGATGACACGAGGTTGTATGTCGTTAGACATCTTGTATGATAGTGGCAAACCACCCTTCCAACGTTGGGTACACCTTACCCTATTGGATTCACCAAATATAACTACTAAATGAACTTTTCTATACTGCTTCGGGAGAACATCCACAGCTAGAGACCACTGTTCTATTTCCCGTTACCCTCGCTCGACCCAGCTACACTCTTATTACCTGAAAGGAATTGTGAAGCAAAAGGGTGAGCACAACTAGCTCAGTAAAGAATATCATGACTAAAGATAATTAAATTATCAGTAGCCTTCATCAATAATAAATCAGAGATTTAGAACATATGGTAAATGATAAAAATTTCAACCATAGTTGCAGCGGAACGAGCAATCCATTAGAAGAGTCAAATAGACTATAAAGTCTATTATCTTCTCCATGTTAAAAATCCATCAACAATGTTTTATCCCTGTAACATCAATCAACAGTTCCTTTCCACAATCATATGAATAACTCATAATCATAATTGTGATTCTAAATTTTTCTTCACACCCAGGACGAAGAATATTTTCATCACATGTCTTTACCTGAAACATCAAAGATCATGGTTATACCAAATCACAGTTCCTGTTCATAATCATACTAATAAATCCATCTTTGCACTACGACCAAAGATATTCAACAACAGTTCATCTTTGCACTACAGGCCAAAGATATTCATCAACAAACCATCTTTGCACTACAGGCCAAAGATATTCAACAACAGTTCATCTTTGCACTACAGGCCAAAGATATTCATCAACAAACCATCTTTACACTCCGGGCCAAAGATATTCATCAACAAACCATCTTTGCACTACGGGCCAAAGATATTCAACAACAGTTCATCTTTGCACTACAGGCCAAAGATATTCATCAACAGGTCATCTTTGCACTACATGCCAAAGATATTCATCAACAATTCATATTTGCACTACAGGCCAAATATATTCATATCTCAAAGAAATATATAATCATTTCAGAATTTATATAAACAATAATTATAACCATGTTGATCAATTCACCTTTGCACTTAAGCTTAAGATATTCAATTATAAATTCAATGGTCATGATCATACCAGTCACAATTCAACTTTGCACTACAGGCCAAAGAGAACCCTAGTCATGATCATACCAATAATCTACCCATCTTTACACTCCAGTGAAAGAGAATTTCAACATCAGGGTTATAAAAATGTTATATATGATGATAAAAATAATATGATCTACATATAGTTTTAATCTCAAGAGTAATATTCGTAACTCATGAATAGTAACCCCGACACAAAAGATAGAAATTCTACAATAAAATTCATACCAATATTTCGGTATAATGATATTGAAAGAATAACATTACTTAAATTTATAAACAATTTATTTTAATTGTTTACACTTTACTAATTAATGCATTTAATCATCATAAAATGCCAACTCTTACAATTTCATCATCAATAACCAAAACCCTCATAAAAAATCTGCATATACCTCATATAGGATTCTCAAGCCATAAAATCCTATTTTCCAATTTTCTTTCTTCACAAAACATATTTAATTCATTTACTCATAACTAGACCATTTTCATGAAAAATACCAAATCAGTTCCAAAAATATTTCTTTTCTGGGATTTAGCATAATATAGTCCCATAGTGAACATATATTTTTCTCAGAATTTTTAAAAGTCATTTACTATTTTTCATATGGCCAAAATAGCCGAATATTTAGACATTTATCAAAAATTGTATTTTTGTCCAAAAATTCTGAAATTTGCAGAGTATACTTCTATCATATACATGTACTCCCAATAAAAATTTCATCAATTTTGGAGTTAACCACAAGGAATTATAAGCGGTTACTTTTAAAATAGTCTTTTCTCATAAAATTCATAACTCTCAATCTATACATCCAAAAATCACCATTTTTGGACACAATCAAGAAAACTCATCAAAATATCATTTCAAATTTTTCCAGAATTTTTGAAGATCAGAAAAATTACGAAACTGAAAATCATAACAACCCTTAAAATCCCTTAATATCCCTTACTATCCCTTACCTCAAAAGAGCAGTACTTCTGACTGGATATCGAATATGATGCTGAAGAAAACTTGCACTGATGAATAGCAACTCACCAAATATCTAAAAACTCACAAAATATGCTTCATAATATAGAGAGAGAAAGAGAGAAAGCTTATGTTTTGGTGTCATTTTCAATTCTAACTTAGCCCTCTATTTATAGGAAAATTTTGGTAGGTTTGACCTGCAACCTGATGGCTTTACCTGCTACTATTCCCACCTACCACATTTGAAATATAATTCAGCACATTTCTTCACCAACCACAAGTGGGGCCCACCAATTCTAGAATTTTTCACCAAAATGATAAACTCTAAAAATTCAACAATTTCTGAACCAGTCATCTCGTAAAATTCATAACAAATCATACGTTCATTTTTAACGGTTCAAAATTTGTGGACATATACTCAACTTATATATGTATAACATATCCAAAAATTACCACGATCCAACGGTCGGATTAAAAATTATAACCCCCGCAAAATATCTCAAAAATCCTGATTTTTAATACCTCCATTCCGACAAAAATACGGATAAAAATCTCAACATTAACTCCTTCATTTTTTAACCACAAAAATATATCCCTCATTTATATCCACATAAAATAAATATTTTCTTATCATATGAATCAATAATTAATTATTCACAAATAATATTACAGAATCACATTTATGACAACCAGGCCGTTCCCAGGAAAGAGGGGGCTTTCCAATAAGAATTTCTCCTTACTGGCGCGCAATTAGATAACCAAACCTCTCCTTAGACAGAACTTTCTAGACATTACCAATAATGCTATCTAATAATATTATTCAAATAATATGAATTATTGATCTGATAATGGAGATGATGTGCATCAACAATTATTGAAACAACAATAATATAAAATATCAACGCAGCAATTATTGAATCAATAACATAAAATATTGAACAGTAATTACTGTGACAATTATTCAGTAGTGCCTTCTTACGTAAGAATCAATAATTTCAAAAATACTGTGCAATACCGTGTGCTACTGTGCAATAACGCGTATTACTGTAATTTAACCACCGGGTATTCCAACAGTGTTAACGGTAACAACTACGCCGTTATTTGTAAAAACTCAAATTTGTCATTTTCCTTCACCCGACAGTTATTCGTTATGGGGCCCACAAATAGCTGCGCCGTCGTACGAATATTCTCCGACAGAAAGAATATTCTACGACCAAACGAATATTCCCCGACAACAATGATTATTTTATAACCACTTGCTTATTTTGAAAAAAATTCACATATCACCCTTAACTTTAATATTTATCAATTTAACCATTTACTGAATAGTAATTATAAGAAAAATTGAATACTTTTATTTCATAAAATTCGGGGTCTTACAATAAACAAGTTAGAATAACTCAACAATGATTAGAATTCAATACTTGCTCGAATAACGTTAAGGTTAGAGCTTGCTCAAATAAAGTTTAAGGATAAAAGAACTTGCTCAATTAAAGTTCAGGGTAAAGAACTTACTCAATGTAAAGAGGTAAGGTTTAGAAACTTGCCTCATGCGTAAGCTATAAATTTATAACTCACGTTCACCTACATAGAATTAGAATCACAATATCTATTAGATATACTAACATCCATTTTCCCAAAATAACACTCACTTCTAGTTACACTTGTTATTTTGGTACAAGTTTTACTTTACACCATATACATTTCAGAAATCACAAATATTAACTACAAAACACTTATTCACTATTCATGTGCACATTAAATCATCACATATCTCTTTCATAACTTATTAATCTTTTTTAACTTTAGAATTACTAACCACATAATATGATTCTGTTTAAACCTCTTTATTACATGTTTCTCATAATAACATATCATTAGACCAAGTTATAATGGTGTTTTAGGTATGCAGAAGTAGTAGACATCACTACCTCTGCACAGGGTATGGCACAGCTACACCATACTTAAGCATGGGATCGGCGCAGCTGTGCCGTTTCTGGCTTTGACACTAGCGTAGCTGCGCTGGTGCGCAGACAGAAACTACGAAGTCTACTGTAACAGCTCTGTTTATCCCAACTTACACGAATTTCATCCACAAAACAGTAAATTAAGCATACCCAATTGACATAGGACTCATACAAATATGATTCCTCACATATATACTAAGTTAGAACAATTAAACAACAACTACAACTAATTTAAATCCTTTAAATTCCATGTTTTATACCAAAACTCCGTTTTTGACATTTTGACCAAAATTAACATTATGATCACAATAATACACCAAATTAACTCATTCAAACTACGCTCTCTTCGTTTCTTATCGAATCAACATAGTCAAGGCTCAATTTACAGATTAGTTTGCAAATTAATCACTAAATTTGGTACTTTCATAAGCCATATGTATAAACATACACTGAAAACAGTTTTCTTTCTTTTTAACGTAATTAACATACTAATTCTTGTCTAAATACAAACTCTAACATCACAATTACTCACAAATGCAACAACTCAGTTAATATAACAGCAATTCAAGAAAATTGAATTCATAGAAACTTGAAAATTTATGTCGTAAAACATTTCACAGAAACTTGGAAATTTATGCCGTAAAACATATATATATATATATATATATATATATATATATATATATATATATATATATATATAATATTAAGGTTATGGAAAATACCTTCAATTACTTAGTAATCCTTGCTAACCACGAAGAATTGCTTGGGAACTCAGAAATCTTCTCTCAAGTCTATCTCAATTTCTCTTTGTATTCTCTCTTCTCTTTTCTTCTTAGGCTTAAGTCAAATGCTTTTCACGTAAAAATAACTCAAGCCAACGCACAAACCCAAACGTTTAAAACCGACGTTATAATAAATATAATAATAAGTTATTAGTTACCAAAATTTAATATATATTATTTATATTTTATTTATTTTATTTATATTATTTTTTATAATTAAAATTAAAAATTCAAAAGCCATAAGGCTTTGTTTGGATAAAAATAATTAAAATAAAGACTTAATATTTTAAGTCTTGTTTGGTAAACCCTTTTAAAGCTCCTTTAATTTATTTTAATAAACAATTTAGTTTATAATTTATAGTCACATATTATTTATTTGGATTTCCATAACAAATCTTAGTTACATAAACTAAGTACAACACACTAAATAAATTTCTCACTTAATCCAATTATCACAAAATTATAATCTCATTATAATTTTATTTAATAAATTAACATATCACTTTTATTATTAAATAAAAACAGCAATATAGCAATTCATGTAATCTTTAACAACTCTCTAACTATTATATTAAATTAAAGTATTATCTAATAAATTTAATTCACCAATATCCACAAACAATCAACTACATCAATATAATATTTATTTAATTTAATAAATATTTTAAATTACAAATAAAATCTTGAATTGTTACATCATTCCCTCCTTACAAGGATTCTGTCCCCAGAATCACAACTTAAACAACTCATTCGTCACATTCTTCCCTCCTTACAAAGATTCTGTCCCCAGAATCGAGGACATAGATTAAACAAATAACTCATGGTAGTTCTTCATCATTTCATCTTTGAGTTCCCACGTAGCCTCTTCGACATTGTGATTTCTCCATATCACCTTCAAAGAAAGTATCACCTTATTCCTGAGCACTTGTTCTTTCTTGTCGACTATCTGGATAGGAACCTCTTCATAAGACAAATCTTTACTGAACTGCAACGGTTCATATTCGATCACATGTTTGTAATCGGGTTTATACGGTCGTAACACCGACACATGAAAAACGTTGTGAACATGTTCTAATTCTGGAGGTAAAGCTACCTCGTAAGACACTTCTCCCACTCTTCGCAGTATCTCGAAAGGTCCAATAAACCTTGAACTTAGCTTTCCTTTCTTGCCAAAACAAATTTTTCCCTTCCAAGGAAAAACTTTCAGGAAAACAAAATTTCATACGTCAAATTTACGATCTTGTCTGTGTTGATCAACATACTTCTTCTGTCTATCTTGAGTAGCTACCAGTCTTGCTCTGACGAGTTTGATAATTTCAGCGTTCTATTGTACCAGTTCTGGTCCTAACAGTTGACGTTCACCAACTTCATCCCAGCATAGTGGAGTTCTGCATTTCCTGCCGTATAATGCCTCGTATGCCGGTATGCCAATGCTTGCGTGGTAACTGTTGTTGTATGCAAATTCCACCAACGGTAGATGATCATCCCAGTTCCCTTTGAAATCCATGATGCATGCTCTAAGCATATCTTCTAACGTCTGGATTGTTTGTTCGCTTTGACCATCGGTTTGCGGATGGTATGCCGTACTCATCTTCAGTTGTGTTCCCATGCATTCTTGTAGTCTCTTCCAGAAGTTTGATGTAAATCTCGGATCTCTGTCTGATACAATTGACATTGGGACTCCATATCATGACACGATCTCCTTGACCTATAGTTTTGCCAGTTGATCGAGATTAAATCTAATCCTTATTGGCAAAAAGTGTGCTGATTTCGTTAATCTATCCACTATCACCCAAATCACATCATATCCTTTCTGAGTCGTTGAAAGACCTACCACAAAATCTATTGTGATAAGCTCCCACTTCCATTCCGGTATTTCCAACAGCTGAAGTAATCCGCTTAACCTCTGATGTTCTGCCTTTACTCTCTGACATGTCAAGCATTTCGCAACACATTCTGCAACGTCTCTTTTTATATTTGGCCACCAAAAATATTGACGCAAATCTTGATACATTTTTGTACTTCCTGGATGAATCGAATATCTTGAGTTATGAGCCTCTGTCAAGATTTCTTCTTTAATATCCGGTATTGCTGGAACCCAAATTCATCCCTCGAATCTTAGCACTCCTTCGGTATCGACCTTATACTTCACCTCACTACCATCGACCATACTTTCCTTTATTTTTCTGTATTCGTCATCTTGTAGTTGAGCATTCTTTATCTTGTCTACCAAATTTGAACTAGCTTCTGTCTGGAATAGTCGTTCATCGGATTCTTTTAGAAATTTTATTTCCAGCTCTAATCTTGCCATTACTGAAATGAGCTCCTCTTGGTTGGTTAACAACATCAACTTCTCAGGACCCTTCCTACTCAAGGCATCTGTAACCACATTTGATTTGCCTGGATGATAAAAGATCTCACAATCATAATCTTTTATTAATTCCATCCATCGCCTTTGACGCATGTTCAGGTCCTTCTATGTGAAAATATACTTCAGACTCTTATGGTCTGTGTATATCTCACATTTCTCTCCATAGAGATAGTGTCTCCATATCTTCAGAGCAAATACCACCGCAGCCAACTCTAAATCATAAGTCAGATACCCTATCTCGTAGTCCTTTAATTGCCTTGATGCATACACAATGACTTTACCGTTCTGCGTAAGGACACAACCTAATCCTTTATGCGAGGCATCACTATACACCACAAAGTTTCTTGTATTATCAGGTAATGATAACACTGGTGCCACACTGAGCTTCTTCTTCAATTCCTTAAAACTCTCCTCGCACTTTTACGTCCAAATAAATTTTACAGCTTTTCTCGTCAAATTTGTCAACGGAGTGGCAATCTTGGAAAAATCCTGAATAAACCGTCTGTAATAACCTGCCAATCCCAAGAAACTTCTTACATCTGATGGAGTTCTTGGTTGTTCCCAATTTATCATAGCTTTGACTTTTGATAGATCCACTGAAATCCCATCTTTATCAATTACATGGCCGAGAAATTGTACACGTTCTATCCAAAATTCACATTTAGAGAATTTCGCGTACAACTTTTCTTTTCTTAGTGTCTCCAACATCAAACGCAAATGTTCCACGTGTTCTTCTTGAGATTTGGAGTACACCAAAATATCATCAATAAATACCACCATAAACTTGTCTAAAAATGGTTTAAACACCCTGTTCATCAAATCCATGAATGCAGCAGGGGCGTTGGTCAAACAAAAGACATTGCCAAAAACTCGTAATGTCCATACCGAGTTTTGAATGACGTCTTCGGTACATCCTCCTTTCTTACTTTCAATTGATAATACCCACTTCTCAAATCTATTTTCAAGAAGTATCTAGCACCCTTCAATTGATCAAACAAGTCATCTATTCTTGGCAACGAATATTTATTCTTAATAGTGACTTTGTTTAATTCCCTATAATCAATGCAAAGACGCATTGACCCATCCTTCTTCTTCACGAATAACACCTGCGCTCCCCACAGTGATACACTTGGCTGAATATACTTCTTATATAATAGCTCTTGCAGTTGTACCATTAGTTTCTTCATCCCTACCAGAGCCATTCTGTACGGGGCCTTCGATATTGGAGCAATTCCTGGCGCTAAGTCGATCACGAACTCGATCTCTCTGTCAGGTGGAAGTCCTGGAAAATCTTCCAAAAATACGTCCACAAAATTCCTAACCACTGGTATCTCTTCCAGTTTCACACCCTTCTTCTTTTGAGTATCGACTGAAAGTAGTATGCACACAAGCCAATCATGTTTGATGATAAAGCATATACTTTGTAACAATCTTATTCATTTATTAACAAAAAGTATTAATTTATTAAAGGCTTTTAATTATCTACATGATGCTGCTTTATAATATGTGATAAACTCATAGTTTTAAGCAATGCTTTTAGAATAATGATGATGATCATTCTAATGAGACCTAAATTCTTAGAAAGCTTAAAACATAAATAGTTCCCAATCGTTGGATTACTAAATTAGGGATTAGTGAATCTGGATAAATTGGTGCATACGTTGCTTGCTCATTAGATGAGGATGATTGATCTTATGATCATTTGTGTGGAGATACTAAAGTAAGTATGTAGGTGCTTATTAGAGAATAAGTTCACTGAACGTGGCTCGCTAAGGAATACCTAATAGAGTTTTACTTGCATGTCAATAGAAATTCCTGCAGTGATAGTAGTACAAGTAATCCTTGGACTTGAGATCATCATAGTATCTTGTGTATGATGAGTTATACTTTGACTTATTCCTTAAGACCCTTAGGGTATATCAAAGGGTATGCTTGGGTATAATAATTTGTACATGGAGATAATGTATGAACAACAAAAAATCTACCACTTCTAGTAAAAGAAGAGAAATGTCCTATGTGATTCGATAAATGACAACACAGTAGTCCTTGGCCAAGGCAAAATGAAATTAGAAAGAAGTTTCTAATTTGTATTATTTGGAGTTGTATATTTAAGAGTCGAAATACATATAATTAAATAAAATAAGACTTGACAGTAATTCCATGTCTTATATTTAATTGAGACATTGTATGGTGAAAGGATTGAATTGTACGGTAACTATTTACTCAAAGGTTCTTTTATGATTTGAAATCTATATTATCTGAAAAGTTGTTAATCACTAGGGAGACTTATCCCTATTGTAGAATAAATATTATTTATTTAAATAAATTAATATTTTAATTTATTTATTTAAATAAGATTAAAATTATTCTAATTGATTTATTCACAACCGATTTAATATGGAGAACCTAAAGGGTCACACCATAAAAGAAAAAATAATTATTTAAGAAGTTAATGGCATAATCGTAATAATAAGTTAAGTATATTTAATTTAATCTATGGTGATAGAATAAATTAAATAGCTTAATATTTATTATTTAATATTTTAGAAATATTAAATATAAATTAATAAGATGAGTCTTATTATTATTATTTAATTCCTAAAGGAGTTTGGAAGTTAATTAATAAAAGTACTCTCATATATTTCTAATAAGATTAGGAACCTAATTAATTAAAGGAGTTTAATTAATTAAAATAAAATCCTATTCCTTAATTGTTAAGGAGGGTTGCCTATATCTATAAATAAGAGGAGTCTTATTATGGGTGATGTGGTTGTTGCCTTTTTAACAACATACATAATTCTAATAGTTGGAGAGTACGTTCTTTTTTTATAGAGATAGAAAACTAGGATTTAGCCAAACATCCTTCTTCTTGAATATTTCTTCTTCCTTGGTGGATGACCTCTAGAGGCCAAACACTTGGGTGGCTAACATTGATCAAAGGAAGGAACCTAATCCGGTGGATTCAAGTTGAACACGAAAAAGGATTTGGAGGTGAACTTGTACCCGAGGAAGCTCGAATCTTCAAGGGTATGATTCTCATTCTTTATCTTTTCGTTTAATTAATAATTGTGCATAAAGGATGATCCGAGTATATGGTTTGTAAAATTTAAAACTCTAATTTTTCCACGTTTCCGCTTATTTTGTGCAATTTGATTGCGTTTATGAATATTACAAACCTAACAGTGGTATCAGAGCCAAACCTTTATGCGAATTATTAATTATTTTAATTTGATATGTATATTGATGTGTTTAGAATAATTTAATTGGGCATAATTTATGGTATAAAATTAAAAAAAAAAAATCTTACACGAATTGAATTTGGTAAATTCCGTGTGGATGATTATTTGATCATTCCAAATGTTAAGTTTCGGAAATCTACTTTTGAAATTCCGCGATTCATGGAAATCCTGTAAAGTTAGTGTGTGTATATATATATATATATATATATATATATATATATATATATATGTATATTATTTTTAATTATTTTATAATTAAAATAAAAGTTTATTTTAATCTTAAAATAAAAGGTTTGTTTTAATATTAAAATAAAAGATTTTATTTTAATTTTAAAATTAGATCTCATGCTAACTAATTAGATTTGGAATTGGATTCCATGATAACTAATTGGAGTTAAAATTGGATTCCATATTTTCTTAAATAAAGGAGTTTATTTAGATATGAAATAAGACTTCATGTTATTCAAAATAAAGGAGTTTATTTGTGAATAGGAAAGAGAATTTATATTTTCTTAAATAAATGAGTTTATTTAGATATGGAATATGATTTCATATTATTCAAAATAAAGGAGTTTATTTGTGAATAAGAAAGAAAATTCGTGTTTCCTTTAAAGTTTTTTTTAACTTGAAATTGGATTCCATAATTAATTAAAATAAATGAGTTTATTTTGATTAAAGATTTTGATTAAAATAAAATAGTTTATTTTATTCAAAATATGATAAATTAAAATAAAAGCGGTTTATTTTGATTTCAATTTGGATTAAAATAAAGGAGTTTATTTTGATTCAAAATTAGATTTTATACTAACTAAATTAGCCCATTAAATGATATCAATATATATATATTGAATGTTTATTATTCATGAGATGAATGTTATTTATTGATGTATATGGTGATGTGTATGATAATAAATGGGATTGATTATGGATTATTGACCAATATGATTGAATTTTATTTTAGTTGGATGCATGAATGAATGAGTTTTATTAAATAGGGTCTGCGTACCTCGTCTTCTCTAATTTTTTCTTAATGTAAATTCTATCTCTCTCCTATGTACTTCCCTTTGACTGCTGATCAAAGCTTCTATTTATTTTAAATAGTTTTGTAATAGGAATAGTAAGAATTAATTTTGAAGAATTGGAGATCAATGAGCAAGGAGCGCTTGAAGACCCATTTGTAATGGTGGCCGGATTTAAATGTAATAGTTATATTTAAATATTAATTCTTACACTCCTAGGGTTTGACCTTTTGGTTCACTTGGTGACTCTAGTGAACCAAACTAGAATAAAAGTCCATAATCAATCCGGGTAGAATATAATATTCTATATGTGCATGCTTATACAATATATATATATATATATATATATATATATATATATATATATATATATATATATATATATATATTATATTATGCAAACATGCTTCGCATGTTAATTAATATGACGCGTCTTTTATATATATATGTGCATGCGCGCTAAACAAGATGAGATAAATTAATAACAAACCCCTCAAATATTCTATATTAAGTTGTAACGTTCAAAGATATTTGGAATATCGAACGTCGCCTTCTAGCATGATAGAAAAAATAAAGTATTGAATATTTAATATGAGTTTGTTGTGCACACACAATGCAAGTATTAAATATTTAAGATGTTATTTTTATTACATATGATGTTTATAAGGAATTGAACATTACTCATTTGTTGTGCACACACAAGGGCTGTAGTTTTCTCTTCACTTATATGGAAATATTGGGTTTGACTTAACTTAAATCATTTTAGTTCGGATGTGCACACACTTGACCATTATGATTTAAGAGGCAAAATACAAGGAGTTACATAGTTGATGTTATTGACAAGAGTTGTTTACCTATTTATTTATATATAGTTTGTTGTGCACACACAAGGCTATATACATTTGAAATGAGATCCTTATTCTCACTACCAAATCTTTAATTAGATTTTGCCGAACTATATAAGTGAGGGTAATATAGTTTGATGAAAATAGTGAGAGATACCAATTTAAAACAAAACCTAATTTATTTTGGTAATTAATAAAAGAATGTATGCTAAAATGTTGTTAATTTCAAATCCATTTACAGAATTTTACAATGTCTAAATTACTATCACTGTGAAGCATATTAGATGCTATTTAACCGGACCGAATTAAATGGATTGGTTAAGGAATTTGAGAATAGTTCTCAGGGCTGAAAAACTATCTTATGTCCTTAATACGCCTATCCCTACAATGGTTGCAGACAATGCCTTTGAGAAAGAGATTGCTATTTTTAGAAAGTGGCAAGATGATGCACAGTTGGCTTAATGCATTATGCTCGCATTCATGAGTAACAAGCTTCAGCGTCAGCATGAAACTATGGATGCTTCTACTATACTCTTGTACATCAAGTAGTTGATGGTGAGGAAAGTAGGACTAATAGATATCAGATATCTAAAGAGCTCTTCCGATCTAAAATGACCAACGACACTACAGTATAGACACATGTCCTAAACATGATCAATTTGATTGAGCAATTAGGACAACATGTTTTGTCATGGATGGAGAGTTGAGACAAGATTTGATCTTGCAGTTACTCCCGGACTCCTTCTCACATTTGTTGTGAATTTTTCATATGAACAAGCTAGATATCAGCTTCGCTGATTTGCTTAACATGTTGAAAAATGTTGAGAGTCACTTTCCAACCAAGAAAGACCAAGTCTTACTTATAGGGGCCAAAGGATCTTCTGAAAAGAAGAACGATTCAAAGAAGGTAAATAGAAAGGCAAAAACAAAGGATACTAAGAACAAAATTGATACGGATAGTAAAGGAGTTTGCTTCCACTGCAATAAGCCTGGATACTGGAAAGAAACTGTAAAAAGCATCTTATAGAGGATAACCAGAAGGAACTTAGTGAAGTTTCGGTTACAAATACAATTTTGTTCATTATTTAAAATAAATTTTTCTTCAAGTCAAGGTTCTACATGGGTATTGGATACCGACTTTGGTTATCATAAATATAAATTTATGAAGGGACCAAATTGAAGTAGAAAGCTAAACAAAGATAAGTAATCATATGTGTGGAAATGAAGCAAATGTTGCTGCATTAGCCATAGAAACTTATAGTTTAGCAATGCCTACGGAAAAATCTATTAAGTCAATAAGTTGTTATTGTATTCTAGTTCTTGTTAGAAACATTATTTTCATTTTGTTATTGAAAAATAAAATCTTTGGTATTATATTTAAGAACAATTATTGTTCTATTTATAATAATAATGTTTTGTATAGAACTGAAATATTACTTAATGAATTTTGTGTACTTGACTTATATGAAAAATTATTTTGTAAATTGAACAAACTAGTTTAAGAAAAGGAGATGATCATTTAAAGAGTTGAATGTGTGTATTTGTTAAAATACAAGTGTGAATTATTTAAAAGGTTCAAAGAATTCAAAAGTGAAACAAATTGGCAAAGTATTAGAATTCTTTGATCGGATCAAGGAAGGAATACTTGTGCAATGAGTTTCTAGATCATCTCAAATGATTTTCTCATAATGGACGCCTCCTGATACACAATAATTGATTGATATATCCAAAAGGAAAAATCATACCTTGTTGGACATGGTGTGATCTATAATGATTTTACTGACATTCCAGTATCCCTTTGGGATCATGTCCTAGAAATGGCTGCATATCTACGAATAGGTAACCTCAAAATCTGACTACAAGACTCCATAAAAGTTATGGACAGGAAGGATTCCTAATTTTAAGTAAGTTAAGATAAGGGGTTGTCCAACTTATGTGAAAAGATTTCAAAAGGATAAGCTTGGGACAAGATTTGACAAGTACAGATTTGTGGGACATCCTAAAGTAAGTTTAGGATATATGTTCTATAATCCTACTTAGCAAAAGGTGTTTGTTGTGAAATACGCTGTCTTTTAAGATAAAGATGTTTATCATTGAAGGGGCTAGTGAGAGGATAATACATTTTGAAGAGTTCAAGAATCATAAAATACTATAAGTCAAATAAGAAAAACCTGTAGATAAACCTATTGTACCACAACCGAATCATAAATCTAGAATAGTACCAAAGATACCTAGGAGGTATGGATTCATCATAGATGATGATGATGAGGTACACAACATAGAAGATGATGATCCAGTTACATACGATGAGGTAAGAGTTCTAGTGTGTACAAAAGGGTCAGTGGGAGCGCCGTGACATTCCTAATATTATATGTTGATATACTATGGATAAGGAATGATATACTAATGCTACAATCAGTAAAGATAAAATTGTCTAAATATTCCTCCATGAATGATTTGGGAAGAGTATTTTAATTGGGGATACGAATCTATATAGATAGATTTGAGAGGATGCTCGACATAACCCAAGGAACATATATTCATTTGATGCTAAAGTAGTTTAGCATGTCAAACTCCAAGAGATGTCTCATGTTGATGAGCCATGAAGTGTATCTCTCTTAATAGTCCCCATAGACTCATAAAAGAGAGATTGCATGAGTAACTATCATGTATGCAATGAAATGTACGAGACCTGATTTTGATCAGTCATATTCTGGAGAAGTTCACTATGAGTCAGTGAAAAACATCTTAAAGTACTTAACCGACACTAAGGATGCGATTAAAATTTATGGTGAGTCTAAATTAAAACTAGAGGGCTTAACAGACTCAAGTTTTTTAGACAAACTAAGACGATAGAAAATTCACTTTAAGGTAAAGCGTTACCTTGAACGGTGGTGCAGTGAATTAGAAAGGTTCCAAAGAGCAAAGAGTTGTTGGTTTAGTGATAAAGACAAAGTATATACCTGTAAATGAAGCTGTAAGTTGATTGTTTGGATGAAAAGTTCATTACAGAACTAGGAATAGTTCCTTAGTCTCATATTGGATCTATACATGTGTTGTGGCACTTTCATTTGATTATAATAATTATTGAAAGACGGGAAATCACTATAGAGATAGTGGACTCTCAAGAACAACATTACATATCCATTAACTAAAGCTTATCCAACAGCAGGATAATCGTCACTTAGAGAAGAATTGTGACGCCCCCAAAATTAGGTATACATCACCCATCTTGGGTCGTCAGATACATAGTACAGAATACAAATACAACTTACTAATACAACTGTCGTGTACAATACGACAAAACATAAACTGTGAGTTTGAATACAAATATTATCTTCTAGAGAGTATTCATACTCAAAAGGAGTCCTCATTACATTTATTAACACACCATTACATAGAATAGTGAGGACTACTAACTAATACTATCATTCGGACCATCACTCCGTTCCCCGACTTGCCCCAGCTACGTTCTCATTTCCTGAAGAGAACAGTGAAAGAAAGGGTGAGCTCAACTAGCCCAGTAAGAAATATTATGACTAAGATAATGCAGAATAAATTATCATTAGCCTTCAACAATGTTAAACTGATAAAATATAATAGACATCAAGTTTAACTGCAGCGGAACAAGCAATCCATTAAAAAAGTCAAGTAGAAAATAAACTCTACTATCTTTTATGATTTAAAAGGTTTTTCAACACTGTGATCGCTGGGACTCAGCTTAATAAAATAATCCACATCATCGAATCACCCCTGCACTACGGCCAAGGATATTCGTGTATTCATTAATGGTCATGATCATGCCAACAACTGTCCATCAACGCACTACGGGCCAATAAGGACTTTTACCACATCATTTGTAACATTACGGTCATGATTATACCGAATAATCCCTGGTCATAATCATACCAAGTCCATCTATGCACTACAGGCCACAGATGACTTTTAACATTTTATAAACATGAGGATGATGACAATGATATAAGAATTCAATAAAACAAGTTCAAGAATTAATTTATCCAAGAATTAACAATGTCCAAATTGTCAACATGATACTGCTTTGTGGAGTAAAATTCAAGAATGCTTAGAAGAATATTTTCATGAAAAGATACTGGATGAAACGCAATTGTCAAGGATATTCCACAAATTTCATGGAGTATAGAAGTCAAAACTTAACCAACTGAGTGTAATAAAGAATGGAATAACAAAAGAAATCACCATGCATGCGATAGACCGCACAAACAGGTTATTCCCACAAAATAATAAATAATGGAACCAGGTCCGGCGCAAAACACACAGACAGGATATTCCAACAGAATAATAATAAAGACGGAACCAGGTCCGGTGTAAAACACACAGACAGGATGTTCCAACAGAATAATAATAAAGACGGAACCAGGTCCGGTGTAAAACACACAGACAGGATGTTCCAACAGAATAATAACAAAGACGGAACCAGGTCCGGTGTAAAACACACAGACAGGATGTTCCAACAGAATAATAACAAAGACGGAACCAGGTCCGGTGTAAAACACACGGACAGGATGTTCCAACATAATAATAAAAGAATGTCACCAAGTATAGGGTAGACCGCGTATACAGGTTATTCCAACAGAATAATAAGAAATGAAATAACAAAAATTCTCTTCATGAATAAGAAAGAATAACACCCTTTACCGTTTTAAAGAAGAGCTGAAATAAGGAAGTAGTTAAGTAGCAGAATACTCTTCTTCTCTCTCTCTATAGTTTCTCTCTCTAGAGTTCAGTGAATTCGTAAGAAATAATGAAGGAATGAGCTGCTATTTATAGAAAAATAGAATGCATAGTAAATAATCCATGAACGGTCCAGATTGATTACTTTAATCTGACGGTCCATATTTAAAGAAAAATCTTTTAAATAAAATATAATATATTCTATTTATAGAATAACTTTAATAAAGTATTCTGTTTTATATAAAAAGATGTTTATGTTTTATTACGTTAATAATACGAATAAAACAAAACGTCATTATCGCTAAATAATTCATATTATTAACTGACAATAATTGAATCAAACTGAGTGACTTCTCACATAAGCATTAATAATCAATACCGTGTGCTACTATGCAACCACACGTATTACTGTACTTTTACTACCGAGTAGTTCAACAGTATCAATGGTAAAACTTTCGCCGTTATTTTTAATAAAATATTTTTGTCGTTTTCTCAATTCGACAATAATTCCGGTGTGGGGTCCACCAATGATTGTGCCGTTGTACGAATATTCCCTGTTAAAACGAATATTCCCCGACCAATCGAATATTATATAACAACTTGCGTACTTTACAAAATTTATAAATATTACCCACAACTATTATATCAAATTAACTCCATAATATTCGAAAATGATATTTATAAAAAATTCATCTTTATTTATAAAAGTTGGGGTCTTACAACCTCCCCTTCTTATGAAATTTCGCCCTCGAAATTAGGGTACGTACCTGGTATGTCGAAGAGGTAAGGATACCTTGATTTTATTTCAGATTCTAACTCCCAAGTCATTTCCTCAACATCGTGGTTTCTCTACAAAACTTTGACTTGAGGTATAACCTTGGAGCGTAGAATATGTTCCTTCTTATCCAAGATTTGAACAGGAACTTCTTCATACGTCAAATCCTCCGCTATTTCGTCCGGTTCTAACTCAATAATGTGGTTCGGGTCTTCCACATATTTGCGTAACATGGATATGTGAAAAACGTTATGAACACGAGACATACTTGGCGGTAAAGCGAGTCTATAAGCCACAGTTCCTACTCGATCGAGGATTAAAAATGGACCGATGAATCGAGGATTGAGCTTTCCTCTTTTTCCAAATCTCGTAACTCCTTTCCATGGAGCAACACGTACGAACACATGATCTCCTATATCAAATTCCACGTCCTTTCGATGAAGATCAACATAACTCTTTTGTCGATCTTGTGAGATTTTTATACGTTGTCGGATCGTTTGAATCTTTTCTGTAGTTATACGTACCAACTCTGGTCCCAACAACGTTGCTTCACCCACCTCATCCCAGCATACTAGAGAACGACATTTTCTTCTATACAATGCTTCGAATGGAGCCATGCCAATACTTGCTTGATAACTGTTGTTGTAGGAAAACTCCACCAATGGTAAGAACTTGTCCCAACTTCCCTTGAAGTCAAAGACATAGAGTCTTAATCAATCTTGTAGAGTTTGAATAGTCCTCTCTGATTGTCCGTCCGTCTGAGGATGATATGCCGAACTAAATCGTAAATCTGTGCCCATAGCTTTTTGTAAACTAACCCAAAATCGTGAAGTGAATCTTGGGTCTCGATCAGAAACTATGGATACTGGCATACCATGCAGTCTTACAATCTCGTTTATGTACATACGAGCAAGACGTTCAAGTGTATAAGTTTCTCGTATCGGTAAGAAATGAGTAGACTTGGTTAATCTATCAATAATGACCCAAATCACATCTATACCTTGAGAAACCTTAGGAAGACCGGTAACAAAATCCATGGTAATGTGCTCCCACTTCCATTCTGGAATTTCAAGTGGTTGCAATGGACCTTTTGGTACTTGATGCTCCGCTTTGACTCGTTGACAAGTTAGACACCTTGAGATAAACAACGTTATCTCTCTCTTCATATTGCTCCACCAAAATGTATGACGAAGATCATGATACATTTTGGTACTTCCAGGATGGATTGCAAACGGTGTGTTGTGCGCCTCCATCATAATTTCATACTTTAAATCAGGGTTGTTAGGAACACAAAGTCTGGAGTTGACTCGAAGTATTCCTTCTTCATCGATTCTTGCTTCCGGCATATCACCTTCTTGCACTTTCTTCCTCATACGCATCAGCTCCAGGTCTGTAGCTTGAGCAGCTTTAACTTTATCGATTAAAGTTGGTTCTACTCGTATATTCTCCATCATCACATGGGTTCCTAGAGTCTTAAACTCTATCTCCATCATTTGCAAGTCACACAAAATGGGCCTTTGTGTTGACAATATTGCACTCGTACTTGCATATGATCTTCTACTCAATGCGTTAGCTACCACGTTCGATTTTCCAGGATGGTATTGAATGGTATGATCATAATCTTTCAACAGTTCAAGCCAACGTCGTTGTCGCATGTTGAGTTCCTTTTGAGTGAAGAAATATTTGAGGCTTTTATGATCCGTAAAGATCTCCACCTTCTCCCCATATAAGTAATGCCTCTAAATTTTAAGTGCAAAGACAACAGCTGCCAACTCTAGATCATGAGTAGGATAATTCCTCTCATATTCCTTGAGTTGTCTTGATGCATAGGCTATGACTTTTCCATGTTGCATGAGAACGCATCCCAACCCTTTGCTCGAAGCATCACTGTAGATGACAAATCCCTCCGAGCCAGATGGTATTGTTAGAACAGGTGCTGAAATGAGTCTCCTCTTGAGTTCTTGAAAACTCTGCTCACATTCTTCGCTCCAACCGAACTTTGTATCTTTCAGAGTCAGCTGAGTTAATGGAGTAGCGATTCGAGAAAATCCTTCCACGAATCTCCGATAATAACCAGCTAAACCAAGAAAGCTACGTACTTCGGTCACTGATTTAGGTTGCTTCTAGCTTTGAATAGCTTTAATCTTTGCCGGGTCAACCGATATTCCACGACTTGATACTACGTGCCCAAGGAATGCTACCTCCTCCAGCCAGAACTTGCATTTCTTCAACTTGGCATAAAGCTTGTATTCACGAAGCTTTTGGAGTACCAGCCTCAAGTGTTGCTCATGATCTTCACGGCTTTTAGAATAAATAAGGATGTCATCAATAAAGATGACCACAAAGTGATCCAAATATTCCTTGAATACCCGGTTCATCATATCCATGAAGGCAGCAGGAGCATTAGTCAATCCAAAGGACATGACTAGGAATTCATAATGCCCGTACCGAGTTCTAAAAGCCGTCT
This sequence comes from Panax notoginseng, assembly GCA_016801055.1. Classification (NCBI taxonomy): domain Eukaryota; kingdom Viridiplantae; phylum Streptophyta; class Magnoliopsida; order Apiales; family Araliaceae; genus Panax; species Panax notoginseng. Next base: position 68,838,960 of record CM029019.1, read on the forward strand.
TTGGAATATCCTCAGTTCTAACTTTCAGCTGATGATATCCAGAACGAAGATCGATCTTTGAAAAGAATTGTGCTCCTTGCAACTGGTCAAACATGTCATCAATACGTGGCAATGGGTACCTATTTTTGATGGTGACATGATTCAACTCCCGATAATCAATATAAAGTCGCATACTTCCATCTTTCTTCTTCACGAATAGCACAGGAGCACCCCAAGGAGAAGTACTAGGACGAATAAAGCCAATGTCTAACAATTCCTGTAGTTGGATCTTTAACTCTTGAAGTTTAATAGGAGCCATTCGATATGGGGCTTTGGAAATGGGTTTTGTACCGGGTTCAAGGTCGATAAAAAATTCAATTTCACGCTCTGGGGGTAGGCCAGGAAGTTCTTCAGGGAATACGTCAGGGAATTTATTAACAATAAAAATATCATTCAAAACTGACGTATTTTTGTTTAGATCTGTAACATGAGCTAAGAAAGCTTGACATCCATTTTTTAATAAACGAATAGCTTTATGGCTTGAGATGACAGTGATTGATTTTAATGGTTTGGTTGCTTGAATTCGCATAATAGGTCGATTAGGAATATGAAAGCTAACAACCTTACGAAAACAATCAATTTTTGCATGATGAGTAGTTAACCAATCAATCCCTAGAATCACGTCAAATGCAAGTATTTTTAATGAAATCTGATCGACAGGTAATGTGTGGGTACCAACTTGAACCAAACAAGACTTATAAACCGTGGATGTAATGAAGGTTTCTCCCAATGGAGTTTCAACAGATAAATCAAAGTCTAATTTCTCCGGAGTCAAATTTAATCGATGAGCGCAAGTAGGAGAAATAAAAGAATGGGTAGAACCGGTATCAAATATAGTATAGACTTCGTTAGAGTTTATGATAAGCTTACCCGTGATGACCTCATTCGGGTTCCTTGCTTTCTGGGAGGTCACAACAAATGCTCTCCCTTGCACTACCGGTTTTGACTTTTCTGGGACGGCCTTTGGTGTCTCCATCTTGGCTGAACTTATTTTTGGTAAACGACAAAATCGAGCTAAATGACCTTCTCTTCCATAATTATAAAATGCTTTAGACGACATCGCGCAGTTTGGACTGATGTGCCCCTCTCCTCCGCATTTGAAACATATGATAGGTGGTCGTTCTCCTTCCTTAACAACGGGTGCTGGTGCTGACGTCTTTCCATCATTGTTGAATCTCCTCTTCTTGAAATGACCATTCTTATTATTTTGGCCCTGATTACCACCGAAGTGGTTACCATTTCTGGCCTGTTGATTCCCTCCACGCTTGTTGTCACCGCTTCGATGACTGCTCTCACTGGTATTATCATTTTGCCGACTGCTCTCTTTTGGTTGCGTTGACTCGTTATCGCGCTCCACTAACTGAGCCCTATTCACAACATCTGAATACAAACACAGTTTATGAGAAATAAGATGTTGACGTATCTCAGGTTTCAAACCTCGCAAAAACATTCGCGTCATTCGCTCTTCATTATCCACCAAGTGGGACACAAACCGGGACAACTCAGCAAATTTAGCCTCATACTGCGACACGGTCATATTATTCTGCTCTAATTTGATGAACTCCACCTCCTTCATGTGACGAACACTTTCGGAAAAGTATTTGTCATTGAACAGCTCTTGGAACTTCTCCCAAGACATCTTCAGTGCGGCAGGTTGAGTACGCTTAATCGATTCCCACCAGTAATCTGCCTCTCCTCGCAACATAAAGGCGACAAAGGGAACCTTTTGCTCCTCGGAGCATCCCAAGACATCAAATATCTTGGTAATCTGCTTTATCCATGTTTCTGCTATAAGTGGTTTTGGCTCTCCCTTAAACTCTGGTGGTCCCAGCTCCTTGAACTGTTTAGCGGTGACCGCCCGAGAGTTTTCAGTGTTTCCACCTATATTTTGGACAGGAGCCGCTCTCGCCTGCTGTTGCAGGAACTGTATAAAGTTTCTGAACATTCCATCATTCATCATCTGGTCAGTGTTGTTGTTTGTATGAGGATTGTCACCTTCCTGATGCACATTATCCTGATTATTGATATGTGGTGAATCAACAGTCGCCTGTGCTCCATTGCTATTCTCAACATTCTCAGATGCCATTTTTAGATACTGCCACAAAATAAAAGTTAATCGATATGTCATATATTATCCTTATATTATGACCGACCAATTAAATACCATGCAAATAAACTTAGGTAGGTCATACTAGCGAAGAAATTCCCCGTCTCTCCCCTCCTAGTTCTATTCTCACATCTTAGCCAGGGATCATATCCCTAAGCTCTGATACCAACTGTGACGCCCCCAAAATTAGGTATACATCACCCATCTTGGGTCGTCAGATACATAGTACAGAATACAAATACAACTTACTAATACAACTGTCGTGTACAATACGACAAAACATAAACTGTGAGTTTGAATACAAATATTATCTTCTAGAGAGTATTCATACTCAAAAGGAGTCCTCATTACATTTATTAACACACCATTACATAGAATAGTGAGGACTACTAACTAATACTATCATTCGGACCATCACTCCGTTCCCCGACTTGCCCCAGCTACGTTCTCATTTCCTGAAGAGAACAGTGAAAGAAAGGGTGAGCTCAACTAGCCCAGTAAGAAATATTATGACTAAGATAATGCAGAATAAATTATCATTAGCCTTCAACAATGTTAAACTGATAAAATATAATAGACATCAAGTTTAACTACAGCGGAACAAGCAATCCATTAAAAAAGTCAAGTAGAAAATAAACTCTACTATCTTTTATGATTTAAAAGGTTTTTCAACACTGTGATCGCCGGGACTCAGCTTAATAAAATAATCCACATCATCGAATCACCCCTGCATTACGGCCAAGGATATTCGTGTATTCATTAATGGTCATGATCATGCCAACAACTGTCCATCAACGCACTACGGGCCAATAAGGACTTTTACCACATCATTTGTAACATTACGGTCATGATTATACCGAATAATCCCTGGTCATAATCATACCAAGTCCATCTATGCACTACAGGCCACAGATGACTTTTAACATTTTATAAACATGAGGATGATGACAATGATATAAGAATTCAATAAAACAAGTTCAAGAATTAATTTATCCAAGAATTAACAATGTCCAAATTGTCAACATGATACTGCTTTGTGGAGTAAAATTCAAGAATGCTTAGAAGAATATTTTCATGAAAAGATACTGGATGAAACGCAATTGTCAAGGATATTCCACAAATTTCATGGAGTATAGAAGTCAAAACTTAACCAACTGAGTATAATAAAGAATGAAATAACAAAAAAAATCACCATGCATGCGATAGACCGCACAAACAGGTTATTCCCACAAAATAATAAATAATGGAACCAGGTCCGGCGTAAAACACACAGACAGGATATTCCAACAGAATAATAATAAAGACGGAACCAGGTCCGGTGTAAAGCACACAGACAGGATGTTCCAACAGAATAATAATAAATATGGAACCAGGTCCGGTGTAAAACACACAGACAAGATGTTCCAACAGAATAATAACAAAGACGGAATCAGGTCCGGTGTAAAACACACAGACAGGATGTTCCAACAGAATAATAACAAAGACGGAACCAGGTCCGGTGTAAAACACACGTACAGGATGTTCCAACATAATGATAAAAGAATGTCACCAAGTATAGGGTAGACCGCGCATACAGGTTATTCTAACAGAATAATAAGAAATGGAATAACAAAAGTTCTCTTCATGAATAAGAAAGAATAACACCCCTTACCGTTTTAAAGAAGAGCTGAAATAAGGAAGTAGTTAAGTAGCAGAATACTCTTCTTCTCTCTCTATAGTTTCTCTCTATAGTTTCTCTCTCTAGAGTTCAGTGAATTCGTAAGAAATAATGAAGGAATGAGCTGCTATTTATAGAAAAATAGAATGCATAGTAAATAATCCATGAACGGTCCAGATTGATTACTTTAATCTGACGGTCCATATTTAAAGAAAAATCTTTTAAATAAAATATAATATATTCTATTTATAGAATAACTTTAATAAAGTATTCTGTTTTATATAAAAATATGTTTATGTTTTATTACGTTAATAATACGAATAAAACAAAACGTCATTATCGCTAAATAATTCATATTATTAACTGACAATAATTGAATCAAACTGAGTGACTTCTCACATAAGCATTAATAATCAATACTGTGTGCTACTATGCAACCACACGTATTACTGTACTTTTACTACCGAGTAGTTCAACAGTATCAATGGTAAAACTTTCGCCGTTATTTTTAATAAAATATTTTTGTCGTTTTCTCAATCCGACAATAATTCCGGTGTGGGGTCCACCAATGATTGTGCTGTTGTACGAATATTCCCTGTTAAAAAGAATATTCTCCGACCAATCGAATATTATATAACAACTTATGTACTTTGCAAAATTTATAAATATTACCCACAACTATTATATCAAATTAACTCCATAATATTCGAAAATGATATTTATAGAAAATTCATCTTTATTTATAAAAGTTGGGGTCTTACAAGAATAGTATGAGATACCATGGCGATTGGCTTTAGTGCAAGTGGGAGATTGAAAGTAGTATGCACACAAGCCAATCATGTTTGATGATAAAACTTTTACTTTGTAACAATCTTATTCATTTATTAATAAAAGTATTAATTTATTAAAGGCTTTTAATTATCTACATGATGTTGCTTTATAATATGTGATAAACTCATAGTTTTAAGCAATGCTTTTAGAATAATGATGATGATCATTCTAATGAGATCTAAATTCTGAGAAAGCTTAAAACTAAAATAGTTTCCAATCGTCGGATTACTAAATTGGGGATTAGTGAATCCAGATAGATTGGTGCATACGTTGCTTGCTCATTGGATGAGGATGATTGATCTCATGATCATTTGTGTGGAGACACTAAAGTAAGTATGTAGGTGCTTATTAGAGAATAAGTTCACTGAACGTGGCTTGCTAAGGAATACCGTCAATAGGAATTCCTGTAGTGATAGTAGTACAAGTGATCTTTGGACTTGAGATCATCATAGTATCTTGTGTATGATGAGTTATACTTTGACTTATTCCTTAAGACCCTTAGGGTATATCAAAGGGTATGCTTGGGTATAAAAATTTGTATATGGAGATAATGTATGATCAATAAAGAATCTACCGCTTCTAGTAAAAGAATAGAAATATCCTATGTGATTCGATAAATGACAACCTAGTAGTCCTTGGCCAAGACAGAATGAAATTAAAAAGGAGTTTCTAATTTGCATTATTTGGAGTTGTGCATTTAAGAGTCGAAATACATATAATTAAATAAAATAAGACTTGACAGTAATTTCATGTCTTATATTTAATTGAGACATTGTATGGTGAAAGGATTGAATTGTACGGTAATTATTTACTCAAAGGTTCTTTTATGATTAATGTTGAAATCTATATTATCTAGAAAGTCGTTAATCGCTAGGGAGGCTTATCCCTATTGTAGAATAAATATTATTTATTTAAATAAATTAATATTTTAATTTATTTATTTAAATAAGATTAAAATTGTTCTAATTGATTTATTTACAACCGATTTAATATGGAAAACCTAAAGGGTCACACCATAAAAGGAAGAATAATTATTTAAGAAGTTAATGTCAGAATCGTAATAATAAGTTAAGTATATTTAATTTAATATATGGTGATAGAATAAATTAAATAGCTTAATATTTATTATTTAATATTTTAGAAATATTAAATATAAATTAATAAGATGAGTCTTATTATTATTATTACTATTATTATTATTTAATTCCTTAAGGAGTTTGGAAATTAATTAGTAAAAGTACTCTCATATATTTCTAATAAGATTAGGAACCTAATTAATTAAAGCAGTTTAATTAATTAAAATAAAACCCTATTCCTTAATTGTTAAGGAGGGTTGCCTACATCTATAAATAAGATGAGTCTTATTATGGGTGATATGGTTGTTGACTTTTAAACAACATACGTAATCCCAATAGTTGGAGAGTACGTTCTTTTTCTATAGAGATAGAAAACTAGTTTTTGAATATTTCTTCTTCCTTGGTGGATCACCTCTAGAGGCCAAACACTTGGGTGGCTAACGTTGATCAAAGGAAGGAACCCAACCCGGTGGGTTCAAGTTGAACACGAAAAAGGATTTGGAGGTGAACTTGTACCTAAGGAAGCTCGAATCTTCAAGGGTATGAATCTCATTCTTTATCTTTTTCGTTTAATTAATAATTGTGCATAAAGGATGATCCGGGTATATGGTTTGTAAAATTTTAAACTCTGATTTTTCTACGTTTTTGCTTATTTTGTGCAATTTGATTGCGTTCATGAATATTACAAACCTAACAGACTATGTAAGCTAGGTACCTTACACAGCCCTGACTCAATAACTTCTTGGCCTGCATAATGGTCAGTCATCTCGCTTGTCTAGGCGATTTGCTATCATAGAAAACTTCCTTTGACGGAGTCATATGGTTTACATATTTCTTTTGGCAATCAATTATCGCTCTATAATTGAATAGCCAATCCATTCCCAATATAACATCAAACTCTCCAAGTTTTATCGGGATTAAATCTACTTTCATAATATTTCCTTTAATACTCACCCTACAATTCTTGTATACGAACTTAACAGGAATTACCTCCATATTCGCAATTTCTGTGTAAAAGGGAAATTCAATTCTTCACTAGGTAATTCTAACCTCTTAGCAAATTCATCAGATATGAATGAGCAAGTAGCACCCGAATCAAATAATACATATGCAGTTATATCATTGATTGGGATAATACCTAACACGACATCTTTTGATTACACCGCATCCTGCACCGTCATGTTGAAGGTTCTGGCTGTGGGTATGTTTGATGACGTTGGTCCAGCAATGGTCAAAGTACCTCCACTGCTACCTCCCCTGCTTCCCGTTATTTCTCCAGCTTTCTTCTTAGGGCACTCGCGAGCAAAATGATCCTTTGACCCGCAGGTGTAGTAAACATTCTTTTTGGGTTAATTGTAATTTGGGGCAATGTGACCCTCCTGGCCACAGTTAAAGCATACACGCTTCCCCCTTAAGCACATACCCGTGTGAAACCTCCCGCATGTAGCACATGCTTCGAATTTCTTCTTCTGCTGGTACCCTGCTGGTTTCCAGCACCCATATTTGTACTCCACTTTCTCTTTAGGTTATTATTACCATTTCCACCGCTAACACCACCATTCTTAACTTCGCCTTCATTCTTCTTCTTTCTTTGTTCTTGATTAAACTTCGTTACAGCCTCTCCTCCACCCTCAGCGAGAATTGCCTTCTCCAGTACTGCTGTAAATATCTTCAGCTAAAATATGGAGACCCTACTATACAACCAGGGTTTTAGTCCCTGCTCAAATCTCTTAGCCTTGCACTCATCTGTGTTGACTTGATATGGCGCAAACCTCGCCAATTCGTTAAATTTTGCGGCATACTCCTATACCGTCATTGATCCCTGCTTCAGTTCTAGAAACTGCACCTCCATCTGATTCTTCGAACTCTCTAAAAATATCTCCTTAAACCTATCCCAAGTCATCACCCCTTGACCTCCTCGAGTTTTATTGGCTAGCCACCAATAACTAGCCTCTGCTTTCAACAAAAATGTTGCAAAAGTAGTTTTCTGATTCTCACCTACTCTAGCAACATCAAAAACTTTTTCTATCTCCATGATCCAGGTCTGTGCCTCAACTGGATTCATGGACCCACGTAATTCTGGTGGTCTAACAACCTTGAAGTCCTTAAATGTCACAGTTTGATTCTGTGGCTGATTCTGCAATGCTCCCGTCAGTAACATCACTAACTGCTGAACTAGGTTAGCCTCAGCGTTGTTGTTATTGGTAGATCCCTCAGGGGTTCTTTCTTATGGTTGACGTCTTGGAGGCATTTTCTGTTAAAATATACTCATTAGATTATTATTTAATCTTCTAAGTATTATGTACTTAACTTGCACATCACAAAAACACTCACGTAACACACAATAGCTTGAATAATTAATAACTTTTACTCATTCATAATCTTTTAAAACATAATAATGATAGCATTCCTGCTATCTACATCACTTTCCTGAACTACAAAAGTTTCATGTTAACTTCATCATCATCATCATATCCCATGAGTTATATCATACCCGTGATTTACATCTTATTTACTCACTAATCACATAGTAATTACATTTATAGCGACCTACTAAAATACTGCATAGCCTTACGACGCTCCTTTTCCATAATACATAACATTGTTCGGCGATCTAACATATACGAAGGTAGAATCTCGAACTGAATCAGATAACACATGACCCGATCTTGAGCTCGATTGATCATGGTGTTGAAAACACTATTCATCTCATCCATCTTGATCTTCTTCACTTGTACATCTCTCTCTACTATCCCGATTCGTTTAGAAGCTTCCTTGTTCGTGTCTTCGGCTCTTGCCCTCTTAGTAGACTCTTCTTTCAGCTTGTTCTTCAGTTCCGCGATCTCCTCTGTCATTTACTCATTCGCACCTTTAGTGTGGATCATCTTCCCTTCGACATTACTCAGACGTTCGTCTAGATCCTGGATCTCGTTGTCCTTCTGCACCATTGAGGTCTACTGTTCAACCACTATATCTCCCAATTCCTCGACGCTATCTTGAAGTTCCACATTGCGGTCGTATACTTCATCGTACATACGGGCAGCGATCGAGTTTAGTGGAAACTCTTCTTCCTTGTCCTCCTCATCCCCATCCGACTGTGGCAGCTCAACGGGGTCCTCCTCGTCCATCTCTACCTCATCATCCTCATCAGGTAACCTCTCCTGCTCAACCATTGTGACCAACGGAGATGATTCCCGTGGCAGTAGTTGTTCCCAAACCACCTGAATATCTCGAGGCTCCTCCTCTCTAGGCATCTAGGATCCTTCCTCTCTAGCCTGACTGGATTCTCCAACATTAGCCATCATGACAACAAAATTTTAAGTTTTAATTACTGATCATTATTACTCAACACTCACGAGTACATAGGTTGCAATCACATAAGCACATAAGTGTCTTATTACATCTTCCTTAAAACTCGATAAGAGTTTATCACCACTATCTTTTCAAAGGTTACTTCCTAAGGCTTTTCCCCACCTAAGGTTCATAACCTAAAGCTTTGATACCAACTTATGACACCCCCAAATCTCGGTACTTCATTCCCACAAGACTTGGTGTTCACTTTTCATACATTCATAACTAACTACCTAAGTATAATAGAATTTAAACCATAAATCCTCCCATTAAAAGGGTTACATCATTAAATCAAAAAGTCTCTCAGGTTATCTAACCTTTAATATAAATCAAGTGAGGAAATAAAAATAGTTACATCACATCATTTAAATAAAGTCTATCCACATAAAAGCCAATAAATTACAAGTCTTTATCACTTGTATATTTTTTCTTTCCCTTTGTTTGTGGTAGGTTCATCGACCTTCTCAACCTTAGTTGCAATAATTATATTTATGCAAGAGTGAGAAAAACAAATGCTCACTAGATATAGCAATGAACAACAATAGAATAATAACTTTCAATGAATAAGCTCATCAGAACTAAATAATACTCTGTCAATGATAACCAAAAACTGGAATCAAAATATGAAATATATCTGAGGGTCATAGGACCACAAACTATGTCCAAGGTTACAAGTAATCTTTCAACTTTAACCTAAACAGTTATACTGTAGGGACTTCACGTACTTAGAGGGATAAGCCCTTCGTACCATGTATTGTGCAAAAACATCTAAACGCATCGCGTACCCCTATAATAGGGTTGTTCTTCTCAGTTTTTGAGTACAAGTCCGCACCAAAGAAAGTTTGGTTTGGATAAGCTTCAAGGGTAATTTAGAGTTTAACGATCATCAACTAAAGGATTAGTTGAATCAACAAAGTTTGATAACACTACGGTTGATCAATAACAACATAATATGGAACCATTAAGAATCATGAGTGAACCAACTATATATAAAACTCATGCTTAGAAATAACTAAAAAGCATAAGTATTGAATAAAACACTAAACCTTGGTTGAACAATATTAAGCTAAGGCTATGATCTTGAGATAAAAGACTTAAGTTATGAACATGTACTAAGGAATAGCAAGCTTAGAATGAAACTTGCTCAAGATAACAATAATATTTCGATTTGTGTTAAGAAAATGAAATAGAACAACTCAGTTAAAAATTTGAGTTCAAGAATTTGCATTTATCATAAAAGAATAACACTAAGAAAAAATTGCTTAACTATAAACAAGTTAGAATAACTCAACAATGATTAGAATTCAAAACTTACTCGAATAACGTTAAGGTTAGAGCTTGCTCAAATAAAGTTTAAGGATAAAAAAACTTGCTCAATTAAAGTTTAGGGTAAGAAACTTGCTCAATGTAAAGAGGTAAGGTTTAGAAACTTGTCTCGTGCGTATGCTATAAATTTACAACTCACGTTCACCTACACATAGTATTAGAATCACAATATCTATTAGATATACCAATATCCATTTTTTCAAAATAACACTCACTTCTAGTTAGACTTGTTATTTTGGTACAAGTTTTACTTTACACCATATACATTTCAGAAATCACAAATATTAACTACAAAACACTTATTCACTATTCATGTGCACATTAAATCATCACATATCTCTTTCATAACTTACTAATCTTTTTCAACTTTAGAATTACTAACCACATGATACGATTCTGTTTTAACCTCTTCATTACATGTTTCTCATAATAACATATCATTAGACCAAGTTACAATGGTGTTTTAGGTCTGCAGAAGTAGCAGACATCACTGCCTCTGCACATGGTATGGCACAGCTACGCAGTCTATTGTAACAGCTCCGTTTAGCCCAACTTACACGAATTTCATCCACAAAACAGTAAATTAAGCATACCCAATGAACATAGGACTCATACAAACATGATTCCTCATATATATACTAACTTAGAACAATTAAACAACAACTACAACTAATTTAAATCCTTTAAATTTCATGTTTTATACCAAAGCTCCATTTTTAACATTCTTGACAAAAATTAACACTGTGATCACAATAATACACCAAATTAACTCATTCAAACTACGTTCTCTTCGTTTCTTATCGAATTAACATATTCAAGTCTCAATTTACAGATTAGTTTATAAATTAACCACCAAATTTGGTACTTTCATAAGCCATATGTATAAACATACACTGAAAACAGTTTTCATTCTTTTTAATGTAATTAGCATACTAATTCTTGTCTAAATACAAACTCTAACATCACAATTACTCACAAATGCAACAACTCAGTTAATATAACATCAATTCAAGAAAATTGAATTCACAGAAACTTGGAAATTTATGCCGTAAAACATATATATATATATATATATATATATATATATATATATATATATATATATATATATATATATATATATATATATATATATATATATATATATATAGGTTATGGAAAATACCTTCAATTACTTAGTAATCCTTACTAACCACAAAGAATTGCTTGGGAGCTCAAAAATCTTCTCTCAAATTCTCTCAATTTCTCTCTATATTCTCTCTTCTCTTTTCTTCTTAGGCTTAAGCCAAATGCGTTTCATGTAAAAACAACTCAAGCCAATGCACAAACCCAAACATCTAAACCCATTTAAAACTCCTTTAGTTTATTTTAATAAACAATTTAGTTTGTCGACGTCGGGATTTTAATTGTCCCTTTTCTGTTGTTATTTGGTGTTCTCATGTTAGGTGAGATTTATTTGAAAAAATAAGTTGTGAAAAAGTCCGACATTTATATGTCAACGATTTGACTGTAACAGTTGCCAGTTGGTTTTTTAAATGGTTGTACCAACACAACCGAGAAAAGGTTTGCATATTGACCCAGTGATGTGACACTTCTAAATGGGTCTGTGAAACCGAGATTCATTAGGGTCCGGGGACTTGCTTATATAGAGGGAAGGTGTTAGGCACCCCCCAACACCCGTGTTGCCACGGTGACCGCCATTTTTTAAGAAGCTGCTTTATGAATGAATGTGTGTATGGGTCAATGTGCAGTTATTTGGAAGTAGTGCTATGCCTCGTTTATACAAAGAGTTTGAATTTATATAAAAATTCAGTTTTAAACAAGATATAGCAGTGATGTTTTGTAAAAAGTGATTTTTCAAACCTTTATGCTCAATAGTAATTGAGGCCTTTGATACTTCCATTTTATTATGTGTTCGGCTTGATTGCTTTTATTTTCGAGATGCGAAGCATCTTCGAGAAAATAACGTACAAAACAGTTCCGAATTCCTTGTGGGCATGAGAGCCATCTAAGGAAATTCAACCACCGTGAATAATTTACAGGCTGCTTACAGCTGAAAATGTCCATCACGGGAAACGAATCTAGATTCAGTAGACTGAATTTGTGATCACATGAGTCCTAGGCTTACATGATGCCATAATTTATATGAAAGCAGTAAGTAGATATATACATAAAAGCTGCAAATATATATATATATATATATATATATATATATATATATATATATATATATATATATATACAGACATGATCAACCACCATGAAGCACCTCCATTGGGGATCGAAAATGTGAATATATAAAAGCGATAAATATATATATAGAGACATGATCAACCACCACAAAGAACCTTCATGGGAGATCGAAAATGTAAATATATAAAAACGGTAAATATATATAGAGAGACATGATCAACCACCACGAAGCACCTCCATGGGGGATCAGAAATGTAAATATATAAAAGCGGACATGATCAACCACCACGAAGCACCTCCATAGGGGATCAAAAATGTAAATAAAGCAATAAATACGATCAATCGCTACGAAGTAAACTCCAGACGAGTCAAAACGTAAATAAAGCAGTAAAAATGATCAACCGCCACGAAGTAAACTCCAGGCGGGACAAAATGTAAAGAAAGCTGTAAAAGGCCACGAAGTAAACTCCACAACGTGAAGAACGGTGTGTGCACAGTAATGGAGAAAGGCTTTAAAAAGTGTAAGAAGGCTTACAGTGGACTGCCAAAGAAGACTTCAATAGCTTTAAAGGGATGAACACTCGGCTCCCGCTGGTAAAAAATATAACAATATATGAGCTCACAAGTGTTTAAAATGAGAAAGCACTCAATTTAGAGTGTGTACAGAGTAAATTAGACAAGGCTTCCTCGCCTTTTCTCTCTTCAAAATGGCTGCCCCAAGCCCTCTATTTATAGAGGGGGGAACTACAGGTGTACCTGCGATAGCCGCAGATGCACCTGCGGCTGCCCGGGGTGGCCTGGGTTCTACGGTCTCAAAGTACGTGCACGCGTGCAACGTGATGTCCGTTCGAACTTTTAGAACTTTAATCCGGACATCCGATCGAGGTGTATAAGACCTTTTTCGGCATGCTGTTGTCGAGAGCTACAGAATGACATGGGATTAGAGGTTGTACGAAGACAAAAAGATGGGACCATGCCCTTAGTCTTCAAGCTTTAAATTCTATCCGATGTGCTGTCTTGTGCAGTAGTCCCTCGGGATTGGTGCTTTTTAGTTCTTATAGGACATTTCTGTGTAGAATGTATGTATGAATGTTGAGACGACACAATGTGGGGTTGGGATGGCAAAATGATAGTTTTGCCCTTCACCAGGGTTATCTCCGACTTGAGCTAATTTAGCAGTCGTTGCTCAGGATTATCTCTGAGATTGGACTGCTGCAGGTGTTGACCGTCCTCAGTGTTGTTTCTGAGATGTGCCTAACTTCCCGGGGTTATCTCTGTGGTTGGGAAATGAGTGCCTCGGGGCCATTGCCGAGTGTTTGAAGTTGATTGCATGTATTTGAAACAATCATTTTTGGGGTTATCTCCGGAACTGCAACTGTAACTGCATGGCTCGGGATTATCTTTGAGGTTGACGCTGTCTTTCCCGGTGTTGTTTTTGGGACTGAGACTGAGTATCTCAGGGTTATCTCTGAAATTACACGGTCTTCTCTGGTGTGTTTTCTGGTATTTGAACTGCATTCCTCGAGGTTATCTCCGAGGTTAACGCTGAAACTCTCGGTGTTGTTTTTGGGGTTGAGGTTGAAACTTTCGGTGGTATTTTTGGGTCTGAGCTAGATGTCTCGGGGTTATATCCGAGATAGTAATACTGAATATCCCAGGGTTGTCTCTGGGATTAAACTAAGCTGTCTTCCAGGGTTATCTCTGAAAGACAATTCTACCCTCCTACAATGTTAGTAACAGGTATGCAGAAAATTTTGAGCGTCTACTGATGCCCCTCTTTATCATATTCATGTAATGCAATGGCATGGATAGGATAAAGAATACTAGACACTTGAAATGCAATAAAATATTCATGATGCAATGTACAGCAGAATGATACAAATGTATGTGGTTTGTTGGATTGTTCTCCAACATGGTGGGATAATTGACGGCTCCCTTTGACTTCTACTGGGATCAGGATTATTCATGACCACCCTAGTAAATTATTTGGACGTATGATCCAAAGTTACCATGAACTTCCAGGATGTTGACGTTGGGATTGTCACCAAAGCCGTTAATCCTTGGTACATACTTATACTGAAGATGTATCTCTCATATACAAGAGGCTCTATGGGGACTTGTTCTGTCTGTTGAGGATGTGTATAACATATTCCATCATCGGTCCTCCCCGACGAGGATGCTTTGTTGGAGTTACTGCCAACAGTCTGTGTTGTCAGGATTGCCTGACCCACACTGAAATGTACATCTACAGATGAAATCCTTGCTGGGGATAATTCCAAGGCTGCTTGACCTTTGTTGACGTGTGCATCAACAAATGAAATCATCGAATGACTTTTGATGCTTCGATGGGTTTACTGGCCATCGGCTGAAGTAACGTCAAGGTTGCTTGACCTTCGTTGACATGTGCATCAATGGCTGGAAATGCGTGATACCCCCGCCAGGGAATCTGCTTGATCTTCGCTGACGTGTGCATCAACGGCTGAAATCATCGGATGGCTTTCGACACTTCGTTGGATTTACTTGCCAACAACTGTAGTGATGTCAAGGTTGCTTGACCTTCATTGACATGTGCATCAACGGATGCTAATGCGTGACACCCCCGCCGGGGAATGTGCATCAACAGATACAAATGCGTGATACCCCCGCTGGGGAATGTGAACTTCAACAGATGACAACGCGTGATACCCTCGCCAGGAAATGTGCATCAATGGATGCAAATGCGTGATACCCCCGTCGGGGAATGTGCATCAACGGATGTAAATGCGTGATACCCCCGTCGGGAAATGTGTATTTGAGAATGACGGCCCCAAACTGACGGCATTGGACCTTTATGCGGTATTGTCGAATGTGATCTACAGCTGCTGAGATCATCGGTATAGTATACCTTGTGTTTGGGAGAATACCAATGAAAAATATGAAAGCCATAGTCTGGCCCAGAAAAACCAGGATTTCAGGCTATTCTGCTCAATCGCGTAGCATTTTTATCCCTGATTTGGCCTTTTCAACTTGTGAGAACTCCTTTGCAACTCAAATTGGACCGAGCTAGAGGGGTGGGCCCCACCCAAGGGAGCCGCATGCTTTATGGAGGGTATGCTAGAGTATTAGATACCGGAGAGACATATTTTCCAATTTGGTACCCAGGAGTTGACTCCTACATTAGAGGAGTACGAGCGGTTGACGACCCTGCACTTAGACAGACCTTGCGCTCATATGGCTATCCGAGATATGCACCGGTAGTTCACGACCTTCACTGGGTTACGACATAGAGTAGTAGATGATGAGATTACATCCGGCCATATATTGCCCCAGCGCTTCCTGATAGACAGATTTGGCTCGATGGACAGCTATGCACGACATTCTGAGGATTTCACCTCACCAGAGGATCAGTGGCATTTGGCCAGAGTGGATGTACTCATGATGTGTGTGGTGGCATATGTGTACATGCCACGATATATGGACGAGATGGACATAGGTGTCATCATGGTAGTGAGAGTTTTCAGGGAGGGTCATACCATCATCCCTATTATCGTGGCAGAGACATTGAGGTCGGCCATGTTTTATAGCATCTACCCTATAGGGGTATTTACAGCCAGTTCGGTCATGTTATACGTGTGGTTTATGTCACACTTGAGACTGATTGACACTTTTCGCCGACACGGGTACTGCTTTACCCATGATATAGCTATGTCTTACTCCTTTCAGCCATCAGAGTGTACATACGCTATGTCTTGGTCGGTCTTCTTGGCAGGGATCAGAGATCCGTTTGGCATCTTACCGTGTTCAGGGCTCAGCTCACCCTATATCTTTATTACTCACGCTCCTGGCATGGATTATCTCCCTCTGGCTGGTTTGAGGGGCATGACTACCTACCACCTACTGGTCGTGATGTCACAGTTTGACTAGTTTCAGGACTTTCATCCTTTTGATGGGGCGTTAGGTCAACGTTTAGCTTCTGCCATTTGTTAGTAGAGGACCTAGAGAACCAATCTAAGGTTTATACCTGTTGGGATCAGCGTGAGATAGCTACTTTTTCTGTTAACCATCTGGGCTGTTCGCCAGAGTATGCTGTATGGATGGAGATAGAGACTTCATCGGCTGCGGCAGTACCCACAGTGCCGAGTATTGATTCAGATGGTGGAGAGTCCATGGAGGACATTGATTCCCACACCGAGGAGGAGCCATTCCCTGGGTTACCAGTAGCTCTTTTAGATTCTCTCAGTACTAGCACTATCGTGATCCAGCATTCAACACAATATTTTGAGCAGAGTCTTCATCTGATGACCTTTGAGAGGAATTAGGCTAGAGTCATGATGTTAACCGCTCTTGATGGGAGAGATACTGCTCTATTAGAGAGAGATGAGGCATTAGCACATAGAGATGCTGCTATTGAGGAGCGGGATGAGGCCAGATCAACCAGATATGCCATGATAGTTAAGCGGGATGTCGCCATATCTGCCCGGGATGTAGCCATTACAAATAGTACCACAGTGAGGTCCCTTATTACTGGCATGATCGCAGAGATGAGTGCATATATTGATGAGCACAATGTTACCATGCAGATGGCTGTAGACCTGTTAGCTCGTGTGGATACCCTTGTGTAGGAGACCACATCATTACCTCCTTCTTCAGAAAGAGATGCTATGTTGGGCTTGGTAGCTCATATATACATTGATTTATAGATGAGCTTGTATTTTCCTGCACAGACTAGCTTAGCCATTTTGTCATGTACAGTTCATATTGTATAAATAACATTATATATAGCAGGAAAATATATTTTTGATCACTTCCCTTTTAGTTATGCCTTGTTGCTTGCTTGATATTTGCCTATTTCTTCAGGGCTTGTGATCTAGATGTATTCTGAATTCCTCCTTGATGGATGGACATTGAGTTGTCTCAGGATATTTTAGAATGGATCGTTGATCTGTATGTTTCCCTACCATCTTTGGTGTCTTGGGACTGGTTTCTATATGGAGATGTGGAGAGGAGTGTGACTTTCCTCTCCGAGATTGACCGCACCATAGATGGTTGCCAGTACTCCTATTTAAGAGGAGCCCAGTTAGTTCTATCTCTTATGGATTAGTGTTTCTCTTTGAGGAACAATCGCAGCTTAGATGGTCACCGATCCTCCCATTTATGGGGAGGTCAGGTAGTTCCATCCCTTTGGTCTGAAGCTGATGAAATGTGATGTATTGAAGGTTGATCCCAGTACCACTGACAAGTGTTTGTGTTTCGATAGGGGGTTAGACCGAACCATGAATGGCTACCTACGCACTCCTATTGAAGAGGAGATCAGGTGTGCGTAGTTCGAACCTGGTGTAGGAGGTTCAATGCTGTATGTAGCAAAAAGGGTGTAGAGATATTTTTGTTATTTTTGTTTTTGTAAGGAAAAGGGTGTAGAAATGTTTTTATTTTATTACGACCGGACCATATAAAATATATTTGCCTACGTACTCCCGTGTATCAAGGAGATCAGGTTGGGATAGTTCACCCCATGTTCAGGACGGTTGGCAGCCAATGAAAAGTTTGATCCCATGTTCAGGACAAACTGTGGGTGAGAAAGTTTAATCCTATGTACAGGATAAACTGCGGGTGTGAAAAGTCTATCCCTAGTGGGGTTAAACTGCGGGTGTGAAAGGTTTAATCCCTGGTGGGATAATCGGAGTTGAGTAAGGGTTCAAAACCAAGTTAAAAGAAGGATCTGGCGATCCGAAACCAGGCTGCTAGTTAGAAAATGTGTGTTGGTCCTTGATGGGGCAGACGAGTGTGAAGAGAAGTTACAAGTAGTGAAGGATTAAAGAACCTGAAATGATTGGGGATCTGATGATCCAAAACCAGGATGTCTGCTTGATGGTAACCTCAGACATAGTACTGTTTCACGATGTTTGCGTTGATAAGCTGTGGAAATTCATCGCCATCCATTTCTTGTAATTTGAGAGCACCTCCTATCAATACCTCCTTGACAATAAATGGGCCTTCCCAGTTCGGGGTGAATTTTCCCTTAGACTGATCTTAGTTGTCAATGATCTTTTTCAAAACCAAGTCGTGTTTTTTAAATTGTCATAGCCGGACTTTTTTGTTGTAGGACCTGGCGATCCTTTGTTGATATAACTGACCGTGGAAGATAGCAGCGGCTCACCTTTTGTCTATTAGAGACAATTGGTGATACCTATCTCGTACCCATTGGTCTTCATCCAGTTGAGCGTCTATCAACACTCTGAGGGATTCTATTTCCACTTCTATGGGGAGCACTGCTTCCATCTCATAGGTTAATGCGTAGGGGGTTGCCCCAGTGGAAGTGCGCATTGATGTTTTGTAGGATAACAAAGTCAGAGGCAACAAGTCAGGCCATCCTTTGTGGTTGGTGGACATCTTCTGCATGATCTTCTTGATGTTTTTGTTAGCTGCTTCAACAACACCATTCATCTTTGGATGGTAGATGACGGAGTTGAGATGTTTGATGTAGAATTTACTGCACAACTCCTCCAGCATTTTGTTGTTGAGGTTCTTAGCATTATCTAATACAATTACCTCTTGTTGGCCATATCGACAAATGACATTGTTTCTGATGAAAGCAATGATGACTTCTTTGGTAACCTTGGGGAAGGAGGCTGCTTCTACCCATTTGGTGAAGTAGTCGATCATGGTGAAGATAGACCGATGCCCATTACTGGCTTTGGGCTCAATGGGCCCAATCACGTCCATTCCCCACATTGAGAAGGGCCAAGGTGAACTCATATTGTGGACCTCCTTCAGAGGGGTGTGGATACCATTACCATGAATTTGGCACTGATAACACCTCCTGACATGGTCCGCACAGTTAGCCTTGAGAGAGAGCCAGTAATGCCCTGTTCTGAGGATTTTCTTAACAAGTAGGGGGCCGCTCATGTGTGGGCCACATACTCCACCATGGATCTCATCCATGAGCCTCTGAGCTTGGTCCTTGTCCAGACATCTAAGGAGACCTAATCCTGCATCTCTTTTGTCGAATGCATCTCCGCTCATGTAGAATTTCATAGCCAGTCGATGGATCTGCCTTCTTTCAGTCAGGCTCTCTTCAGTGGGTATATATCTATCTTGTAAGTACTCCTTGATATGCTAATACTAAGGGTGTTGGATGGGAGATAGCTCATCCGATACTTCTCTAATGTAATTCCCATAGGTTAGTGCCTTTTGTTGAGCAAATGTGAGGGTTGGCATGTCTTCCTTGTCGTGTATGTTGACCAAGGAGGCCAAGGTTGCTAGTGCATCCGCAAAATCATTCCTATTTTGAGCAATGTGGAGGAAGGATATTTTTTCAAACTCCGAAGCCATCTGTAGAACCTGCCGATGGTAAGGCAGCAAGTGTAGACCTTTGGTGTGATAAATTCCTGTGGTTTGTCTGATTACCAACTCAGAATCTCCAAAGATAGTTAACCGTCTGATGCCCATTGATTGGGCAAGTTTTAGCCCCATGATACAACCTTCATACTTAACTTTATTGTTGGTGTTGGCAAACTATAATTTGATGACGACGGGATACTGCTCCCCCGTAACGGATACTAGAACTACTCCAGCCCCAGAACCTTCCATATTTACAGCTCCATCAAAATACATCTTCCATGTTTGGCATGTATCCTACTGATGGTGTTGCTGAATTGCCATTACCCCTTCATCGGGGAAGTATGTTTCCAAGGGTTTGAAATCCCCTAAAGGTGCGACGGCTAGTTGATCCGCAATTCCTTGTCATTTAACGAACTTTTGCGACACGTAGACGATGTCAAATTGTTGTAGGATCAACTGCCATTTGGACAGTCGGCAGTTCAACATGGGTTTACTGAACACATACTTGAGAGGATCGACGTGGGATATGAGATGGATTGTGTGACCATGGAGGTAATGCTATAACCTCGTGGAAGCCCATGCTAAAGCACAATAAGTCTTCTCAATCAAAGTGTACTTGTGTTCACTGGTGCTGAATCTTTTGCTGAGGTAGTAGATAGCTCGCTCTTGGCCTCTATCATCTTTCTGTCCTAGCATGCAGCGCATGGCATTGTCACTTACGGACAGGTACATGAACAGGGGAACATCATCCCTGGATGGTACCAAGACGGGAGCTTTGACTAGCTTCTCTTTGATTGTAAGGAAGGCCTTTTGGCACTCATCATTCCATTTCATGGAGTAGTTCTTCCTTAACAACTTGAAAATAGGCTCACAGGTTGGTGTGAATTGGGAGATAAACCTGCTAATGAAATTGATTCTTTCTAAAAATCCCCGTATTTCCTTCTCTGTCTGAGGAATGGGCAATTCCGTGATGGCCTAGATTTTGGTGGGATCCAGCTCAATCCCCTTGTGGCTAACTAGGAATCCTAGCAACTTGCCTAATTTAATGCCAAAGGTGCACTTGGTTGGATTCAACTTCAAGTTGTACTTACCCAACCTGTTGAAGAGCTTTTTGAGATGGTCTAGATGGTATTCCTCCCTCCGGGACTTGATAATGATGTCATCCGCATAGATCTCTATCTCTTTATGCATTAAATCGTGGAAAAGAGCCATCATGGCTCGCTGGTAGGTAGCTCCGGCATTGATGAGGCCGAATGACAACCGTCTATAGCAAAAGGTTCCCCAAGGAGTGATGAATGCAGTTTTCTCACGATCCTCCTCAGCAACCATAATTTGATGGTACCCTGCGAAGCAGTCGGCAAAGGAGTACATGTCGTATTGCGCAGTATTGTCAATGAGAATGTGGATAAATGGCACGGGAAAGCTATCTTTAAGGCAAGCTTTATTCAGATCCCGGTAATCCATGCAAACTCGCATCTTCCCTCCTGGTTTAGGCACGGGGACTATGTTTGATAGCCATTCAGGGTATGTAGACACCATGATGATGCCTGCTTGAAATTGTTTCACAATTTCCTCTTTAACCTTTAAACTCCACTCAGGTTTTATTCGCCTGAGCTTCTGCCTGACTGGCTTGAATCCCTCTTTGATGGGGAGGCGATGAATGACAATGTCAGTGGACAAACCCACCATGTCTTCATGAGACCATGCAAACACATCATGGAATTAGGTTAATAGTGTAACCATATCATTCCTTTGGTTTGGAGTGAGGTCTGTACTACTCTGGATTAGTTTAAGGCTTTCTAAAGTTTTGAGATTGATCGAATTGGTTTGATCAAGGTTGGGTTTGGGTTTGTCTTCGACCTATTCTTTGATCTCCTGAGGTATCTCAATGTCCTCTTATATTTCCATCAAGTCTGAGTCCAACTTTTCATCAAAGTTACAATCCTTGTGGAGAAAAGGCATCTTATTAGCAAGTATAGGCACATCTAAATTCAGAGTCATGAAATAAAATATGCTTTCACTTAATATATATGAAACTGTTCAATAATACAAAGTGTTAGCTTGTACTGACAAAACAACTGCTAATACTGTACAGAAAAGTAAGCAGTTATTATTATCTACAGAGTAGAAGGAGTTTTTGCCCATTTTACCCTTGTCGACCAATGCAAGGAGTGCTGCTCCAATTGTCAAGGGTGAAGTCCTGATGGACTGTAGTGATGGAGGGGCTGTCATCGTCCTCCTTCTCCCGAATGATAACCATTACGTCTGGGCAATCATCGTCTGGGTGTATCTATTTATATGTTCATCATGGACAATGATGTGTATGTTTGACATCATCCGGGCGATGTCCTATTTACGTCTCTATTCCTCTTCTTCCCCTTTGGGATCTGGAACTAGGACTTCTTTCTCCTTTACCGGTATCAGTTTAGGAAATAACATGGCCATTTCACGGGCCGTCACCTTTACCGGAGACCATACAAGCTTAGGAACCGTAGGTGGAGATAATCGCCGTGTGGCTGAAGTTGAAGGAATCTGTTTGTTCTTATGAGGATTTCAGCGACTGGAACTAGCAGTATAACCTAGTCTGATTGTCCCTGTTTGACTAGGACATTGCATGGGACGCTTGATGCCCTGATTGTCTTTTCCTAACCCCTGTCTAGGTTGATATCTGAATGACATCATTTCTTGGGTGGCCAACATTACTTTAGCATAAATTTGGGGTATGAGAGGTGGCGCCCCAACAGGATGGTAGTGAGTGTTGCTCACCTCCAGGGCATGAAAACTGATCGGCTCAACTTTTGAATTGAAGCTAATGAGTGGTATGTCACCTTGTTTAGGACATTCCGGCTCAGTGTTGACAGTAGCTAGGCTGTTGTTGTTAATGTATTTAAGTTGTTGGTGAAGAGTGGAGGGAACTGCCCCAACCATATGAATCCACGATCTTCGTAGAAGCAGGTTGTATCCTGCATCTATTTTGAGAACGTGAAAAGACACACAGAATGTATGTGGACCAATCTCAATTGGCTGTTCAATTTCTCTGACAGAGTTTCGGCGGGATCCATCAAAAGCTTTGATAACCGTATGGTTGTTTTGAATCCGATTGAGATTAATGTTCATCTTCACCAAAGTGGCATAAGGACAGATATTCAAAGACGAACCTCCATCTATCAAGACTCCCCCCACCATATATCTGGAAAACAAAACCGTAATGTGCAACGACTTGCAATGACCGGTCCCTTCGGGATGTATATTGTCATAAGTGAAAGATATCACATTGTTGTTAAAAATGTGTTCCACGATATGCTGGAATTTCTCAACATCTATATACTTAGGCAGTTGGGCTTCTTCCAAAACCCTGAGCAAGACCTTCTTGTGATCTTCAGAAGAGAACACTAAGTCCAGTATGGAAATTTGATGTGGAGCTTCTCTTAAGCTTAAAGCCACCTCAGCTTCATTATGGCCCATAGTACGGAGAAATTCTTCCACTTTCTCCATGGGAATCTTCCCCTTTGACTTGATGGTAGGCTTTATCACCCGTTGGGGGAGATACAGTGGATTATCCTTCGACACTATAGCAGTTATGTGAGATGTGGATCCTTTAACCCCTCCATAATTTCATGGAACTTTCTGTAGGCTGACAACAGGATATTGTGGTCTGAATGGCAAGATAATTGGCTCTGGCACAACCACTTTCAAAGGATTGTCAACACCCTTGAGTTGAATTGGTTGGATTGTATGTGAGGGAGTAGTTGCATCTGTCTCATCAGATATGACTGCTACGACTTCCTTTCACTTAGTAAGAAATACGTCATCACACTACTAGAAAATCAACCTATAGCGCTATAGGCCAAAAGACCGTCACTAAAAGTTTTAGCGACGGTCGCCGACCGTCGCCATAGAAGCCATCGCTGTAGGTTTTAGCGACGGTCTTTTGGCCTATAGCGACGGTCATCGACTGTCGCTATAGGTCATGACAAAATAGTGTATTTTCTCTTTACCAGATGTCTATAGTAATGCTTGGCGACCGTCGCTATAGGTCTGTGTTTTGTATAACACTATAGCTACGGTCGATGACCGTCGCTATAGCCTTTTATATTTAAAAATTAATTAATTAATAATGAACCTTTATTCAACAAACATAAATACAATAAAAAATAAAATATAAAAATATTAATATGATAAAACAATATGATACAATGATCCCACATTGGTGACAGCAGCATTAAATACAATGATCAAGTGACAGCAGCAGTAAAGGAACACAGCAACCATCAAGGCAACATTTGGGGATGATAAGAAGATGGTATTTAGGAAATCAATGAACTGCACAACAAAAGAAGATGGTTCATGTGAGTTTAGGTAAAACCACATAATTTATTTAACAGCAAGTCTATTTCATAGGACTTTGCATTTATAATCTATTTCTATTGATGCAAACAATGCTCCAAATTTTCCTATGGATATGTAAAAAAGGTCAACTTCAAGTAGAGAAAGTCATGATATTCAATATAATAAAGTGATATTCTGTCCAACATTGTCTACGTTGGAGACTTGAAGAACATAGAACCTGGAATAATACAAAATCCTGCCAAAATATTATTCAGACCTCCAAGGACATAAAATTGAATAAATATGATATGTAATTGAGCTGCAATTATAAGCTAAGATTCCAAGTAAAGCTAACTTATGTTCTCAACTACAACACCAAAGTGTCCCAAACCTGTTCCAATATCATACTTGTCAACTCCATAATCTGCAAGAAAACCAAAACCAAATGTCATTATACTTTCATCCCTATCATCTGCAAGCATAATAAGCATAAAAAGACAACTAATGCATTTGAATACCCAAACAAAGTGCCACCAGAAATTCAAGCATTAAGAAAACATTGGCAGTTCATGAACTGTGTCTAATCTGAAAATTCTAATATTCCAAAAACATTCTTCTTATAGAGAACAATAAATAAACTTAATAATCGCTAGATGAACGAAATTGCTTCAGCAGAAGTGATTGATGCATGGTTTGCACATTTAGAGGATCAGCGTTCCTCTCTCAGATTTTACTGGAGTCCCTCCCGAAAACGAATCTCCTTCCCCAGTCAGATATCAACAACATCCTTCTGCGCCGACTGACTAGCTTGCTATATTTCCAAGAAACAGTTACATATGTTAAGAAGAACATAATGTCAGAAATAAGCACATTCTACGTTTCTAAAAGTAGTAGTACCTTGCATAGACTGAATACCAAAGCCACTGTGTGCTAAGACCAATTGATACCCAATCTCCAGGAGTTGAGCTGCCGTTTGTTCTCTGCCCAGTGGAGCAAATTGCCCAAAATGTTTGTACCTAAAGTTGGTTCATGGACAAGAAAGTTTTTTATCACTTATTTCCCTTGTCTGTACTATCATTTATGTGTATGCAAACTACTCTAAATATCTGCCTAACAACTACGATTTTAAGATTTGGGACATAATTTTGAGTACTCTTGTTTTAACAAATAAAGTTTTTGGCTAATGTATGTACTGCAGTGTCAGTTATGTGTATGAACAAACTACACTGACTATCAGTATAACTTAAGGTTTTAAGCTTTGGTGCATAATTTTGAGTAGTAGTCTTGTTTTAACAAATAAATTAGTTTCATACCTAAAGGGATGAAACCTATGACGTCCGGATTCCCTGAGGCCTTCAAGATACTTTTCGCACTGCTTCATGCTATTGAAACATTTGGCAAGGTACTCGCCTTCCTAAATGCATGTTTTCTGCAACGTTCAAAAATGCTGTCGTATATCAAATCAAATTGAACTCCTGTTCTTTCTCAGTTTATTATGAAAAGAACGTGATCACCTTCCACAATCTTGTAATACCTGCACCAAAAGAAAATGCCACATTTTGTTAGCTAACAGACCCAATTTTATAGTTCAGATGAATTGGAATCAATGTTATAGACCCAATTTTGAAAAGAGTTCTCTATTTTGAAAAGTGACTCTTCTACTCTTCTATTGTGTAAACGAATGCATATTACTTATCTGACTTTTCACTACTAGCGAAGAGATGAAATATTCTGTGATCACAACGAAGAAAGTGACAAATTAAAATTAACAAACATAGTTTTGCCTTCTATTAAATTGAGCCTCAAATCATTCTCACATCTTATGCACTAAAAAGTCAAATGAGTGATCTTTAGTAGCCTTTTTAAGGTAACATATGTCCAAAGGAAACTACGTCAAGATTCTAGGTGTTATTTTGAAATAACACCAGTGGCAGCACTTCAGTTCCCCCAAAAAATGCTCAAACATAGTTGTCTAAAAACCAGTAAACCCCAATAGGCCTTGAGAGCTATGCATCACCAATTATAGACTTAATCTGCAGCATCTTGACATTAAATGGAAAGATTGCATAACAAAAAGTTTTATTTTTAAAAAAATCAATTCCTTTATAGAGAAATTATCATTAAAGAATTGTCAAGGTAAATATTAGTCATGTAGCTATAGTAAAATGTGGATGTTTTACCAAGCTACCATGTTAAAAGAGCTATAGACTTAATAGTATCACTCGTTATTAAAATGCTAGAGAATTTAATCCAACTATAGTCTGTAAGAATGAGCAAGTGATATTGTTTGTGGA
Organism: Panax notoginseng; assembly: GCA_016801055.1. Lineage (NCBI taxonomy): Eukaryota > Viridiplantae > Streptophyta > Magnoliopsida > Apiales > Araliaceae > Panax > Panax notoginseng. The sequence continues at coordinate 68,865,483 of CM029019.1, forward strand.
TTGAGCGATACTGTTTCCTAATGTTCATGATACTGCTATACGGCTACATGTGAGATACTTTTCTCACACATAAGCCTGCAATTCTATATGGAATGTCAAAACTGATAAGCAATCTGGAGAAAGAGGTGTCGCAATATCAGAAATCAGGATTAGGCCAATGGGGGACATAGAACTGTATTCCTTTTAGAGGTCATAGGCTAAGAAGTGAACATATTATTACTGATGAGGTTACATAGATATAGAGAAATCTAGGTTAGCAAGAGATTACTGTGAAAGAACAAACACTAGTTAGTCCACCTCTCATTGTGAAATTAGACGTTGTTAGAGAGCAGGGACAAATCACATTCAGTGCTAACGTTTTAAACAACAATGGATTGTCATTAGAAATTTTATGTAAAACTATGCCAATAAATCCCCCCAACACCCATTTCATAACCAAAGAAAGCTAAATAAAAAACAGAATAGTTTACTCACCAATTTTTGTAACACTTCATACACAAAGAGTGATTGCAGCTAGGCAAGACAACCTTGGTGTTCATCTCCATGCAAATACCACATTCCTCCACTCTCTCTGTTTCAATTTCAGTCAGCTTACCTTTGTCCATCTCATCTCTTCGTCTATACTTGGTTGTACAAATCTATTTTTGTTTACTATATTCAACATCAGTGATCCCTCTTTGAAGTTGCAATAAAGATGGGAATATCACACCTGCCCATGGTGAACAAACGTGAGGACTAAAACTGCTCAGTGCTCACCAATGAATACAATTTTTTTAACAGAACTCAGAATTAACAAATGATTTTCAAAATATTCACACAACTAACACATCAGAAAACAGGGTAACAAATTCATTTCAAAACACATTACAAAAATACTTAGAGATAAGTTAACACTTCCGTTACACTATATAGCATATATAGTACATATCATATATGTTGGCACGCTAGTTAGTTATGACTGACAAACCAAGGGTTATCAACATACACCTAAAAATTAACCTAAACAAACACAATGTTGAGTATAATTCACTACAATGGATAACCACCCATAAACTAGGGCTTGGGGAATAGATTATATGCAAGTATCGTGAACATTAACAATTAACCTAAACAACAAATCCATATCTTTGGCTTCCATGTACAGTCAATACAGTCGCGTAATGAGCGAGAAAAATAGAGGGAAATAGGGAATCACCTCCAGCCGTACGATTCACTATCGGAGGAACACTTGTCGTCGGCGCACACATGACTAAATGAGAATAATCGACCGGAGGGCCAATTTGCCCAGACTGAGATGGTGAGAGAGGAGATTCGCGACTAAGATGGTGAGAGAGGAGATTCGATCGATTGAGATGGTGAGACGATCGACTGAGATGGTGAGATTAGATCGACTGAAAGGGTTAGAGATGAGACGACCGACTGAATGTTTGGGGCTAATAATTTGGGGGGAAAATAGAGGCTCATGATTTGTATGCGCCCAAGCTAAGACCCGGTAATGACCCATCCCAAAAAAAACTCCCTACACCGACGGTCAGATATTGACCGTCGCTATGTACTCCTATAGCGACGCTTCCGCCTCAACCGTCGCTATAGCCCGTCGATATATGTTGAATTTCTAGTAGTGTCACTCTCCAGTACTACAGCATCATCGTCTGCCATCTGTAAGACACCGTTGTCAATTAAATTCTGAATAAGGTGGCGGAGTACCTAACATTCTTCTGTGCTGTGACCGCGAGATTAAGAGTGATATTAGCACATTCCCTGGAAATCAAACTGTCTCGAACGCGGGCTGATTGGAGGGAGAAAATTTGTGATTCTTCCTTCATTTATCAGCATCTGCAGTATTTCTTCTATCGGTTGGCCTAGGTATGTAAATTCCCTTTTGTGAGCAAAATCCCGACGGGCTTTGGCACTTGCTCTTTTTACAATTTTATCCTCCAATGTTTCATTTTCTAGAGTATGCGGTGGAGTGTTCGTAACAAGAGGAAGGAGACTGGCATGCTCTTGACTAAATAATTGGTGTGTGACTTGATGCTGATGGACCACCAGTTCTGTCAATTGGTTAAGTTGCTCACGCAGAGCATTCATTTTCTGTTCCATTGTCAGCACCATCCTTGCTGGCCTGGGAAGATCCATCATTAAAATTGGAACTCTGTCCCTTGCTCCAATTAATCATATTGACCTCTTCTTCTTTGTGTTGAGGAAGAGGGTTATCTTGCACATGGGGTTGATCGTGCTTGGTGACCACAATCTCACCGCTATCGATCAAATCATGGATATTATGTTTCAAGGCCCAGCAATCTTGAGTATCATGTCCCGGTGCCCCGACATGATAAGCACACTTTCGAGTAGCATTGAAACCCCTCATATTCGGGTTGGCTGGTGGAAGAAGATGTGTAATTTTCTTCTGAATGGTCAGAAGATTGAGAATGTTCTCGAGCGAGTCCCCTAAGGGTGTGAACACTCGAGTGCGTCGGATTTCTCCACCTTTAGGTAATGGAGGGTTTGAAGACTGTGTTTGAAAGGGAGTGTAATTTCTCCTTTAGATACGCATATTCTGATTGCCTTTCTGACCTTGTAGTATCAAGGAAATATCCTCCTCTTTCTTTTTATAGACCCTCCGGGGGTTGTTTCCTTAATTTCCAGACTGGATGTGCTCAGCAACAACTTTAAGGGCAGCTAGGTCTTGAATCTTTCCTGACTTCAATCTCATCTCAGCCATCTCCCCATGCTTAATCATTTCAAAGAATGGTTTGCCAATACCAGCCAACACCCTCTCGTAGAAAGGAGCTTCTTGTATGTCTATAAAGGTCATAACCATCTCTGACTCATTCATAGAGGGAACAACTTGAGCAGCAAGGTGCCTCCACCTTTGAGCATACTCTCTGAAAGATTCATTAGTTTGTTTCCTAACTTTAGTAATTTGGTATCGATCAGGGGCCATCTGAGACTGGAAGCTTTACTGAGTGAGGAAGGCATAAGCTAGCTCCTACCAGCTATGGATCTTTGAATTGTCTAATCTGGTATACCACGATCGGGCTTCTCCAGCTAGACTTTTCTGGAAGAGCTGCATTCTAAGCTTCTCATCCTCATCATAAGATCCTAGTTCTCCAACTAATACCTTTAAATGTGTGTAAGGATCTCCTAGCCCGTCATAGTTTTCAAAGTCAGGAGTCTTGAACTTCTCTGGATAATGCACACCAGGGAATATACAAAGGTCTGCATATAAAACACTCCAATGTGCTCCAATCCCTTTGATAGAACGGATGGACTCTTCCATTTGAAGGACCGTCTTTCTGATATCACTGGTGTCTAGATCTTCTTTGAGATGGACGGTATCATGAATTTTGTTGGTTGTAACCAACTGCAGCTCAGGTACTGGAATGGCTTTATCCAGACCTTGGGTTCCTCCTTGTGCAGAGGATTCAGTATGTATGGGTATCCTTGAACCCTGAGTAGATTGGTGAAGTTCTTTAAGCAAAATAACCAAATCTATGATTTGTTTACTTAATCCGTCGAATTCTTCGCGGGAGACAGGATTAAGATTAGCCTGGTCAGATGAAGATATAATTGGCTGCAGGCTCCTGGCCTTTTTGGACTTTGACCGGGTAATAGGTCCGATTGCTTCCCTGCAAAAAATTAACGTAGTTTAGTTTTAGGGAGTGTATAAATGTTTGCATGCTATATGATGTATCCGTTTTAGTAGTATTATCTTGCAACATGGATGTTAGCTGTTTGTAATACAGGATAACATGTTAATACTTTATAAATATGTGTGTGCACATATTTCTTCATATTTCCCATTACATTGAGATTGATATGGAATGAAATTACGAGTAATTTAAAATGGGAAAGTATGAAGAGACTTTCCTCCGCATTTGGTTTATCAGAGGTTGGCCTATCTTAGGCTACTCTCGCGGCTTTTTGTCATGAAGGTTCCCAAATCATTGCAATTTATTCGACGGGAAGTTAATCCGGTCTTTCAACTGGAGCGAATTTGGGTGGTGCCTTTCCCGAGCCTCGTTGGAATTAGTCTTCCTACGAGTCCATTAATCAAACACCGATAGGATAGCCTCCTTAGGGAGGAACCACACAACATACATTCACATACAACGTGTCTCACCGTTTATGAAAATGATGACATGAGTGAAGCACTAATATCACAAGCAGATATAGTGTAAAGCATTAAGTACAGCAAGTAAATGCATTCGTACACATCCATTAAATGTAAATGCACCATCCACACACAAGCATATAACAGTTTTGAAAAGCTTGCAATAGCTGCTTAAGTCCTCTTACTGGAGTCCTCAACAAAGTCGCCACCTATCGACGTTGGGATTTTAATTGTCCCTTTTCTGTTCTTATTCTTTGGTGTTCTCATGTTAGGTGAGATTTGTTTGAAAAAACAAGCTGTGAAAAGGTCCGACATTTATATGTCGACGATTTGACTGTAAGAGTCGCCAGTTGGTTTTTTAAATGGTTGTACCAACACAACCGACAAAAGGTTTACACATTGACCCAGTGATGTGACACTGCTAAACGGGTCTGTGAAACCGAGATTCATTAGGGTTCGGGGACTTGCTTATGAAGAGGGAAGGTGTTAGGCATCCCCCGACATCTGTGGTGCCACGGTGACCGCCACTTTTCAAGAAGCTGTTATATGAATGTGTGTGTGTATGGGTCAACGTGCAGTTATTTAGAAGTAGTGCTATGCCTCGTTTGCACCTATATACAAAGGGTTTGAATTTATATAAAAATTCGGTTTTAAACAAGATATAGCAGTGATGTTTTGTAAAAAGAGGTTTTTCAAACCCTTATGCTCAATAGTAACTGAGGCCTTTGATACTTTCATTTTATTATGTGTTCGGCTTGATTACTTTTATTTTCGAGATGCGAAGCATCTTCGAGAAAATAATGTACAAAGCAGTGCCGAACTCCTTGTGGCCATGAGAGCCACATAAGGAAATTCAAACACCGTGAATAATTTACAAGCTGCTTACAGCTGAAAATGTCCATCACGGGAACCGAATCTAGATTCAGCATACTAAATCTGTGATCACATGATTCCTAGGCTCACATGGTGCCGCAATTTATACGAAAGCAGTAAGCAGTTATATATATAAAAGTTGTAAATATATATATACAGACATGATCAACCACCACGAAGCACCTCTATGGGGGATCAGAAATGTAAATATATAAAAGCGGTAAATATATATATATAGAGACATGATCAACCACCACGAAGTACCTCCATGGGGGATCGGAACTGTAATATATAAAAGCGATAAATATATATATAGAGACACGATCAACCACCACAAAGCACCTCCATGGGGGATCAGAAATGTAAATATAAAAAAGCGATAAATATATATATATATATATATATATATATATATATATATATATATATATATATATATATATATATATATATATATATATATAGACATGATCAACCACCACGAAGCACCTCTATGGGGGATCAGAAATGTAAATAAAGTAATAAATACGATTAACCGCCATGAAGTAAACTGCTGGCGGGACGAAATATAAATAAAGCAGTAAAAACGATCAACCGCCACGAAGTAAACTCCTGGTGGGACGAAGTGTAAAGAAAGCTGTAAAAGGCCACGAAGTAAACTCCAGGCCTGATAGAAATATATATATATATATATATATATATATATATATATATATATATATATATATATATATATATAAGCGGTAAACGCACATGATATATATCGATCCTGGCTCGATTTATCATTTCGACGATTTGTCGCTATATATATATATACACACACACACACACACAAAAAGAAATAAAAGCCACGGACTGAAGTCCGGGCATACACATGCTACACGACTCTCAACGTGAAGAACGGTGTGTGCACAGTAGTGGAGAAAGGCTTTAAAATGTGTAAGAAGGCTTACAGTGGACTACCAAAGAAGACTTCAATAGCTTTAAAGGGATGAACACTCGGCTCTCGCTAATAAAAATATAACAATATATGAGCTCACAAGTGTTTAAAATGAGAAAGCACTCAATTTAGAGTGTGTACAAAGCAAATTGGACAAGACTTCCTCGCCTTTTCTCTCTTCAAAATGGCTTCCCCAAGCCCTCTATTTATAGAGGGGGGAGCCGCAGGTGTACCTGCGGCAGCCACAGATGCACCTACGGCAGCCGCAGATGCACCTGCGGTTGCCCGGGGTGCCCCGGGTTCCGCGGGTCCCGCTATCTCGAAGTACGTGCAACATGATGTCCGCTCAAACTTTTAGTACTTCAATTTGGGCATCCGATCGAGGTGTATAAGACCTTTTTCGGCGTGCTGTGTTTGAGAGCTACAGAATGACATGGGATTAGAGGTTGTATGAAGTCAGGAAGATGGGACCATGCCCTTGGTCTTCAAGCTTCAAATTCTATCCGGTGTGCTGTCTTGTGTAGTAGTCACTCGGGATTGACGCTCTTTGGTTCTTGTAGGACATTGCTGTGTAGAATGTATGTATGAATATTGAGACGACACAATGTGGGGTTGGGATGGAAAAATGACGGTTCTGCCCTTCACCGGGGTTATCTCTGGCTTGAGCTGATTTAGCAGTCGTTGCTCAGAGTTATCTCTGAGATTGGACTGTTACAGGTGTTGACCATCCTCAGTGTTGTTTCTGAGGTGTGCCTAACTTCCCGGGGTTATCTCAGTGGTTGGGAAATGAGTGCCTCGGGGCCATTGCCGAGTGTTTGAAGCTGATTGCATGTATTTGAAATAATCATTTTCGGGGTTATCTCCAGAACTGCAACTGCAACTGTATGCCTCGAGGTTATCTCCGAGGTTGACAATGTCTTTCCCGGTGTTGTTTCTGGGACTGAGACTGAGTATCTCGGGGTTATCTTTGAAATTACACGGTCTTCTCTGGTGTGTTTTTTGGTATTTGAACTGCATTCCTCGGGGTTATCTCCGAGGTTGACGCTGAAACTCCCGGAGTTGTTTCTGGGGTTGAGGTTGAAACTTTTGGTGGTATTTTCGGGTCTGAGCTGGATGTCTTGGGCTTATATCCGAGATGGTAATACTGAATATCCTAGGGTTATCTCTGGGATTGAACTGAGCTGTCTTCCAGTGTTATCTCGGAAAGACGATTCTGCCCTCCTGCAATGTTAGTAACAGGTATGCAGAAATTTTTGAGTGTCTACATAGTTTATAATTTATAGTCACATATTATTTATTTGGATTTTCATAACAAATCTTAGTTACATAAACTAAGTACAACACACTAAATAAATTTTTCACTTAATCCAATTATCACAAAATAATAATCTCATTATAATTTTATATAATAAATTAACATATCACTTTTATTATTAAATAAAAACAACAATATAGCAATTCATGTAATCTTTAACAACTCTTTAACTTTTATATTAAATTAGAGTATTATCTAATAAATTTAATTCACCAATATCCACAAACAATCAACTACATCAATATAATATTTATTTAATTTAATAAATATTTTAAATTACAAATAAAATCTTGGATTGTTACATCACCACTATGTTTTCTGTCCCCTTAAAGGTTACTTCCTAAGGTTTTCCCACCTAAGGTTTGAAACCTGGCTTTGATACCAACCTGTGACACCCCCAAATCCGGTTACTCCATTCCCACGGGATTTGGTGCTCACTATCCAAAACAATTTATATCTAACTACCCATAAACAAGGATAAAGATATAACTTAAATAACTTAAACTGTATTCTTCCCCATTAAAGGGTTACATCAACTTTAAACATTCTAAGGTAATCTAACCTTAAACTATTACATGAGTCTGCGGAATACATCACATACTAACATAAGTCTTATGACATAATTCATTTAAATAATTTAATAAATCTTCATCACTTGGACATCTTGCCCTTTCCTTTGCTAGAAGATGGTTCATCAACTCTTTCAACTTTAGCTGCAGGGTTAATTGCAAGAGTGAGCAAACAATTGCTCACTAATATAAAGAATAATAATAGCAGTAACATTAGAGTAAGCAATGAATACTGATTAAATAGGAACTTGTTCTTCGAGACAAAACTAGTAAACAAGTTTGAGGTTTATGTCTGAGGGTCTATAAGACCATGAACTATGTCTCAAGGTTATTAAGTATTTCTACTTCAACCTTTAACAGTCATTAGACTATACAGACTTTTACTTTCGTACTTAGGGGGAAGATGTAAGACCCCGAATTTTATGAAATAAAAGTATTCAATTTTTCTTATAATTACTATTCAGTAAATGGTTAAATTGATAAATGTTAAAGTTAAGGGTGATATATGAATTTTTTTCAAAATACACAAGTGGTTATAAAATATTCGTTGTTGTCGGGGAATATTCGTTTGGTCGTGAAATATTCTTTCTGTCGGGGAATATTCGTACGACGGCGCAGCCATTTGTGGGCCCCATAACAGAATAACTGTCGGGTGAAGAAAACGATAAATTTGAGTTTTTACAAATAACGGCGTAGTTGTTACCGTTAACACTGTTGGAATACCCGGTGGTTAAAATACAGTAATACGCGTTATTGCACAGTAGCACACGGTATTGCATAGTATTTTTGAAATTATTGATTCTTACGTAAGAAGGCACTACTCAATAATTGTTACAGTAATTACTGTTCAATATTTTATTTTATTGATTCAATAATTGCTGCATTGATATTTTATATTATTGTTGTTTCAATAATTGTTGATGCACAGTATTTTCTATTATCAGATCAATAATTCATATTATTTGAATAATATTATTAGATAACATTATTGGCAATGACTAGAAAGTTCTGTCTAAGGAGAGGTTTGGTCATCTAATTGCGCGCCAGTAAGGAGAAATCCTTATTGGAAAGCTCCCTCTTTCCTGGGAACGGCCTGGTTGTCATAAATGTGATTCTGTAATATTATTTGTGAATAATTAATTATTGATTCATATGGTAAGAAAATATTTATTTTATGTGGATATAAATGAGGGATATATTTTGTGGTTAAAAAATGAAGGAGTTAATGTTGAGGTTTTTATCCGTATTTTTGTCGGAATGGAGGTATTAAAAATCAGGGTTTTTGAGATATTTTGCGGGGGTTATAATTTTTAATCCGACCGTTGGATCGTGGTAATTTTTGGATATGTTATACACATATAAGTTGAGTATATGTCCACAAATTTTGAACCGTTAAAAATGAACGTATGATTTATTATGAATTTTACGAGATGACTGGTTCAGAAATTGTTGAATTTTCAGAGTTTATCATTTTGGTGGAAAATTCTAGAATTGGTGGGCTCCACTTGTGGTTGGTGAAGAAATGTGCTGAATTATATTTCAAATGTGGTGGGTGGGAATAGTAGCAGGTAAAGCCATCAGGTTGCAGGTCAAACCTACCAAAATTTTCCTATAAATAGAGGGCTAAGTTAGAATTGAAAATCACACCAGAAACATAAGCTTTCTCTCTTTCTCTCTCTATATTATGAAGCATATTTTGTGAGTTTTTAGATACTTGGTGAGTTACTATTCATCAGTACAAGTTTCCTTCAGCATCATATCCGATATCCAGTCAGAAGTACTGCTCTTTTGAGGTAAGGGATAGTAAGGGATAGTAAGGGATATTAAGGGATTTTAAGGGTTGTTATGATTTTCAGTTTCGTAATTTTTCTGATCTTCAAAAATTCTGAAAAAATTTGAAATGATATTTTGATGAGTTTTCTTGATTGTGTCCAAAAATGGTGATTTTTGGATGTATAGATTGAGAGTTATGAATTTTATGAGAAAAGACTATTTTAAAAGTAACAGCTTATAATTCCTTGTGGTTAACTCCAAAATTGATGAAATTTTTATTGGGAGTACATGTATATGATAGAAGTATACTCTGTAAATTTCAGAATTTTTGGACAAAAGTACAATTTTTGATAAATGTCTAAATATTCGGTGGTTTTGGCCATATGAAAAATAGTAAATGAGTTTTAAAAATTCTGAGAAAAATATATGTTCAATATGGGACTATATTATGCTAAATCCCAGAAAAGAAATATTTTTGGAACTGATTTGGTATTTTTCATGAAAATGGACTAGTTATGAGTAAATGAATTAAATATGTTATGTGAAGTAAGAAAATTGGAAAATAGGATTTTATGGCTTGAGAATCCTATATGAGGTATATGCAGATTTTTGATGAGGGTTTTGGTTATTGATGATGAAATTGTAAGAGTTGGCATTTTATGATGATTAAATGCATTAATTAGTAAAGTGTAAACAATTTAAATAAATTGTTTATAAGCTTAAGAAATGTTATTCTTTCAATATCATTATACCGAAGTATTGGTATGAATTTTATTGTGGAATTTTTATATTTTTGAGTCGGTGTTACTATTCACGAGTTACTATTCATGAGTTACTATTCACGACAAAATTGGTTTCTTTTACTAACCAAATTATAGTTGATTTATGAATATTACTCTTGAGATTAAATCTATATGTTGATTATATTGATTTTATTATCATATATAACATTTTTATAACCCTGATGTTGAATTTCTCTTTCACTGGAGTGTAAAGATGGGTAGATTATTGGTATGATCATGACTAGGGTTCTCTTTGGCCTGTAGTGCAAAGTTGAATTGTGACTGGTATGATCATGACCATTGAATTTACAATTGAATATCTTTAGCTTAAGTGTAAAGATGAATTGATTAACATGGTTATAATTATGGTGTATATAAATTCTTAAATGATTATATATTTCTTTGAGATATGAATATATTTGGCCTGTAGTGCAAATATTAATTGTTGAGGAATATCTTTGGCCTGTAGTGCAAAGATGAATTGTAGATGAATATCTTTGGCCAGTAATGCAAAGATGAACTGTTGATGAATATCTTTGGCCTGTAGTGCAAAGATGACTTGTTGATGAATATCTTTGGCCCGTAGTGCAAAGATGAAGTTATTAGTATGATTATGAACAGGAACTGTGATTTGGTATAACCATGATGTTTGATGTTTCAGGTGATGAAAATTATCTTCGTCCTAGATGAGAAGAGAAATTTAGAACTACAGTTATGATTATGAGTTATTCATATGATTGTGGACCAGAATTGTTGATTGATGTTACAGGGATAAAACATTGTTGGTGGATTTTTAACATGGAGAAAATAATAGACTTTATAGTCTATTTGACTCTTCTAATGGATTGCTCGTTCCGCTGCAACTATGGTTGAAATTTTTATCATTTACCATATGTTCTAAATCTCTGATTTATTATTGATGAAGGCTATTGATAATTTAATTATCTTTAGTCATGATATTCTTTACTGAGCTAGTTGTGCTCACCCTTTTGCTTCACAATTCCTTTTCAGGTAATAAGAGTGTAGCTGGGTCGAGCGGGGGTAACAAGAGAATAGAACGGTGGTCATCATTTAGTAGTTATATTTGGTGAAGAAAATAGGGTGAGGCGAACCCAACGTTAGAAGGGTGTTTTGTCACTATCATACAAGATGTCTAATGACATACAACCTCGTGTCATCATAGGACAGGGTTGTGCTCATCCACTTGCTGAGTATATCTATGGGCACTACCTATATAATCTTGGTGTCTGTTTGAAGTATAATTCTCAATTTGAGACAGTGGAGGGAAGAATATGATAGTAATCTTCTCATTTTTCTTTGGGGTCTATTGGGTCAACCAAGAATAATTCTGTGGCCATATGATATCTATCATAACCTAGACGCATGGCCTCCCATGTACGAAGGTTTCCTTGAGCACTTCCCAAATATTCTAATTTCTAAAACAGTTTTTGACTATACCTTTATGTAAGGTGTTATTGTGAGGTGATGTCCACGGTTGGAACATGAGTCACATTTGGTATATATTTGTATCCAAACTCACAGCATACGTGTTGTTGTATTTTGCACGACAATTGTTGTAATAAAGTTGTAGTTGTTTTCTGTACCATGTATTTGACGACTCAGAATGGGTTGGGTGGAATGAACCTATTTTGGGGTTGTTACAGAAGAGGCCCTTTGTACCATATATTGTGCACAAACATCTAAACGCTAACGCGTACATAATCCCCTATATATGTTAGGGCTGTTCATCTCAGTTTGACTTAGGATTTCCGCACTAAAGAAAGTTTAGTTTGGAACTAGCTTATCAGTGATTCTAGAATTTTAGAACACTCGTCAATTATGGATTAGTTCGAAAGTTCAACATAATAAGATAAGATTGAACAATAACAATGTACCATTGAGTAGTCATGGTATAAACAAAGTACTACGTCTAAAAGAGTTAGAAAACCCATTCGAGACAACGAATTTAAACAATTTATGCTTTGAATAGCAACAACAAGAGTTAGGATTGTAAAACTCGCTCAATGTAAAGACTCAGAATACAAGAGCTTGCATTAACATAAACGCGATGGAATCAATAAGCTTGCTTAACTATAACGTAAGGTTTAGAAACTTGCATAATAATGAATTAGAAAACTTGCTTGACAACGACAGGTAAACATGGTTATGAAACTTGAATTCATTATAAAGAGAGTGGAGTTAGGGAACTTGCCTCATGCGTAAGCTATACAATTACTACAAACGTTCGCCAAATACCCTACATATACCATTAAGATCACAATACCAATTAGTTATATTAAAACTAACTTCTTGGTTTACTTCTCATTTTAGTCAAGTCTATAATTTTTATCTTAGGGTATGATTATCCTAATCATTCACGTACCCTGAAACTGAACTCTCAATTATATTATAGTACATAACATGGTGATTGTAAAACAATTCCAATTCTCATGACATCAAATTCCAAACTCTCACAACTTATTAGTTCATAATTTATAGTTTCAACGTTGTGATTACAACATGTTGTTATGTCATAAAATAAGTTAAGTTAACATTTCCAAAGCTATGCTGTTAACAGCCAAAACACTGGGTCTGACTGACCACTGGCGCGGCCGCGCTATGGTTACCTTAGAGTCCGGCGTGCCCGTGCGCCCGCTCATCAAAAGCCAAAAACTAAAATTTTGCAATAACATCAATAAGCATGCAATTCAAATTCTAACAACATCACCATCACTTATAATTAACTTTTAAGGATAAATATCATATTTTTTCCAATTTCTTCATAGTCTAACACTTTTAGCGAATTCAATTGTCAAATCTTCGTTTCTTAACCAATTTAAGCCATTCCAACTACGTTGTTTTCGTTTCTTGATGAACTATCACAACCTACAACCAATTTACAGATTCTATCAAGTATTAGACATGAAATTTTGGACTTAAACAAGCCATTTGCATAAACATAACACTGTTATTTAATTTTCTTCCTACAACCCAATTTTCACGAATTTGATAACCAAATATTACCCATATATGATGATTACCAGATTATAAAACCATACATACATGTATTTATCAATCCAACATGACTTCTGATTCACAGAAAATAATCACTGAAAACTCAAAACATGGAAATTAGGAGTAAAGTATACCTTTAATCCTTGATTGTATGTTAGCAAAAGATGGTGACAAGGTTTAGCAAATCCTTCTCCTTTTGACAATCTCAGATAATTCTCTCTCAAAATCACTGTGTTTCTCTCTTTCTCACCAACTCTCTATGTTTTTCTTAGTTAGCCAAAAGAATAATACGCGTAATATAACTGGCCTTGGTCTCTCTCCCACGTACGTCAGGTAACAAACCCAACAGACTGCGTCAATTCAAATAAGCCAAAGGCCACAAGGCCTTGTTTGGCTATACTTAATTTAGGTTTCTAATTTATTTTAATAACATTTATATTATATAGTTTTACTTGTCACACCTTTATTTAATTCATTTTATGTTCTTACAATTATAATTATAATAATTATAATTTTCATTATAATTATAATTTATACATAATAAATCATTACATATCCAATTTAATTATTAAATGAAACTAGAACAACATTTTATTTATTTTAATTATTTCCTTAAATATCTAACAATTAATTTAATTTAATTATTTCATTAAATTAAATCTTTAAATAATAAAATTACCATTAATCAATTTAGTTACTAAATTATTGCACCACAATTTCATCAATTATTTATTTTTTCTCAATAAATAAATAATTATTTAAAATATTTATTTAATTTAATAAATATTTAAATTAATTACAAAATTTCTCGATCGTTACACTAACTTAGCAATTAGGGTTTCTAATTAATCACTAGGGTTTCCCTAATTAGAGTTTATAATCTATTAACATATATCATTATTCATAAAACACAATTACTTATCAGTCTTAAATTCCTATTTGAATTCCAAATTAGGGTTTTAACAATTTAACTGTGACGCCCCCAAATCCGAGTTCTCAACCCCGGGTTTGGTGCTCACTATCCATCATCAACATAAGCATTCTATATACTATTGCGGAATAATAAACATACGTTGTTCATTATAATAAAGTCTTATACAATACCCCAAGGTCTATTACCTTAACATAAACATACCTTACTTAAGTTACATAAAGTAACACAAAAGGTTTACATAAACATCAAACATAGTATTTCATGATACTTAAACATTTATAATAACTATTCTTGGACCTTTCCCTTGCCCTTGTCCTTCTTACTTGAACTCTCTGGCTTAGCTGAAATAAATGTCATGATATAGCAAGGGTAAGCAACTAATTTGCTTAGCAAGTTTAAGTACAAAGAAGATATATCATGATTAGTAAGAAATTTATCGTTCAATGTTCAACAATAGAAATTAATTGCGAAAGAACAAGAATTAAGTCTTGATAACTGAATGTTCGGATAACAGATACTGAGTGGTCATAATGACCATGAACATATGCTAAGGTTGTCAGCATTTAAACTGGTCCTTTTAATAAGTTTTGGTAATCAAGGGGATCAGCCTTTCATACCCGGTGTATTATGCATAAACACTTAATTTACGAGCAATAATTGTTTTTCAATAATGCTTTAATCAAATTGTTCTTTTTCTCAGTCTTGAGTCCTTACCAAATCAATTGGTGAAGAAAAGTTTTTAACAACATATTTGATCTAGCCGATACAATGATCATAGATCCATATTTTAAACAGTGCATGAATAAAAGAACTTTAACTAATTCACAGTTCAATAATAATAGAACAGGAATTTAATTGCACTGAGCGCGAGCATCAATAATCAATATGGATGTGAATAATAAACAATAATTATTCACTAACATGCTTTGAAAAGAATAACTCAAGTTTGAGTTAGAGAACTTGCCTTGACTGCGATCTACTGCTACACAATTTAATTTAATCTCTTTATTGTAAAGACCTATCATTGTTAAGATTGATCTTACAATCAGCATATCATACTTTATATTATAATACAATTACTCTATCAGCAATTTACTTATCCACATAATCAATTATCTGAAAACATTCTTATTATTATCATTCTTTGATAATATATTATTTACTTTGTCATATTTCTTATGATTTAACACTTAATCTTTCCTTTTATTAGTCTCTTCTTTATAATCTAGTAATATGAATACTAACATCATAGTCTAGATTATACAAACATGCAATCCAGCCACCTGGATTGACTAATCCAGCAAACTGAATTCAACAAACTTTCAATCCAGCAAGACTGGATTCTAAATCCTTCAATCCATCAAACTGGATTCTAAATCTTTCAATCCAGCAAACTGGATTCAACATTTTTTCCAATCCAGCAAACTGGATTCCATATCTCTTTTACGAAAATACCAAATCAACTTATTATTTTTCTATCCTTTGGCCATACTTATATACATGTATTTCATACACAAAAAGTATTTTTCCGTAATTTTTCAATTTCTTTTACTATTTTTCAAAAATCATTTTTAGTGCGTGGCTTAAGAAATTAGCCCCATCATGCTCAACTCCAGAAATTCCCATCTCTTGGCATAACCTCATACATGCTAACGTGACCCTCCAGTTTAAATTTCGTGGCCATCGGAGTTATAGAACTCCGGTTATAGCAATTTTCGTCCGAAAAATCTAAATATTGAAATGATCATAACTTGGTCATTTTAAGTCGGAATGAGCTCATTTTTGGACAGGAGCTACTTTATGATATATATTTTTATGTCCCAAAAGGCCGGAATTTATTTCATATTTTAAGTGGCCGAAATTGCCCTTTCAAAATTTTGGGCAGACCCCGTTTTGGGATTTTTAGCTTTTACCTACTTTGCTAAATTCAGTCCATACGGAAATCTACAACTCCTTTTTAGGTGATTCCACTTGGGTTTGAAAGATAACTCATCATATTATTCTCCCAAATTTTTCCAGAATTTTTAAATGCCAGACAAATGACGAAAATACCCCTTGCTTTGACTGACAAAAAACAGTTTATTTTTCTTTCAAAAGACCAAACTGTTTTTGCTAAAACAGTTGCTACCACTTGTGTATTCAACATTTTTGAATGCTACCACTTGGGTTTAGTAGTTAACCTACATATCTAGCACCCCTCTTTGACGGATCACAAAAAGAAGGTGTAGATCAAAAACGGTAGTCGATCAAAGGATGTGAAAAAAACTAGAGTTTTCTTACAAAACAAAACTAGTTTCTTTTCTATCCTTTTGATTCACTTTCTAACACTCAAATATGTTAGATCCATACATGAAACCATATAAAACATGTAGATAGAGGGTTTTAGATCTCTAGATCATAAACCTTAGATAACCAAAATCAACCAAAATAAAAAGAATAAGCTAGATTAGTTTTCACCTTGATTTTTGGGCACACTTTCTCTTTCTTCCAAAGTAAGAGATAAACTTTGGGTGCATAAATGGTGAATTTTCTTCCTCTTTCTCTCCTCTTCCCCACCGAACTTCTCTCTCTCTCTCTCTTTCTCTCTCTTTCTCTTATGCTTTGCTTTGTTAACTAAAGAAAAAGTAAGATGAGATAAAATAAAAGATGAAAGAGAAGAAAGTTTAATGGGTTGGACAAAAATATATAGATACATTAGTATATCTATATCTAATCCACTAACATATCTCCTCTCTCTCTCTCTCTTAATTATTACAAGATTACTTACTAATATGTTGGCCCCATAAACAAAATGACACCTAGCCCATTAAGTAAATATCTTTTGGAATTTGGGAGCTTGTAATGATGACATTCATTCCCCCTTTATTCTCTCCTTGCTTGGCCGGCCAAGTGGCCTTCTTATCCCCAAGTCTTGCTTTTGCTTTTATGGAAAAATCTAGCATACAAAATGTCTAAAGTACCCTCATCAATTGGGCTACAAGTTGGGCCATAAAAAAATTGTTTTGGGCTTTCCATAAATAACCTATTGGACTTTTAATTAACTAGTTTGACTTACTAAATAATATGAACTTGGGCCTCCACTCTTAAATAACTATGCTACTAGCATACTTGCCCATTAAATTCAATGGTGGGCTAGCTCAACAATTAAATTATCTACAAGTTCAATACTTAAATAATTATTGGGCTTGTTTAAACTACTAGTCATCCTTAGTAATATTAACCCTATTATCTCATGAACTATTACTCATTATTATTGATATTTACACACTCACATCAATTAATAATGTTAATTAACTTACATAACCCAATTAGACTTGTCTTATTCAAGTTTATTGAATACTTACTTAGGGTTTAACCTCTTAAATCTATTTCCTAGATTATTAAAATACTTAAGTTAGTTCACTAACTTATATAACTTATTAGTGAGACTTTCTTTAAATATTATATCATACTAACCATATAATCATGTCATCATCCATAAAATATTATTGATTAGGTAATACTTATTTACAATGTATCACAGAAATTCTTGGTTATTACATTCTCCCCTCCTTATAAGAATTTCGTCCTCGGAATTTCATTACGGTTACTCAAAAAGATTGGGAAATTCTTTCCTCATCTTTTCCTCGAGTTCCCACGTAGCTTCTTCAGCATTGTGGTTCCTCCAGAGCACTTTAACAGAATGTATAACCTTATTTCTCAATTTCTGCTCTTTCCTATCCAAAATTTCTATAGGAACCTCCTCGTACGATAAGTCTTTCTCGACTTGAATCGGCTCGTATGATATCACATGCTTGTAATCCGGCTTGTACGGACGCAACACTGACACATGAAACACATTGTGAATATGTTCCAGTTCAGGAGGTAGAGCTACCTCATACGCGACTTCCCCTATCGTCTTCAGTATTTCAAACGGTCCAATAAACCTTGGACTCAGTTTACCTTTCTTCCCAAATCTTATCTTCCCCTTCCAAGGAGATACCTTCAGAAATACATAGCTTCCCACATCGAAATCTCTTTTCTTGCGATGAATATCTGCGTACTTCTTTTGTCGATCTTGAGCTGCTACTAGTCGAGCTCTTATCACTTTGATAATCTCCACCGTCTGCTGAACCAATTCTGGCCCCAACAATCTTCTTTCACCTACCTCGTCCCAACATAAGGGCGTTCTGCACTTTCTCCCATACAGGGCTTTATACGGTGGCATACCAATGCTTGCATGATAACTATTGTTATACGCAAACTCCACCAACGAAAGATGATCTTCCCAGCTTCCCTTGAAATCCATCACACAGGCTCTGAGCATATCCTCTAAGGTTTGAATCGTTCTCTCACTTTGCCCATCTGTCTGTGGATGATACGCAGTACTCAACCTTAATTGTGTCCCCATTTTTTCTTGAAGACTTCTCCAAAAGTTTGAAGTGAAGCGCGGATCTCTATCAGACACGATTGATACTGGCACTCCATGTCTCGAAATAATTTCCTTGATATACAATTTTGCTAGCTGATCCAAATTATACCTAATCTTGATCGGCAAAAAGTGTGCTGACTTTGTAAGACGGTCGACAATTACCCATATAGCATCGTAACCCTTTTGTGTTGCTGGAAGTCCTACCACAAAATCCATCGTGACGTGCTCCCATTTCCATTCCGGAATTTCCAACGGCTGTAATAATCCACTTGGTCGTTGATGCTCTGCCTTGACTCTTTGACAAGTTAAACAGCGGCTGACGCATTCAGCAACCTCTCTCTTCATATTTGGCCACCAATAATGTTGACGCAAATCTTGATACATCTTCGTACTTCCTGGGTGTATTGAGTATCTCGTATTGTGCGCTTCTTGAAGAATCTCGCCTCGTAACTCTGGTACTGCAGGCACCCAAATTCTTCCTTCAAATCTCATCAATCCAGTACCATCGATCTTATACTTCAGCTCTTCGCCTTCAGCCAACCGCTTCTTTATGTTATTACATTCTTCATCATTCCCTTGTGATTCTTTCACCTTGTCTAATAAAGTTGGACTTGCTTCCATTTCTATTATGTTATCTGAATTCTTCGGATTTTTCACCTCCAACTCCATTTTCTCCATTTCTCTTACTAACTTTTCCTGGTCTGTTAATACAAACAATTTTTTCTTGGCTCTTTCTGCTTAAAGCATCTGCCACCACATTAGCCTTTCCTGGATGATATAGAATATCACAATCATAGTCCTTGATCAATTCCAACCATCTCCTCTGCCTCATGTTTAATTCCTTTTGTGTAAAGATGTACTTCAGACTCTTATGATCTGTGTATATCTCACACTTTTCTCCGTAGAGATAATGTCTCCAAATCTGAAGGGCAAACACTACCGCAGCCAACTCAAGGTCATGGGTAGGGTATCCCTTCTCATAGTCTTTTAACTGTCGTGACGCGTACGCAATGACTTTACCATTCTGCATTAATACGCAACCTAGTCCTTTGTGTGACGCATCACTATACACTGTAAAACCTCCCGTACTATCTGGTAAAGATAACACAGGTGCTTCACTTAGTCGCTTCTTTAATTCCTGAAAACTTTGTTCACATTTTTCCGTCCATACATACTTAACAGTCTTCCTTGTCAGATTAGTTAATGGCGTTGCTATTTTCGAGAAATCCTGAATAAACCTTCGGTAATATCCTGCCAATCCCAAGAAACTTCTAATCTCTGTCGGTGTTTTTGGTTGTCTCCAATTTTTCACCGCTTCTACTTTTGTTGGATCAACAGAAATTCCCTCTTTATCGATGACATGCCCCAGAAATTGAACTTTCTTCAACCAGAACTCACACTTTGAAAATTTAGCATATAACTTCTCTTTCCTTAAGGTTTCCAACACAATTCGTAGATGTTCAGCATGCTCCTCTTCAGTCTTCGAATAAACCAAAATGTCATCAATGAACACCACCACAAATTTATCCAAATACGGTTTAAATACTCTGTTCATCAAGTCCATAAAAGCAGCTGGTGCATTTGTCAGTCCAAACGACATCACTAGGAACTCATAATGACCGTAACGAGTTCTAAATGCTGTCTTTGGTACATCTTCTGTTCTCACCTTCAACTGATGATAACCAGTTCTTAGGTCAATCTTCGAAAAACATCTCGCTCCCTTAAGTTGATCAAACAGATCGTCTATTCTTGGTAACGGATATTTGTTCTTGATTGTCACCTTATTCAATTCTCTATAATCCATACACAACCTCATCGAACCATCCTTCTTCTTTACAAACAACACCGGTGCTCCCCACGGAGATACACTAGGTTGGATGTACTTCTTATCCAACA
The DNA here is from genome assembly GCA_016801055.1 of Panax notoginseng. Taxonomy (NCBI): domain Eukaryota; kingdom Viridiplantae; phylum Streptophyta; class Magnoliopsida; order Apiales; family Araliaceae; genus Panax; species Panax notoginseng. Next base: position 68,886,105 of record CM029019.1, read on the forward strand.
ACTCTTGTAGCTGGATCATCAACTCTTTCATTTCTACCGGAGCCATTCGATACGGCGCTTTTGATATCGGCGCTGTCCCCGGTACTAAATCAATCACAAACTCTATTTCTCTGTCTGGAGGTAGTCCCGGAAGTTCTTCTGGAAAGACATCCCCAAACCCATTAACTATAGGTATCTGCCCCATGTCCGAATTCACAACCCGTGTATCCACTACATGAGCCAAATAACCTTCACAGCCTTTTCGTAACATTCTTCTGGCCTGCATCATCGTCAGACAACTTGTTTGCCTTGGCGACTTGCTACCATAAAATACAACCTTAGACTTACTCGGTGTCTTAAGTCGTATACTCTTCTTTTGACAGTCTATAACTGCCTCATGGTTAAACAACCAATCCATCCCTAAGATAACATCAAATTCTCCTAAGCGTATCGGGATTAAATTCACGCTTAACTTATGTCCCCTTATATCCACACCACAGTTGTTATGGATAAACTCTACAGGGATCACTTCTTTATTTGCAACTTCTATATTCATTGGGTTCTTTAACTTTTCAAATGGTAAGTTTAATCTTCTAGCAAATTCATCAGACACAAATGAACAGGTAGCTCCCGAATCAAATAATACGTAAGCATTTATATTATTGATCGGAATAATACCTGACACCACTTCCTTTGATGCAACTGCATCTTGCACAGTCATGTTGAACGTTCGGGCTGTCGGCTTGCTCTGCTGGGTTGGACCTCCAATAGTTAACTTTGTTGAACTGCTCTTGTTTCCACTTCCTCCATCTGTATTCTTCTTCAATGGACAATCCTTGAATCGGTGCCCCGTTCCTCCACAAGAAAAACAACCACCTTTCTTCGGCTTAGGACAATTTGGTGAAATATGTCCTTCTTGGCCACAATTATAACAGACGTTTTTCCCTTTCATACACTCTCCAGAGTGATTCTTTCCACACTTCGAACACGCTGCCTTCTTCTGCTGAGTATTCCCTGGTTGCGCTCCTGATTCATTTCCACTGTTGTTCCACTTACGTTTCTTGTTGTTACTGCCACCACTACTCGCACCTTGATGACCACCTTCAATTTTCTTCTTATTCTTCTCTCGGTTGAATCTAGAAACTGCCTCACTACTACCTTCTGCAATGATGGCTTTTTCTAACAGTGTTGAGAAGGTAGCAATTTGCAATACTGCAACCTTACTGTGAATCCATGGCTTCAGCCCATTTTCAAACCTACGTGCCTTCCGTAGTTCTGTATCCACCTGATGAGGTGGAAATCTGGCTAGCTCATTAAATTTTGCTGCATATTCGGCAACTGACATGTTTTCTTGCTTTAATTCAAGAAACTGCACTTCCATTCTGGCTTGCATGGCCTCCGAGAAATAACTTTCTAAGAATAACTCTTTAAACCTGGTCCATGTCACTACCTCTGTTCCGGCTCTAGCTTGGTTCGTCTCCCACCAGTAATTAGCCTCACCTTTCATCAAGTAGGTAGCAAAAGCCGTCTTTTGCTCTTCGGCTACCCTTGCAATGATAAAGGCCTTTTCCATTTCTTTCACCCATGTTTGAGCCGCTATAGGGTCCGTAGTTCCGCTAAATTCTGGTGGTCCAACAGCTTTAAAATCTTTAAAATTTGCCAATCTATTATTCGCTTGCCCCCTTGCTGCAGGTGTACGAGTTCGCATAGCTTGAGCTATCATATCGGCGAAGTTTTGCATTGGGTCATCTTGACTTCTTTCATTGTTCACAGAACGTTCCTCCCTCTGGTTACGATTTTGACGTCTTGGCGGCATTATCTGATTAAACAAAACCTTAATTTATTACATCGAGTTTAATTATATGATATATCTTCTAAGTGTTTAAAATATAACATGTAATTTAAACTCTAACAATCATATTATCATAATGTTGTATTATCGAATTCAACCTGCTAAATTGACTAATTCAGCTTGCTGAATTAACATATTCATCTTACTAAATTCACATATTCAGCTTACTGAATTACACATTCAGCTTGCTGAATTAACATATCCAGCTTGCTGAATAACACATTCAGCTTGCTGAATTGACATATCCAGCTTGCTGAATAACACATTCAGCTTGCTGAATTAACATATTCGATTTACTAATTTTCAAACAGACAACTTCTCATTTTAATTCTTAATACTTTTCTATTTGATCCAACATGTAATTATAATAATGCATTTATATTCATATACCAAATTTTAGAGTCATATATTCACATACTTGGCATATTTATATAAACGTTAACTATCCCATTTTTTTTAAACATCAAAAGATGGGATCTACCAAAAGACATACCCCCCCTATTCACATAAGATGGGGATACATCATATTTACATACTACCTCGCACCTACTGAGGTTTACATCAAACACACAACCCTAATAATCAAAAGGGGTACTACTACATCTATAAACAATAGAAAGCTATTAAACTGTAAGACCCCAAATTATTAATAAATGAAATTTAAATTCCCTCTATTTATTATTTTGAAATAGTAAGTGTTAAATTGATTAATGAGGTTAGTTATGGGTAAAATGCGTAAATATTTAAATAAGCAAGTGGTTATAAAATATTCATTGTTGTCGGGGAATATTCGTTTGGTCGTGGAATATTCTTCCTGTCGGGGAATATTCGTACGACGGCGCAGTCTTTTGTGGGCCCCATAACGGAAAGCGATTGGATGAAGAAAACGACAAGTATATGTTTTTTAACGGCGTAGTTGTTACCGTTAATACTGTTGGAATACCCGGTGGTTAAAACACAGTAATACGCGTTGTTACACAGTAGCACACTGTATTGCACCAATTATTGATTCTTACGTAAGAAGGCATTACTCAATAATGGTTACAGTAATTACTGTTCAGTATTTTATTTTATTGATTCAATAATTGCTGCGTTGATATTTTATATTACTGTTGTTTCAATAATTGTCACTACACAGTATTTCCCATTATCAGATCAATAATTCATATTATTTGAATAATATTATTAGATAACATTATTGGCAATGTCTAGAAAGTTCTGTCTAAGGAGAGGTTTGGTCATCTAATTGCGCGCCAGTAAGGAGAAATCCTTATTGGAAAGCCCCCTCTTTCCTGGGAACGGCCTGGTTGTCATAAATGTGATTCTGTAATATTATTTGTAAATAATTAATTATTGATTCATATGATAAGGAAATATTTATTTTTGTGGATATAAATGAGGGATATATTTTTGTGGTTAAATGAAGGAGTTAATGTTGAGGTTTTTATCAGTATTTTTGTCGGAATGGAGGTATTAAAAATCAGGGTTTTTGAGATATTTTGCGGGAGTTATAATTTTTAATCCGACCGTTGGATCGTGGTAATTTTTGGATATGTTATACATATATAAGTTGAGTATATGTCCACAAATTTTGAACCGTTAAAAATGAACGTATGATTTATTATGAATTTTACGAGATGACTGGTTCAGAAATTGTTGAATTTTTGGAGTTAATCATTTTGGTAGAAAATTCTAGAATTGGTGGGCCCCACTCTTGGTTGGTGAAGAAATGTGCTGAGATTTTTATTCAAATGTGGTGGGTGGGAATAGTAGCAGGTAAAGCCATCAGGTTGCAGGTTAAGTCTGCTTCGGCGTGCTAACATTTTCCTATAAATAGAGGGCTAAGTTAGAATTGAAAATCACACCAGAAACAAGTTTTCTCTCTTTCTCTCTCTAGATTATTGAGTGTATTTTGTGAGTATTTAGATACTTTGAGAGTTTCTATTCATCAGAGCAAGTGTCTTTCAGCCTTATACCGGTATTCCGACCAGAAGTACTGTCTGTACGAGGTAAGGGATGTTATTTTATTCAAAAATGATATTATTTCTTCAATATCATTATGCCGAAATATTGGTTGGAAATTTTTATCAAATTTGGAACTTTTCACGTCGGAGTTACTATTCATGAGTTACTATTCACGAGTTACTATTCACGAGTTACTATTCACCGAAAAATAAAATTTTCTTCTTTTCGTCCAAAATATCTATTCTGGGTACTAGCTTTGATTGTATCCATGTTTTGATCATTCTTGAATTCTACTTCACTATGAATAATTATAAGGTATTTTTGGACATGAATAAATCGAAATACGAATCCTTAATATTTGTTATTTTGTTTCACTGGATTCGTTTTCTTTAATATATTTTTCATCATCCTTAGTCCTAAATGATGATATTACTGAATATCTTTGGTCGTAGTGCAAAGATGAATAATTAACTGATGAATATCTTTGGCCCGTAGTGCAAAGATGAACAGGTGTTGAGATGAACATGACCGACTGGTGATACAAATGAATATCTTTGGCCTGTAGTGCAAAGATGAATATTTGATTAAAGATGGTTATTGATTGTTGTTACAGGGATAAAATATTGATGATGGACTTTTAAATCTTAGAAGATAGTAGAACTCATTCTCTACTTGACTCTTCTAATGGTTTGCTGTTTCCGCTGCAGTTATTGATTTAAAACTTGTTGTCTATTGTATTCTATTAGATTTTTCCCTGTTGAAGACTAACGATAATTTGTTCTGTATTATCTTAGTCATAATGTTCTTTACTGGGCTAGTTGAGCTCACCCTTTTCCTTTTTGTTCCATTTTTCTCAGGAGGCGAGAATGTAGCGAGTACTAGTCGGGGTATGGAATGATGGTTCTAGAAGTTACTTTAGTAGTCCTCACTATTTTTGTGAAATAATGTATCAATAATTGTAATGAGGGCTTATTTGAGTGTGGATATTGTCTAAATGACAATATTTGTATTTAAACTCACAGTTCTTGTGTTGTAATAATAAAGATGTAGTTGTTTCTGTACCATGTATTTTGGCGACTCAGAATGGGTGTTGTATACCTATTTTGGGGGCGTCACAGTTGGTATCAGAGCTTAGGGATATGATCTCTGGCGGAGATCGGGGAATAGAACTAGGAGGGGAGAGACGAATCCTTCGCTAGTGTGTCCTACCTAAGCTTATTTATTGGTCAGTCATAATATAGGGGTATTATGTGATTTGTTAATTTATTTAATTAACCCTTGTTTTATGGCAGTATTTGAGAATGTCGACTGAGAATGTTAATAGTGGAGTAAATGAGACCGTGGAGACACCGGTGCTTACCAACGAGGAGAACGTGCAACAGGCTGGCAATGTTCCTCCTGTGAACAACACCAATGAGCAGATGATGAACGATGGAATGTTTAGAAGTTTTTTGCAATTCATGCAAAACCAGACAAGGGAGACTCGTGTTCAAAATACAGGAGGAAATGATAGCAATTCACGGTTTGTCACAGCCAAACAGTTCAAAGAATTGGGACCACCAGAATTTAAGGGAAAGCCGGATCCGATCATGGCGGAAACGTGGGTCAAGCAAATTACCAAGATATTCGATGTCTTGGGATGCACGGAGGAACAGAAGGTTCCATTCGCCACCTTTATGTTCCGTGGCGAGGCAGATTACTGGTGGGAGTCTGTGAAGCGTACCCATCCAACTGCACTCAGCATGTCTTGGGAGACATTTCAAAAACTGTTCAATGACAAGTACTTTCCTGAAAGTATTCGTCATATGAAGGAGGTAGAGTTTATTAGACTAGAGCAGAATAATATGACGGTATCTCAGTACGAGGCAAAGTTTGCAGAGTTGTCCAGGTTTGCACCTCATTTGGTGGAGAATGAGGAACGTATGACGAGGATGTTTCTGAGAGGTTTGAAACCCGGCATACGTCAATATCTCATTTCTCATAAATTTTCTCTCTATTCAGATGTTGTCAACAGGGCTCAATTATTAGAGCGAGATAACGAGTACGGTCAACTGAGGGATCACAACCAGGATCATATCGGTGACAGCAGTCATCAGAACAATGATAACCAGCGGAGAAAGAAAAATACAGACAAGAACGGCAACCACTCTGGTGGTAATCGTGGCTATGAAAATAGAAGAAGCGAGTCGGGAGGAGATTTTAAAAAGAGGAGATTCAACAATGACAATATGAAGACGTCAGCACCAACAGCAATTGGTTCCAAGGGAGGAGAACGACCACCGGTTATATGCTATAAGTGCGGAAAAGAAGGACATATCAGCCCAAACTGCCCACAACAGTTTAAGGTATGTTATAATTGTGGAAAGGAAGGACATATTTCTCGAGATTGCACTGTAGCAAAACCAAGTCCAGCGGGGATGGTGACTCAAAAAGCTGTCCCAGAAAAGATAAAGTCAACGGTTCCTGGAAGAGCGTTTGTCGTGACTGGTCAACATGCGAGGAACCCAAACGAGGTGATCACGGGTAAGCTAATCATAAATTCATGCGAAGTTTATACCTTATTAGATACCGGTTCTACCCATTCTTTTATCTCTCCTGCTTGTGCTCAACGTTTAAACTTGACTCCGGAGAAGTTAGACTTTGATTTATCTGTGGAGACTCCGTTAGGAGAAACTTTCATCACATCCACTGTTTATAAATCTTGTGTGATCCAAGTTGGTACCATCACCTTACCTGTTGACCTTATCTCTTTAAAGATACTTGCTTTTGATGTGATTTTAGGGATTGATTGGCTAACTACTCATCATGCCAAAATTGATTGTTTTCGTAAGGTTGTTAGTTTTCATATTCCTAACCAACCTGTTGTACGAATTCAAACAACTAAGCCATTAAAATCAATCACTGTTATATCAAGCCATAAAGCCATTCGTTTATTAAAAAACGGATGTCAAGCTTTCTTAGCCCATGTTATGGATTTGAATAAAGACACGTCAAATTTGAATAATATTCCTGTTGTTATTGACTTTCCTGACGTATTTCCTGAAGAACTTCCCGTCTCTACCCCCGGAACGAGAAATTGAATTCTTTATTGATCTTGAACCTGGTACAAAGCCCATTTCTAAAACTCCATATCGAATGGCTCCTATTGAACTTCAGGAGTTAAAGGTCCAACTACAAGAGTTGTTGGACATCGGTTTCATTCGTCCTAGTACATCTCCTTGGGGTGCTCCTGTTTTATTTGTAAAGAAAAAAGACGGGAGTATGCGACTTTGTATTGATTACCGGGAATTAAACCATGTCACTATTAAGAATAGGTATCCGCTACCTCGTATTGATGACCTGTTTGACCAGTTACAAGGAGCACAGTTCTTTTCAAAGATCGATCTTCGTTCTGGATATCATCAGCTGAAGGTTAAAACTGAGGATATTCCAAAGACTGCCTTCAGAACTCGGTACGGGCATTATGAGTTCCTAGTTATGTCTTTTGGATTGACTAATGCTCCTGCGGCTTTCATGGATATGATGAACCGAGTATTTAAGGATTATTTGGATCAGTTCGTTGTTGTCTTTATTGATGACATCCTCATATATTCCAAAAGCCGTGAAGATCATGAGCATCATTTGAAGCTGGTACTCCAAAGGCTGCGTGAAAATAAGTTATATGCCAAGTTGAAGAAATGCGAGTTCTGGCTTGAGGAAGTAGCTTTCCTAGGGCACGTGGTGTCAAAACATGGAGTATCTGTTGACCCGGCGAAGATTGAAGCAATACAAAGTTGGGAGCAACCAAAGACGGTGACCGAAGTACGTAGCTTTCTAGGCTTAGCTGGTTATTATCGAAGATTCGTGGAAGGGTTTTCTCGAATCGCTACCCCGTTAACTCAGCTGACTCGGAAAGATATCAAATTCGTATGGAGCGAGGAATGCGAGAAGAGTTTTCAAGAGCTTAAGAGGAGACTCATTTCGGCACCTGTTCTGACAATACCATCTGGTTCGGATGGATTTGTTATCTACAGTGATGCTTCAGGCAAAGGGTTAGGATGTGTTCTCATGCAACATGGGAAAGTCATAGCCTATGCCTCGCGACAACTCAAAGAATATGAGAGGAATTATCCTACTCATGATTTGGAGTTGGCAGCAGTAGTTTTCGCGTTGAAGATCTGGAGACACTACCTGTATGGGGAGAAAGTGGAGATCTATACAGATCATAAAAGCCTTAAATATTTCTTCACCCAAAAGGAACTCAACATGCGGCAGCGACGTTGGCTCGAGCTGTTAAAGATTACGATCATACCATCCAATATCATCCTGGAAAAGCAAACGTAGTAGCTGACGCATTGAGTAGAAGATCATATGCGGGTACGAGTGCAATGTTGTTAACACAAAGGCCCATTTTGTATGACTTGCAAAGGATGGAGATAGAGATGAAGGCTCCAAGTACCCACATGATGATATCAAATATACGAGTAGAACCGACTTTAATCGATAAAGTTAAAGCTGCTCAAGCTACGGACATAGAGCTGATGCGTATGAAGAAGAAAGTGCAAGAAGGTTCTATTCCAGAAGCAAGAATCGATGAAGAAGGAATACTTCGAGTTCACTCTAGACTCTGTGTTCCTAACAATTCTGATTTGAAGTACAAGATCATGATGGAAGCACACAATACACCATTTGCAATCCATCCTGGAAGTACCAAAATGTATCGTGATCTACGACATACATTTTGGTGGAATAATATGAAGAGAGAGATTGCAAAGTTTATCTCGAGGTGTTTAACTTGTCAACGTGTAAAGGCGGAACATCAAGTACCAAAGGGTCCATTGCAACCACTTGAGATTCCGAAATGGAAGTGGGAACACATTACCATGGATTTCGTTACGGGTCTTCCCACGGTTTCTCAAGGCATAAATGCTATTTGGGTTATTGTTGATAGATTAACCAAGTCTGCTCATTTCTTGCCGATACGGGAGACTTATTCCCTTGAACGTCTTGCTCGTATATACGTAGATGAGATTGTGAGATTGCATGGCATGCCAGTATCCATAGTTTCGGATCGTGACCCAAGATTCACTTCAAGATTTTGGGTTAGCTTGCAAAAAGCTATGGGCACAGATTTACGATTTAGTTCGGCATACCATCCTCAAACGGACGGACAATCAGAGAGGACTATTCAAACTCTTGAAGATCTATTAAGACTTTGTGTCCTAGATTTCAAAGGGAGTTGGGATAAGTACCTACCATTGGTGGAATTCTCTTACAATAACAGTTATCAGGCAAGTATAGGTGTGGCCCCATTTGAAGCATTATATGGACGAAAGTGTCGCTCTCCAGTATGCTGGGACGAGGTGGGTGAAGCAACATTGTTGGGACCAGAGTTGGTACGCATGACTACAGAGAAGATCCAAACGATTCGACAACGTATACAAACGGCACAGGATCGACAAAAGAGTTATGCGGATCTTCATCGGAAGGACGTGGAATTTGACATTGGGGATCATGTATTGTTGCGTGTGGCTCCATGGAAAGGAGTTACAAGATTTGGGAAGAGAGGAAAGCTCAATCCACGATTTATTGGTCCATTTCAGATTCTTGACCGAGTAGGAAATGTGGCCTATAGACTTGCGTTACCTCCAAGTATGTCTCGTGTTCATAATGTTTTTCATATATCTGTGTTACGTAAATATGTGAAAGACCCAGACCACGTTATTGAGTTAGAACCGGACGAGATAGCTGAAGACTTAACGTACGAAGAGGTACCTGTCAAGATCTTGGATAGAAAGGAGCATGTCCTACGCACGAAGGTCATACCACAAGTTAAAGTTTTGTGGAGAAACCATGCTATTGAGGAAATGACCTGGGAGTTGGAAACGGAAATGAAAGCGAGGTATCCTCATCTTTTCGAAACACCAGGTACGTACGTCAATTTCGAGGACGAAATTTCATAAGGAGGGGAGGTTGTAAGACCCCAAATTATTAATAAATGAAATTTAAATTCCCTCTATTTATTATTTTGAAATAGTAAGTGTTAAATTGATTAATGAGGTTAGTTATGGGTAAAATGCGTAAATATTTAAATAAGCAAGTGGTTATAAAATATTCATTGTTGTCGGGGAATATTCGTTTGGTCGTGGAATATTCTTCCTGTCGGGGAATATTCGTACGACGGCGCAGTCTTTTGTGGGCCCCATAACGGAAAGCGATTGGATGAAGAAAACGACAAGTATATGTTTTTTAACGGCGTAGTTGTTACCGTTAATACTGTTGGAATATCCGGTGGTTAAAACACAGTAATACGCGTTGTTACACAGTAGCACACTGTATTGCACCAATTATTGATTCTTACGTAAGAAGGCACTACTCAATAATGGTTACAGTAATTACTGTTCAGTATTTTATTTTATTGATTCAATAATTGCTGCGTTGATATTTTATATTACTGTTGTTTCAATAATTGTCACTACACAGTATTTCCCATTATCAGATCAATAATTCATATTATTTGAATAATATTATTAGATAACATTATTGGCAATGTCTAGAAAGTTCTGTCTAAGGAGAGGTTTGGTCATCTAATTGCGCGCCAGTAAGGAGAAATCCTTATTGGAAAGCCCCCTCTTTCCTGGGAACGGCCTGGTTGTCATAAATGTGATTCTGTAATATTATTTGTAAATAATTAATTATTGATTCATATGATAAGGAAATATTTATTTTTGTGGATATAAATGAGGGATATATTTTTGTGGTTAAATGAAGGAGTTAATGTTGAGGTTTTTATCAGTATTTTTGTCGGAATGGAGGTATTAAAAATCAGGGTTTTTGAGATATTTTGCGGGAGTTATAATTTTTAATCCGACCGTTGGATCGTGGTAATTTTTGGATATGTTATACATATATAAGTTGAGTATATGTCCACAAATTTTGAACCGTTAAAAATGAACGTATGATTTATTATGAATTTTACGAGATGACTGGTTCAGAAATTGTTGAATTTTCGGAGTTAATCATTTTGGTAGAAAATTCTAAAATTGGTGGGGCCCACTCTTGGTTGGTGAAGAAATGTGCTGAGATTTTTATTCAAATGTGGTGGGTGGGAATAGTAGCAGGTAAAGCCATCAGGTTGCAGGTTAAGTCTGCTTCGGCGTGCTAACATTTTCCTATAAATAGAGGGCTAAGTTAGAATTGAAAATCACACCAGAAACAAGTTTTCTCTCTTTCTCTCTCTAGATTATTGAGTGTATTTTGTGAGTATTTAGATACTTTGAGAGTTTCTATTCATCAGAGCAAGTGTCTTTCAGCCTTATACCGGTATTCCGACCAGAAGTACTGTCTGTACGAGGTAAGGGATGTTATTTTATTCAAAAATGATATTATTTCTTCAATATCATTATGCCGAAATATTGGTTGAAAATTTTTATCAAATTTGGAACTTTTCACGTCGGAGTTACTATTCATGAGTTACTATTCACGAGTTACTATTCACGAGTTACTATTCACCGAAAAATAAAATTTTCTTCTTTTCGTCCAAAATATCTATTCTGGGTACTAGCTTTGATTGTATCCATGTTTTGATCATTCTTGAATTCTACTTCACTATGAATAATTATAAGGTATTTTTGGACATGAATAAATCGAAATACGAATCCTTAATATTTGTTATTTTGTTTCACTGGATTCGTTTTCTTTAATATATTTTTCATCATCCTTAGTCCTAAATGATGATATTACTGAATATCTTTGGCCGTAGTGCAAAGATGAATGATTAACTGATGAATATCTTTGGCCCGTAGTGCAAAGATGAACAGGTGTTGAGATGAATATGACCGACTGGTGATACAAATGAATATCTTTGGCCTGTAGTGCAAAGATGAATATTTGATTAAAGATGGTTATTGATTGTTGTTACAGGGATAAAATATTGATGATGGACTTTTAAATCTTAGAAGATAGTAGAACTCATTCTCTACTTGACTCTTCTAATGGTTTGCTGTTTCCGCTGCAGTTATTGATTTAAAACTTGTTGTCTATTGTATTCTATTAGATTTTTCCCTGTTGAAGACTAACGATAATTTGTTCTGTATTATCTTAGTCATAATGTTCTTTACTGGGCTAGTTGAGCTCACCCTTTTCCTTTTTGTTCCATTTTTCTCAGGAGGCGAGAATGTAGCGAGTACTAGTCGGGGTATGGAATGATGGTTCTAGAAGTTACTTTAGTAGTCCTCACTATTTTTGTGAAATAATGTATCAATAATTGTAATGAGGGCTTATTTGAGTGTGGATATTGTCTAAATGACAATATTTGTATTTAAACTCACAGTTCTTGTGTTGTAATAATAAAGATGTAGTTGTTTCTGTACCATGTATTTTGGCGACTCAGAATGGGTGTTGTATACCTATTTTGGGGGCGTCACATAAACTATCACTGCGCGTCTGGAGAGGGTGCGCCTGAATGCTCCTGCTCGGGTGGAAAGAGTCCATCCATAAGTCGACGTCTAACAGCTCGACTCGACTCGCGTATCTCAAAGGATCTCCTCACTCCCACTTGGGGACCAGTATATGCTGCATCTAAAGCCCGTCCCAAGGACTCCATCCTAACTCGTCCAGCCTCTGCCTCAACCTCTAGCTGATCCACTCTTCTCGCTGCTTGGACCCAGGCATCCTCAACTCGGACCCTGTCAGCGATCTCTAAGTCAAACCTCAGGTGTAACGCCTGATGCTCAATACTCAATATCGCAAACTTATTATGCTCTTGTTCTAATATCTCTCTCAGCTCAGCATTCTTGGCAACCATATGAGTAGCCAAGGTCGTCTGCTCCTGCAACTGTATCTTCATCTCAGCAAGCTCGTTCTGAGCCTGATATGCCAGTTCCTTGTATTGAGTTTCAGTAAACTGATGAGTGGCATTCTCCTGCTCTAGCTCTGTCACTCTATTCTCCAGCGCTATGTTATTTTCAAACAAAACCTCCATCACATCCTCATCACGCTCGTCACTAACAACATGATCCTCTACCGGATCTAACGGCTCTTGCCCGACTGTATGGCTACCTTGTTCTTCCTCAGGCATCCTATAATCAAACAAACACAACATCAGTATCACAATAAAATATATTCATTGATAAAATGAAACAATATTTTATTATGCACACTGCATACTAGATGAATCTCCACAATCCACCTCTTATCATACTCTATACGAGTTTTCTTCTAAGGTTATAACCTAAGTTTCGCATCCTAGAGTTTATAACCTACAGCTCTGATACCAATCTGTGACGCCCCCAAATCTAAGTTCTCAACCCCGGGTTTGGTGCTCACTATCCATCATCAACATAAGCATTCTATATACTATTGCGGAATAATAAACATACGTTGTTCATTATAATAAAGTCTTATACAATACCCCAAGGTCTATTACCTTAACATAAACATACCTTACTTAAGTTACATAAAGTAACACAAAAGGTTTACATAAACATCAAACATAGTATTTCATGATACTTAAACATTTATAATAACTATTCTTGGACCTTTCCCTTGCCCTTGTCCTTCTTACTTGAACTCTCTGGCTTAGCTGAAATAAATGTCATGATATAGCAAGGGTAAGCAACTAATTTGCTTAGCAAGTTTAAGTACAAAGAAGATATATCATGATTAGTAAGAAATTTATCGTTCAATGTTCAACAATAGAAATTAATTGCGAAAGAACAAGAATTAAGTCTTGATAACTGAATGTTCGGATAACAGATACTGAGTGGTCATAATGACCATGAACATATGCTAAGGTTGTCAGCATTTAAACTGGTCCTTTTAATAAGTTTTGGTAATCAAGGGGATCAGCCTTTCATACCCGGTGTATTATGCATAAACACTTAATTTACGAGTAATAATTATTTTTCAATAATGCTTTAATCAAATTGTTCTTTTTCTCAGTCTTGAGTCCTTACCAAATCAATTGGTGAAGAAAAGTTTTTAACAACATATTTGATCTAGCCGATACAATGATCATAGATCCATATTTTAAACAGTGCATGAATAAAAGAACTTTAACTAATTCACAGTTCAATAATAATAGAACAGGAATTTAATTGCACTGAGCGCGAGCATCAATAATCAATATGGATGTGAATAATAAACAATAATTATTCACTAACATGCTTTGAAAAGAATAACTCAAGTTTGAGTTAGAGAACTTGCCTTGACTGCGATCTACTGCTATACAATTTAATTTAATCTCTTTATTGTAAAGACCTATCATTGTTAAGATTGATCTTACAATCAGCATATCATACTTTATATTATAATACAATTGCTCTATCAGCAATTTACTTATCCACATAATCAATTATCTGAAAACATTCTTATTATTATCATTCTTTGATAATATATTATTTACTTTGTCATATTTCTTATGATTTAACACTTAATCTTTCCTTTTATTAGTCTCTTCTTTATAATCTAGTAATATGAATACTAACATCATAGTCTAGATTATACAAACATGCAATCCAGCCACCTGGATTGACTAATCCAGCAAACTGAATTCAACAAACTTTCAATCCAGCAAGACCGGATTCTAAATCCTTCAATCCATCAAACTGGATTCTAAATCTTTCAATCCAGCAAACTGGATTCAACATTTTTTCCAATCCAGCAAACTGGATTCCATATCTCTTTTACGAAAATACCAAATCAACTTATTATTTTTCTATCCTTTGGCCATACTTATATACATGTATTTCATACACAAAAAGTATTTTTCCGTAATTTTTCAATTTCTTTTACTATTTTTCAAAAATCATTTTTAGTGCGTGGCTTAAGAAATTAGCCCCATCATGCTCAACTCCAGAAATTCCCATCTCTTGGCATAACCTCATACATGCTAACGTGACCCTCCAGTTTAAATTTCGTGGCCATCGGAGTTATAGAACTCCGGTTATAGCAATTTTCGTCCGAAAAATCTAAATATTGAAATGATCATAACTTGGTCATTTTAAGTCGGAATGAGCTCATTTTTGGACAGGAGCTACTTTATGACATATATTTTCATGTCCCAAAAGGCCGGAATTTATTTCATATTTTAAGTGGCCGAAATTGCCCTTTCAAAATTTTGGGCAGACCCCGTTTTGGGATTTTTAGCTTTTACCTACTTTGCTAAATTCAGTCCATACGGAAATCTACAACTCCTTTTTAGGTGATTCCACTTGGGTTTGAAAGATAACTCATCATATTACTCTCCCAAATTTTTCCAGAATTTTTAAATGCCAGACAAATGACGAAAATACCCCTTGCTTTGACTGACAAAAAATAGTTTATTTTTCTTTCAAAAGACCAAACTGTTTTTGCTAAAACAGTTGCTACCACTTGTGTATTCAACATTTTTGAATGCTACCACTTGGGTTTAGTAGTTAACCTACATATCTAGCACCCCTCTTTGACGGATCACAAAAAGAAGGTGTAGATCAAAAACGGTAGTCGATCAAAGGATGTGAAAAAAATTAGAGTTTTCTTACAAAACAAAACTAGTTTCTTTTCTATCCTTTTGATTCACTTTCTAACACTCAAATATGTTAGATCCATACATGAAACCATATAAAACATGTAGATAGAGGGTTTTAGACCTCTAGATCATAAACCTTAGATAACCAAAATCAACCAAAATAAAAAGAATAAGCTAGATTAGTTTTCACCTTGATTTTTGGGCACACTTTCTCTTTCTTCCAAAGTAAGAGATAAACTTTGGGTGCATAAATGGTGAATTTTCTTCCTCTTTCTCTCCTCTTCCCCACCGAACTTCTCTCTCTCTCTCTCTCTTTCTCTCTCTTTCTCTTATGCTTTGCTTTGTTAACTAAAGAAAAAGTAAGATGAGATAAAATAAAAGATGAAAGAGAAGAAAGTTTAATGGGTTGGACAAAAATATATAGATACATTAGTATATCTATATCTAATCCACTAACATATCTCCTCTCTCTCTCTCTTAATTATTACAAGATTACTTACTAATATGTTGGCCCCATAAACAAAATGACACATAGCCCATTAAGTAAATATCTTTTGGAATTTGGGAGCTTGTAATGATGACATTCATTCCCCCTTTATTCTCTCCTTGCTTGGCCGGCCAAGTGGCCTTCTTATCCCCAAGTCTTGCTTTTGCTTTTATGGAAAAATCTAGCATACAAAATGTCTAAAGTACCCTCATCAATTGGGCTACAAGTTGGGCCATAAAAAAATTGTTTTGGGCTTTCCATAAATAACCTATTGGACTTTTAATTAACTAGTTTGACTTACTAAATAATATGAACTTGGGCCTCCACTCTTAAATAACTATGCTACTAGCATACTTGCCCATTAAATTCAATGGTGGGCTAGCTCAACAATTAAATTATCTACAAGTTCAATACTTAAATAATTATTGGGCTTGTTTAAACTACTAGCCATCCTTAGTAATATTAACCCTATTATCTCATGAACTATTACTCATTATTATTGATATTTACACACTCACATCAATTAATAATGTTAATTAACTTACATAACCCAATTAGACTTGTAAGACCCCAACTTTTATAAATAAAGATGAATTTTCTATAAATATCATTTTTGAATATTATGGAGTTAATTTGATATAATGTTATAGTTGTGGGTAATATTTATAAATTTTGCAAAGTAAGCAAGTTGTTATAAAATATTCGTTTGGTCGGAGAATATTCTTTTTGTCGGGGAATATTCGTACGACGGCACAATCATTGGTGGACCCCACAACGGAATTATTGTCGGATTGAGAAAACGACAGAATTATCTTTCTATAAAAATAACGGCTGAGGTGTTACCGTTAAAACCGTTAAAACTGTTGAACTACTCGGTAGTAAAAGTACAGTAATACGCGTGGTTGCATAGTAGCACACGGTATTGATTATTGATGCTTACGTGAGAAGTCACTCAGCTATACTCAATTATTACTACAGTAATTGCTGCATCATATCTCTTAAATTATTGTCATAGTATCATCTGTATAATATGTTATATTATTGAGACGTTGTGGTAAGTTTGGTTATTTTATGGGGGGCCATATGTCATCATCTAAGAGTCTCTTCGTCAATAGTAATTACCGTCGTCAATAGTAATTACTGTCGTCAATAGTAATTACCGTCGTCAATAGTATTTACCTTGGTCAATAGTAATTACCTTCGTCAATAGTATTTACCTTGGTCAATAGTAATTACCTTCGTCAATAGTATTTACCTTGGTCAATAGTAATTACCTTCGTCAATAGTATTTACCTTGGTCAATAGTAATTACCTTCGTCAATAGTATTTACCTTGGTCAATAGTAATTACTTTCGTCAATAGTAGTTGTCCCTTCAATATTACCAAGAGTCATTTGACCATTCGTTAAGACCAAGAGTCATTTGACCCTTCGTTAAGACCAAGAGCCACCCTCAGTTTTTCTATAAATAGAGGCCTAGGGCTTCATTATTTTTCACGAATTCATTCAAGCTATAGAGAGAGAAAGTATAGAGAGAATAAGAGAGAGAGAGACTAAAAGTATTCTGCTACATCACTTTTCCAATATCCAGTTCTTTTAAGGTAGGGAATATTATTTCTTTTATATTCATGAAGAGAACTTCTGTTATTCCATTCGTTATTATTCTGTTGGAATAACCAGTATACGCGGTCTACCCTATACTTGGTGACATTCTTCTATTATTCTGTTGGAACATCCTGTCTGTGTGTTTTACACCGGACCTGGTTCCGTTTATTATTCTGTTGGAACATCCTGTCTGTGTGTTTTACACCGGACCTGGTTCCGTTTTATTATTATTCTGTTGGAATATCCTGTCTGTGTGTTTTACACCGGACCTGGTTCCATTATTTATTATTCTGTCGGAATATCCTGTCTGTGCGTTTACGCCGGACCTGGTTCCATTATTTATTATTCTATTGGAATAACCTGTCTGTGCGGTCTATCGCATGCATGGTGATTTCTTTTGTTATTCCATTCTTTATTGTACTCAGTTGGTTAAGTTTTGACTTCTATACTCCATGAAATTTGTGGAATATCCTTGATAGTTGCGTTTCATCCAGTATCTTTTCAAGAAAATATTCTTCTAAGCATTCTTGAATTTTACTCCACAATGCAGTATCATGTTGACAATTTGGACGTTGTTAATTCCTGGATAAATTAATTCTTGAACTTGTTTTATTGAATTCTTATATCATTGTCATCATCCTCATGTTTATAAAATGTTGAAAGTCATCTGTGGCATGTAGTGCATAGATGGACTTGGTATGATTATGACCAGGGATTATTCGGTATAATCATGACCGTAATGTTACAAATGATGTGGTAAAAGTCCTCATTGGCCCGTAGTGCATTGATGGACAGTTGTTGGCATGATCATGACCATTAATGAATACACGAATATCCTTGGCCGTAGTGCAGGGGTGATTCGATGATGTGGATTATTTTATTAAGCTGAGTCTCAGCGATCGCAGTGTTGAAAAACCTTTTAAATCATAAAAGATAGTAGAGTTTATTTTCTACTTGACTCTTTTAATGGATTGCTTGTTCCGCTGCAGTTAAACTTGATGTCTATTATATTTTATCAGTTTAACATTGTTGAAGGCTAATGATAATTTATTCTGCATTATCTTAGTCATAATATTTCTTACTGGGCTAGTTGAGCTCACCCTTTCTTTCACTGTTCTCTTCAGGAAATGAGAACGTAGCTGGGACAAGTCGGGGTACGGAGTGATGGTCCGAATGATAGTATTAGTTAGTAGTCCTCACTATTCTATGTAATGGTGTGTTAATAAATGTAATGAGGACTCCTTTTGAGTATGAATACTCTCTAGAAGATAATATTTGTATTCAAACTCACAGTTTATGTTTTGTCGTATTGTACACGACAGATGTATTAATCAGTTGTATTTGTATTCTGTACTATGTATCTGACAACCCAAGATGGGTGATGTATACCTAATTTTGGGGGCGTCACATTTGGTATCAGAGCTATAAGTATCTCGCTGGTGACTGTTGATGATGCACCGAATAGACTATTCTGCGTGGCAAACTGATAGGTATCAATGTAAGGTGCTGACATAGGGTGTCCAGAGTCACATTTGGTATCAGAGCTTAGGGATATGATCCCTGGCTAAGATGTGAGAATAGAACTAGGAGGGGAGAGACGGGGAATTCCTTCGCTAGTATGGCATACCTAAGTTTATTTGCATGGTATTTAATTGGTCGGTCATAATATAAGGATAATATATGACATATCAATTAATTTTTATTTTGTGGCAGTATCTGAAAATGGCATCCGAGAATGTTGAGAATAGCAATGGAGCACAGACGACTGTTGATTCACCACACATCAATAATCATGATAATGTGCATCAGGAAGGTGTCAATCCTCATGCAAACAACAACACTGACCAAATGATGAATGATCAAATGTTCAGAGGCTTTATGCAATTCATGCAACAACAGGTGAAAGCGGCTCCTGTCCACAACGTAGGTGGAAATACTGGAAACTCTCAGGCGGTCACCGCTAAACAGTTTAAGGAGCTGGGACCACCGGAGTTTAAGGGAGAACCCAAACCACTTGTAGCTGAAACATGGATAAAGCAGATCACCAAGATATTTGATGTCTTGGGTTGCTCCGAGGAGCAAAAGGTTCCCTTTGCCGCCTTTATGTTGCGAGGAGAGGCAGATTACTGGTGGGAATCGATAAAGCGTACTCAACCTGCCGCACTGAAGATGTCTTGGGAGAAGTTCCAAGATCTGTTTAACGACAAATACTTTCCCGAGAGTATTCGTCACATGAAGGAGGTGGAGTTCATCAAATTGGAGCAGAATAATATGACCGTGTCGCAGTACGAGGCAAAATTTGCGGAGTTATCCCGGTTTGCGTCCCACCTGGTGGATAATGAAGAAAGAATGACGCGGATGTTTTTAAGAGGTTTGAAGCCGGAGATACGTCAACATCTTGTTTCTCATAAACTGTGTTTGTATTCAGATGTTGTAAATAGGGCTCAGTTGGTGGAGCGCGATAACGAGATAACGCAACCAAAAGAGAGCAGCCGGCAAAATGATAATACCAGTGAGAGCAGTCATCGAAGCGGTGACAACAAGCGTGGAGGGAATCAACAGGCCAGAAATGGTAACCACTTCGGTGGTAATCAGGGCCAAAACAATAAGAATGGACATTTTAAGAAGAGGAGATTCAACAATGATGGAAAGACGTCAGCACCAGCACCTGTCGTTAAGGAAGGAGAACGACCACCTATCATATGTTTCAAATGCGGAGGGGAGGGGCACATCAGTCCAAACTGCGCGATGCCGTCCAAAGCATGTTATAATTGTGGAAGAGAAGGTCATTTAGCCCGATTTTGTCGTTTACCGAAGACAAATTCAGCTAGGATGGAGGCACCAAAGGCCGTCCCAGAAAAGTCAAAACCGGTTGTGCAAGGGAGAGCGTTTGTTGTGACCTCCCAGAACGCAAGGAACCCGAATGAGGTCATCACGGGTAAGCTTATCATAAACTCTAACGAAGTCTATACTTTATTTGATACCGGTTCAACCCATTCTTTTATTTCTCCTACTTGCGCTCATCGATTAAATTTGATTCCGGAGAAATTAGACTTTGACTTAGCAATTGAAACTCCATTGGGAGAAACCTTCATTACATCCACGGTTTATAAGTCTTGTTTGGTTCAAGTTGGTACCCACACATTACCTGTCGATCTTATTTCATTAAAAATACTTGCATTTGACGTGATTCTAGGGATTGATTGGTTAACTACTCATCATGCAAAAATTGATTGTTTTCGTAAGGTTGTTAGCTTTCATATTCCTAATCGACCTATTATGCGAATTCAAGCAACCAAACCATTAAAATCAATCGCTGTCATCTCAAGCCATAAAGCTATTCGTTTATTGAAAAACGGATGTCAAGCTTTCTTAGCTCATGTCACAGATCTAAACAAAAATACGTCAGCTTTGAATGATATTTCTGTTGTTAATAAATTTCCTGACGTATTTCCCGAAGAACTTCCTGGCCTACCCCCAGAGCGTGAAATTGAATTTTGTATCGACCTTGAACCCGGTACAAAACCCATTTCCAAAGCCCCATATCGAATGGCTCCTATTGAACTTCAGGAGTTAAAGACCCAACTGCAGGAATTGTTAGACATTGGTTTTATTCGTCCTAGTACTTCTCCTTGGGGTGCTCCTGTTCTGTTCGTGAAGAAGAAAATGGGAGTATGCGACTTTGTATTGATTATCGGGAGTTGAATCATGTCACCATCAAAAATAGGTACCCATTGCCACGTATTGATGACCTGTTTGACCAGTTGCAAGGAGCACAATTCTTTTCAAAGATCGATCTTCGTTCTGGATATCATCAGCTGAAGGTTAGAACTGAGGATATTCCAAAGACGGCTTTTAGAACTCGGTACGGGCATTATGAATTCTTAGTTATGTCTTTTGGATTGACTAATGCTCCTGCTGCCTTCATGGATATGATGAACAGGGTATTTAAGGAATATTTGGATCACTTTGTGGTCGTCTTTATCGATGACATCCTTGTTTATTCCAAAAGCCGTGAAGATCATGAGCAACACTTGAGGCTGGTACTCCAAAAGCTTCGTGAATACAAACTTTATGCCAAGTTGAAGAAATGCGAGTTCTGGCTGGAAGAGGTAGCATTCCTTGGGCACGTAGTATCAAGTCGTGGAATATCTGTTGACCCGGCAAAGATTGAAGCTATTCAAAGCTGGGAGCAACCTAAATCAGTGACCGAGGTACGTAGCTTTCTTGGTTTAGCTGGTTATTATCGGAGATTCGTGGAAGGATTTTCTCGAATCGCTACTCCATTAACTCAGCTGACTCGGAAAGATACAAAGTTTGGTTGGAGCGAAGAATGTGAGCAGAGTTTTCAAGAACTCAAGAGGAGACTCATTTCAGCACCTGTTCTAACAATACCATCTGGCTCGGAGGGATTTGTCATCTACAGTGATGCTTCGAGCAAAGGGTTGGGATGCGTTCTCATGCAACATGGAAAAGTCATAGCCTATGCATCAAGACAACTCAAGGAATATGAGAGGAATTATCCTACTCATGATCTAGAGTTGGCAGCTGTTGTCTTTGCACTTAAAATTTGGAGGCATTACTTGTATGGGGAGAAAGTGGAGATCTTTACGGATCATAAAAGTCTCAAATATTTCTTCACTCAAAAGGAACTCAACATGCGACAACGACGTTGGCTTGAACTGTTGAAAGATTATGATCATACCATTCAATACCATCCTGGAAAAGCGAACGTGGTAGCTGACGCATTGAGTAGAAGATCATATGCGGGTACAAGTGCAATATTAACAACGCAAAGGCCCATTTTGTGTGACTTGCAAAGGATGGAGATAGAGTTGAAGACTCCAGGGACCCATGTGATGATGGCGAATATACGAGTAGAACCGACTTTAATCGATAAAGTTAAAGCTGCTCAAGCTACAGACCTGGAGCTGATGCGTATGAGGAAGAAAGTGCAAGAAGGTTCTATGCCGGAAGCAAGAATCGATGAAGAAGGAATACTTCGAGTCAACTCCAGACTTTGTGTTCCTAACAACCCTGATTTAAAGTATGAAATCATGATGGAGGCGCACAACACACCATTTGCAATCCATCCTGGAAGTACCAAAATGTATCATGATCTTCGTCATACATTTTGGTGGAGCAATATGAAGAGAGAGATAGCGTTGTTTATCTCAAGGTGTCTAACTTGTCAACGAGTCAAAGCGGAGCATCAAGTACCAAAAGGTCCATTGCAACCACTTGAAATTCCAGAATGGAAGTGGGAGCACATTACCATGGATTTCGTTACCGGTCTTCCTAGGGTTTCTCAAGGTATTGATGCGATTTGGGTCATTGTTGATAGATTGACCAAGTCTGCTCATTTCTTACCGATACGAGAAACTTATACACTTGAACGTCTTGCTCGTATGTACATAAACGAGATTGTAAGACTGCATGGTATGCCAGTATCCATAGTTTCTGATCGAGACCCAAGATTCACTTCACGATTTTGGGTTAGTTTACAAAAAGCTATGGGCACGGAGTTACGATTTAGTTCAGCATATCATCCTCAGACGGACGGACAATCAGAGAGGACTATTCAAACTCTTGAAGATCTATTAAGACTCTGTGTCTTTGACTTCAAGGGAAGTTGGGACAAGTTCTTACCATTGGTGGAGTTTTCCTACAACAACAGTTATCAAGCAAGTATTGGCATGGCTCCATTCGAAGCATTGTATGGAAGAAAATGTCGTTCTCCAGTATGCTGGGATGAGGTGGGTGAAGCAACGTTGTTGGGACCGGAGTTGGTACGTATGACTACAGAAAAGATTCAAACGATCCGACAACGTATAAAAACCTCACAAGATCGACAAAAGAGTTATGCTGATCTTCATCGAAAGGACGTGGAATTTGATGTAGGAGATCATGTGTTCTTACGTGTTGCTCCATGGAAAGGAGTTACGAGATTTGGAAAGAGAGGAAAGCTAAATCCTCGATTCATCGGTCCATTTTTAATCCTCGATCGAGTAGGAACTGTGGCTTATAGACTCGCTTTACCGCCAAGTATGTCTCGTGTTCATAACGTTTTCCACATATCCATGTTACGCAAATATGTGGAAGACCCGAACCACATTATTGAGTTAGAACCGGACGAAATAGCGGAGGATTTGACGTATGAAGAAGTTCCTGTTCAAATCTTGGATAAGAAGGAACATATTCTACGCTCCAAGGTTATACCTCAAGTCAAAGTTTTGTGGAGAAACCACGATGTTGAGGAAATGACTTGGGAGTTAGAATCAGAAATGAAATCAAGGTATCCTTACCTCTTCGACATACCAGGTACGTACCCTAATTTCGAGGGCGAAATTTCATAAGAAGGGGAGGTTGTAAGACCCCAACTTTTATAAATAAAGATGAATTTTTTATAAATATCATTTTTGAATATTATGGAGTTAATTTGATATAATGTTATAGTTGTGGGTAATATTTATAAATTTTGCAAAGTAAGCAAGTTGTTATAAAATATTCGTTTGGTCGGAGAATATTCTTTTTGTCGGGGAATATTCGTACGACGGCACAATCATTGGTGGACCCCACAACGGAATTATTGTCGGATTGAGAAAACGACAGAATTATCTTTCTATAAAAATAACGGCTGAGGTGTTACCGTTAAAACCGTTAAAACTGTTGAACTACTCGGTAGTAAAAGTACAGTAATACGCGTGGTTGCATAGTAGCACACGGTATTGATTATTGATGCTTACGTGAGAAGTCACTCAGCTATACTCAATTATTGCTACAGTAATTGCTGCATCATATCTCTTAAATTATTGTCATAGTATCATCTGTATAATATGTTATATTATTGAGACGTTGTGGTAAGTTTGGTTATTTTATGGGGGGCCATATGTCATCATCTAAGAGTCTCTTCGTCAATAGTAATTACCGTCGTCAATAGTAATTACTGTCGTCAATAGTAATTACCGTCGTCAATAGTATTTACCTTGGTCAATAGTAATTACCTTCGTCAATAGTATTTACCTTGGTCAATAGTAATTACCTTCGTCAATAGTATTTACCTTGGTCAATAGTAATTACCTTCGTCAATAGTATTTACCTTGGTCAATAGTAATTACTTTCGTCAATAGTAGTTGTCCCTTCAATATTACCAAGAGTCATTTGACCCTTCGTTAAGACCAAGAGTCATTTGACCCTTCGTTAAGACCAAGAGTCACCCTCAGTTTTTCTATAAATAGAGGCCTAGGGCTTCATTATTTTTCACGAATTCATTCAAGCTATAGAGAGAGAAAGTATAGAGAGAATAAGAGAGAGAGAGACTAAAAGTATTCTGCTACATCACTTTTCCAATATCCAGTTCTTTTAAGGTAGGGAATATTATTTCTTTTATATTCATGAAGAGAACTTCTGTTATTCCATTCGTTATTATTCTGTTGGAATAACCAGTATACGCGGTCTACCCTATACTTGGTGACATTCTTCTATTATTCTGTTGGAACATCCTGTCTGTGTATTTTACACCGGACCTGGTTCCGTTTATTATTCTGTTGGAACATCCTGTCTGTGTGTTTTACACCGGACCTGGTTCCGTTTTATTATTATTCTGTTGGAATATCCTGTCTGTGTGTTTTACACCGGACCTGGTTCCATTATTTATTATTCTGTCGGAATATCCTGTCTGTGCGTTTACGCCGGACCTGGTTCCATTATTTATTATTCTATTGGAATAACCTGTCTGTGCGGTCTATCGCATGCATGGTGATTTCTTTTGTTATTCCATTCTTTATTGTACTCAGTTGGTTAAGTTTTGACTTCTATACTCCATGAAATTTGTGGAATATCCTTGATAGTTGCGTTTCGTCCAGTATCTTTTCAAGAAAATATTCTTCTAAGCGTTCTTGAATTTTACTCCACAATGCAGTATCATGTTGACAATTTGGACGTTGTTAATTCCTGGATAAATTAATTCTTGAACTTGTTTTATTGAATTCTTATATCATTGTCATCATCCTCATGTTTATAAAATGTTGAAAGTCATCTGTGGCATGTAGTGCATAGATGGACTTGGTATGATTATGACCAGGGATTATTCGGTATAATCATGACCGTAATGTTACAAATGATGTGGTAAAAGTCCTCATTGGCCCGTAGTGCATTGATGGACAGTTGTTGGCATGATCATGACCATTAATGAATACACGAATATCCTTGGCCGTAGTGCAGGGGTGATTCGATGATGTGGATTATTTTATTAAGCTGAGTCTCAGCGATCGCAGTGTTGAAAAACCTTTTAAATCATAAAAGATAGTAGAGTTTATTTTCTACTTGACTCTTTTAATGGATTGCTTGTTCTGCTGCAGTTAAACTTGATGTCTATTATATTTTATCAGTTTAACATTGTTGAAGGCTAATGATAATTTATTCTGCATTATCTTAGTCATAATATTTCTTACTGGGCTAGTTGAGCTCACCCTTTCTTTCACTGTTCTCTTCAGGAAATGAGAACGTAGCTGGGACAAGTCGGGGTACGGAGTGATGGTCCGAATGATAGTATTAGTTAGTAGTCCTCACTATTCTATGTAATGGTGTGTTAATAAATGTAATGAGGACTCCTTTTGAGTATGAATACTCTCTAGAAGATAATATTTGTATTCAAACTCACAGTTTATGTTTTGTCATATTGTACACGACAGATGTATTAATCAGTTGTATTTGTATTCTGTACTATGTATCTGACGACCCAAGATGGGTGATGTATACCTAATTTTGGGGGCGTCACAAGACTTGTCTTATTCAAGTTTATTGAATACTTACTTAGGGTTTAACCTCTTAAATCTATTTCCTAGATTATTAAAATACTTAAGTTAGTTCACTAACTTATATAACTTATTAGTGAGACTTTCTTTAAATATTATATCATACTAACCACATAATCATGTCATCATCCATAAAATATTATTGATTAGGTAATACTTATTTACAATGTATTACAGAAATTCTTGGTTATTACATTAACCTTAGGGTTTTTCTAATGCTACGCTAAAACTGTTCAACAATTAACATTACACATATACAATACATACCTATAATACTGAAATACAATTGTTATATTATTAATATTCAGATTCCTTATTCAAAATCCAAAATTAGGGTTTTGAACTATTTCCGACTTCACTTTTATTCTTAGTCAACTTATAAAAATTAAATTGACTAATCCTACTAAATCCATATCGCATATATTTCAAAATATTAGTACTGATACCAATGTTCATAATAATTAATAATAATAAAAAAATTTATTCGTAAAAATATATATAATTGTCTGAAAATTCTCGGTCTTTACAGTCGTCCCAAGAAATTGGATAACCCTGACAGTTTGGATGATAGCGAGTCAGTTCATTGTCAGCTCATTCCTGACAGTAGGCATTCTGAGTGGACTGACACTCAAGATTGTCAGAAAACCTTAAGAGATTTGAAATTTGGTCTTGCAATTGCTCAAGTCCTTCTTCCGATCTTAGTTGTGCTGCCCTCTCAAAAGGCCATTGATAACATTGATCGTCCATAACTTGTAAGATTTAAAACAAAAAGGAAGATCAAACAAATAAAAGAAATAAATATATAAACGTTCAAATTAAGACCAAATTGATTGAAATCAATATTGGACAATATTATAATAATAATTCCCCGGCAACGGCGCCAAAATTTTTTTGCTCATTTTCACGATCACTAAACACGCGCAAGTATACGCGGTCTAACAAGTACTACAGTGATAAGAAAAGTGTCGTACCCACGAGGAACTATCCCTAATATTTACCAAATACCGACTTTGTATCGCTTAAGTCTTATTCGAACAACTAAAATACAGATGTGTAACTAATCTAGTTATATCTAATTATCAAAACAAGTAAATGGATAATGAATGGTATCGAAGGTGCTATAAGCAAAGGTCATAACTTCACCCCACACTGGCATTTTGTCAACCACCTAGTGAGCTATGTTTCATCAAACTTCCTACCATTCTCTTTTTGGTCTTAGACGTCACGACAATTTGTCGATCGAGAACACACAAGTGCTCATACAACTCTTTCGAGGTGAGTACAAATATATCCTCTCTAGATCCACTTGATAGGGAATAGAACAGAAAAGAACATCCAAGCTAGGCAATAATCCTACACATGTCTATGCAAATTAACCATTACAAGGATTTAAAGCTTAAGTTGTCAATGAGGTCACACATGGTGCATATATATATGTCTATTCTATACACAAATTAGGCAGTCGAATCAAGTTGACAACTCATAATCACATGCCAATATATTAAGGTGTAAATCTACAATCCTTCTTTAAATATCATATAGATTACCAAAATCATCACTAATTTCTTAGCAAGAATCATTAAGCATTAATATATTGAACCAAACCATCTGGTGCCAACCAAAGAGATAAGACATTCAATTCAAATTAACAAAGGGTTCCATTATAACCTTAGAGCCAATAATTAATTCATAGCTCTTGAACTAAATATAAGTAGCAATAAAAACAACATTTATGGATTACAAAATCAAAGGAATTAATGGATAAGAATAAACTCTATCAAAGCTCTTCAGTCTCCAAGAATTTCAATCCATTCAAGCTTTCCAATCCATGTTGCTAATTGCTCTTGAGCTCCATGATATCCCAAGCATCTCCCTAATCTATCTAAACTATATTTACAAACATTACCTAACAGAAAATGGGTACCAGAGAGAGAGAAACTAGTTCCCAGAGGGGGAATATTAGATGTCTTACAAGGAGGCTGCCCCTTTAACATATATACAAGTGTTTTTCATAAAGCTAGGTCAAATCTAGCTTTTCTCTGCCTGGGAACCGGAGGTAGCACTGTAGCGCCAAGATTAAGCCTTGGACCGGCGCTGCAGCTCTGAGTCAGCATAAAAAGACTGGAGGTGGCGCTGCAGCGCCAGTTTATAAAGGAACTGGGGCGCTGCAACGCCGAGATGATGTCACAGTTGGTCAGGTGGGGGCGCTGCAGCGCCGGATTTAAGCCTAGCATAGGCGCTGCAGCGCTGGGGTAGAAAATTGATATTTTTGCCCTTGCAAGCTGGAAAGACCTAATAAGCCCTACAACACATAGGTTAAGCAAAATAGTACCAAAATAATATAAAAGCTGTAAGACCCCAACTTTTTATGAATAAAGATTTAATTTTCTCTAAATATTATTTTGAATGATAAGGTATGATTTGATATAATGTTATAGTTATGGTGAAGTTATCATAAAATATTCATTTGGTCGGGGAATATTCTTTTTATTGGGGAATATCCGTACGTCAGCACAATTATTGGTGGACCCCACATAACGACATAACTGTCGGATATAGAAAGCGACAGAAATAACTTTTCTATAAAAATAACGAAAAAAATTTACCGTTAGCTGTTGAAATACCCGGTCATAAAAGTACAGTAATACGCGTGGTTGTACAGTAGCACACGGTATTGTAAAGTATATCTGATTATTGATGCTTATTGAAGAAGTCACTTAGTTTTATTCAATTATTGCCACAGTAGTTGTTGCACAGTATCTCATATCATTGATTTAATTATTGTCACAGTATCATTTGTATAATATTTTATATTATTAAATCAATAATTTAGATGACACAATTATTCATATTATTATTTGTAATATTGATAATGTCTAGAAAATTTTATCGAGGAAAAGGGTTAGATTATTTAATTGCGCGCCAATAAAGAGAAGTCCTTATCGGAAAGACCCCTCTTTTATGGGAATGATCTGGTTGTTAATATTGTGAGTTATAATATTAATGATGAATAATTGTTGAAAAATTAAAAATGTGTTTATTGAAGATAAATGATTTATGGTAAATATTTATTCAATTTTTGATATAAATAGAAGGGGTTTCATAAATTATTTATCGTAAGTTTGGCTTATTACATTGACCATCACTTACTCATTTTTTAAAATCGTCGGTAGAAAGTTATCTCAGTTTTGTTTTATTATTATTGTAATAGTAATAAAACAGAAAACTTTTTATATAAAACAGAATACTTTTTATATTATATATAAAGTTATTGAAAGTAGTATGCACACAAGCCAATCATGTTGATTATAATGCATATACTTTGTAACAATCTTATTCATTTATTAATAAAAGTATTCATTTACTAAAGGCTTTAATTTATCTATATCGTGTTGTTTTAATAATATGTGATAAACCCATAGTTTTAAGTAATGCTTTTAGAATCATGATGAGATCATGCTAATGAGATCTAAATTCTTAGATAACTTAAAAACTAAAATGTTCCCAATAGATGGATTACTAAAAAGGGGATTAGTGAATTCGAATAGATTGGTACATACGTTGCTTGCTCATTGGATGAGGATGATTGATCTCATGATCATTTGTGTGGAGACACTAAAGCAAGTATGTGGGTACTTATTAGAGAATAAGTTCACTAAACGTGGCTCGCTAAGAAATACCTAATGGAGTTTTACTTACCTATCAATAGGAATTCCTGTAGTGATAGTAGTAGAAGTGATCCTTGGACTTGAGATTATCACAGTATCTTGTGTATGAGTAGTTATACTTGGACTTATTCCTTAAGATCCTTAGGGTATATCAAAGAGTATGCTTGGGTATAATAAGTTGTACATGAAGATAATGTATGATCAATAAAGAATCTACCGCTTCTAGTAAAAAAAGAGAAATATCCTATGTGATTTGATAAATGACAATCCAGTAGTCCTTGGCCAAGCCAGAATGAAATTAGAAACGAGTTTCTAATTTGCATTATTTATAGTTATGCATTTAAGAATCGAAACACATATAATTAAATAAAATAAGATTTAACAGTAAATTCTTGTTTTATATTTAATTGAGACATTGTATGGTGGAAGGATTGAATTATACGGTAACTATTTACTCAAAGGCTCTTTTATGATTAATGTTGAAATCTATATTATCTGAAAAGTCGTTAATCGCTAGGGAGGCTTATCTCTATTGTAGAATCAATATTATTTATTTAAATTAGTTAATAGTTTAATTTATTTATTTAAATAAGATTAGAATTATGCTAATTGATTTATTCACAACCGGTTTAATATGGAGAACCAAAAAGGTCACACCATAAAAGGAAGAATAATTATTTAAGAAGTTAATGACATAATCGTAATAATATGTTAAGTGTATTTAATTTAATCTATGGTGATAGAATAAATTAAATATCTTAATATTTATTATTTAATATTTTGAAAATATAAAAAATTAATTAATAAGAGGAGTTTTATTAATATTATTACAATTATTATTATTTTAATTTCTAAATGAGTTTGTGAATTAATTTAATATAAGTTCTCTCCTTTATTCCTAATAAGATTAGGATGCTAATTAATTAAAAGAATTTAATTAATTATCCCTTATAAAATTAGGGAGTTTAATTAATTGAATTGAATTAATTAAATAATACACTTATTTCTAATTAGATTAGAAGGGTTAACTGATATCTAATATAAGAGGAGTCTTATATCAGATATCAATAAGATGTAATTCTAATTGTTGGAGAGTACGTCCTTTTTCTATAGAGATAGAAAACTAGGGTTTTGCCAAATACCTATCTTCTTGAATATTTCTTCTTCCTTGGTGGATCACCTCTAGAGGCCAAACACTTGGGTGGCTAACGTTGATCAAAGGAAGGAATCAAACCCGGTGGATTCAAGTTAAACGTGAAAAGGATTTGGAGCTGAACTTGTACTTGAGGAAGCTCAAATCTTCAAGGGTATAATTCTTGTTCTTCATCTTTTCGTTTAATTAATAATTGTGCATAAAGGATGATCCAGGTATATGGTTTGTAAAATAGTAAAACTCTGTTTTTCCATGCTTCTGCTTAATTTGTGCAATTTGATTATGTTCATGAATCTTACAAATCTAACACTGACATCAGAGCCAAACCTTTATACGAGTTATTAATTGTTCAGATTCAATTTGTATGTTGATATGTGTTTAGAACAAATTTTTTGGGCATAATTATTGGTATAGAATCATGTTTTTGGAGAAAAACTGCACAATTCACAAACTGAAAAAATAGATTCTGGAGTAATTCTAAATATATATTTTTTATTATTATTTTTATTAAGATAAAAAGTTTATTTTAATTAAAATTAAATTAAATATTTTTTCAGTAATTCTAAATTAAAAATAAAAGAGTTTATTTTTATTTGGAATTGGAATCCACGTTTCTTTGAATAAAAGAGTTTATTCAAAAGTTTTTTTTAATAACTTGGAATGATTCCACGTTTGTTTGAATAAAAAAATTTATTCAAAAGTTTTATATTAACTTAGAATTGGATTCCATGTTTGTTTGAATAAAAGAGTTTATTCACATATGAAATATGATTCCATGTTTCCTAGAATAAAGAAGTTTATTCACATATAGAATAGGATTCCATGTTTCCTAAAATTAAAGGTGTTTAATTTTAATAAGGAATATGATTCAACATATTTTATTTTTCTAGTAATTTTAAGTTAAAATAAAAGGTTTTATTTTGTACTTGAAATTGGATTTACTTGTTAATTAAAATAAAGGAGTTTATTTTGATTGGGAATTTGATTAAAAATAATGGAATTTATTTTTATTCAAAATTGGATAAAATAAAATAATAAAATTTATTATGATTTTGATTAAAAATAAAGGAGTTTGTTTTGTTTCAAAATTGGATTTTATGCTAATTAAAATTGCTCATTAAATCGATATCAATGTATATATTGAATGTTTATTATTTATGAGATGCATGTTATTTATTGATACATATGATGATGTGTACGATAATAAATAGGATTGATTATGGACAATTGACCAATGTGACTGGATTTTATTTTAGTTAGATGCATGAATGTATTGGTTTTATTAAATGGGGTTTGCGTATCTCGTCTTCTCTAAAATTTTCTTAATGTAAATTCTATCTCCCTCTTTTGTACTTTCCCTTGACTGTTGATCAAGGTTTCTATTTATTTTAAATAGTTTTGTAATAGGAATAGTTAGAATTAATTTTGAAGAATTGGAGATCAAGGAGCAAGGAGCGCTTGAAGACCCGTTTGTAATGGAGCCCGGGTTTAAATGTAATAGCTATATTTAAATTTAATTCTTGCACCCTAAGCTTGATCTCTTGGTTCACTTGGCGGCTCTAATGAACCAAACTAGAATAAAGTCCATAATCAATATGGGTAGAATATAGTACTCTATATGCTCATGCTTATACTATATATATATATATATATATATATATATATATATATATATATATATATATATATATATATATATATATATATATAATGCAAACATGCTTCGCATGTTAATTAATATGACGCACATTTTATATATATATATATGTGCATGCGCGCTAATCAAGATAAGACAAAAATTATAACAAACACCTCAAATTATTTATATTAAGTAGTAACGTTCAAAGATATTTAGAATATCGAACGTCGCCTTCTTGTATGGTAAAACAATAGAGTATTAAATATTTAATATGAGCTTGTTGTGCATACACAAGGCAAGTATTAAATATTTAAGATGTTGTTTTATCACATTTAATGCTTATAAATCGAATGAACGATGCTGTTTTGTTGTGCACACACAAGGACAATGTTTTTCATTTGAATATATGGAAGTGCTAGGTATGACTTAACTTAGATCATTTTAGTTCGGATGTACACACACTTGACCATTATGATCTAAGAGGCAAAATACAAGGAGTTGCATAGTTGATGTAATTGACAAGAGTTGTCTACCTATTTATTTATATATAGTTTGTTATGCACACACAAGACTATATATATTTGAAATGGGGTCCTCATTCTCACTAGCATATCTTTAATTAGATATTGCCGAACTATATATATTGAGGGTAATATAGTTTGATGAAAATAGTGGGAGACACCAATTTAAAACAAGACCTAAATTATTTTGGTAATTAATTAAAGAATGTATGCTAAAATGTTATTAAGTACAAATTCATTACAGAATTTTACAATGTCTAAATTACTATCACTGCGAAACATATAAGTTGTTAATTAACCAGACCGAATTAAACGGATTGGTAAAGGAATTTGAGAATAGTTCTCACGGTTGAAAAGTTATCTTATGTCCTTAATGCGCCTATCCATGCAATGGTTACAGACAATGTCTCTGAGGAAGACATTGCTGATTTTAGAAAGTGGCAAGATGATGCAAAGTTGACTCAATGCATCATACTCGCATTCATGAGTAACGAGCCTTAGTGTCAGCATGAAACTATGGATGCTCCTACTATACTCCTGCACGTCAAGTAGTTGATGGTGAGGAAAGTAAGACTAATAGATATCAGATATCTAAGGAGCTCTTTCGATCTAGAATGACCAACGACACTACAGTACAGACACATGTCCTAAATATGATCAATTTGATTGAATAATTAGGACAACAGGATTTGTTATGGATGGAGAGTTGAACCAAGATTTGATCTTGCACTTACTCCCGGAAACTTATACCCTAAACTTACTTTAGGATGTCAGGATAGATTGGTACATACCTTGCTTGCTCATTAGATGAGGATGATTGATCTCATGATCATTTGTGTGGAGACATTAAAGCAAATATATAGGTGCTTATTGGAGAATAAGTTCACTAAACGTGGCTCGCTAAGGAATACCTAATGGAGTTTTACTTGCCTACCAATATAAATTCCTGTAGTGATAGTAGTACAAGTGATCATTGGACTTGTGTATGATGAGTTATACTTTGACTTATTCCTTAAGATACTTAGGATATATCAAAGGGTATGCTTGAGTATAATAAGTTGTGCATGGAGATAATGTATGATCAATAAAGAATCTACCACTTCTAGTAAAAGAAGAGAAATGTCCTATGTGATTTGATAAATGACAATCCAGTAGTCCTTGGCCAAGGCAGAATGAAATTAGAAAGGAGTTTCTAATTTGCATTATTTGGAGTTGTGCATTTAAGAATCGAAATACATATAATTAAATAAAATAAGACTTGACAATACATCCATATCTTATATTTAATTGGGACATTGTATGGTGGAAGGATTGAATTGTAAGGTAACTATTTACTCAAAGGCTCTTTTATAATTAATGTTGAAATCTATATTATCTAAAAAGTCGTTAATCGCTAGGGAGGCTTATCCCTATTGTAGAATGAATATTATTTATTTAAATAAATTAATAGTTTAATTTATTTATTTAAATAAGATTAAAATTGTTCTAATTGATTTATTCACAACCGGTTTAATATGGAGAACCTAAAGGGTCACACCATAAAAGAAAGAATAATTATTTAAGAAGTTAATGACATAATCGTAATAATATGTGAAGTGTATTTAATTTAATCTATGATGATAGAATAAATTAAATAGCTTAATATTTATTATTTAATATTTTAAAAATATTAAATATTAATTAATAAGAGAAGTCTTATTAATATTATTACAATTATTATTATTTTAATTTCTAAAGGAGTTTATGAATTAATTTAATATAAGTAGTCTCATTTATTCTTAATAAGATTAGGAGGCTAATTAATTAAAAAAGTTTAATTAATTATTCCTAATAAAATTAGGGAGTTTAATTAATTGAATTTAATTAATTAAATGATACACTTATTTCTAATTAGATTAGAAGGGTTAACTGATATCTAAAATAAGAGGAGTCTTATATCAGATATCAATAAGATGTGATTTCAATTGTTGGAGAGTACGTCTTTTTTCTATAGAGATAGAAAACTAGAGTTTTGCCAAACACCCATATTCTTGAATATTTCTTCTTCCTTGGCGGATCACCTCTAGAGGCCAAACACTTGGGTGGCTAATGTTGATCAAAGGAATGAATCAAGCCTGGTGGATTCAAGTTGAACACAAAAATGATTTAGAGGTGAACTTGTACCCGAGGAAGCTCGAATATTCAAAGGTATAATTATTGTTCTTCATCTTTTCGTTTAATTAATAATTGTGCATAAAGGATGATCTGGGTATATGGTTTATAAAATTTTAAAACTCTATTTTTTCATGCTGCCGCTTACTTTGTGCAATTTGATTGTGTTCATGAATCTTACAAACCTAACAGTTATTCGTTTTATTAGATTATAAATAGAATATATTATATTTTATATAAAGTTTTCATTTTATTAGAATATTTTATTGCATAGTGAAAATAAGAAAATCAGCCGAATGGCGCCAGTGAAATTTTCGTTCTGTTCACCCATGAATTTTTTTTAAAATAGTATCCTGCTATTCTCCTATAAATAAGATGCTTAGTTTAGAAATGAAAATCACACCAGAATCAAAGAATTCTTCTTCTATAATATTGTGCGTATTTCTTTTGAGCATAAGGATATTTTAAGTATAGCAAATAGTGTAAGTTTTTTTCAAGATTATATCCGCTATACCAGTCGGAATTACTCTCTTACTAAAGTAAGAGATATTATTTTCGTTCAATATTCGTAAGAAATATTATTTTCTTCTGTACTCTATAGTATGTAAGTAATATTATTTCCTTTCATATTCCTAAATCTACACTTATTTTGATAAGTATTATTTCTATACTCCCTGAAATTAGTAGAATATCCTTGAATTTTACGTTTCATCTAATTCTACATTTATTACTTACATGCTACATAGTATGGAAATTTTGATACTAAATGAAGCACAAATTTCAAGGATATTCTACTAATTTCAAGGAGTATAGAGGCAATACTTATCAAAATAAGTGTAGAATTAGGAATATGAAGCGAAATAATATTACTTACATACTATAGAGTATGGAAGAAAATATTATTTCTTACGAATATTGAATGAAAATAATATCCCTTACAACTGTTGAACGAAAATAATATTCCTTATGGATATTGAACGAAGATAATATTCCTTACGAATATTGAATGAAAATAATATTCCTTACGAATATTGAACGAAAATAAAATTCCTTACGAATACGAAATATAATATCGTAAGCGAATATGAAATAAATAATACCCATTACCTTAAAATAAGAGTATTTTTGACTGGTATAGCGGGGATATTCTTGAAAAAAATTTGTACTATTTTCTACACTCAAAGCTTTCTTAAACTTAAAAGAAATATGTTCAATATTATAGAAGAAGAATTCTTTGATTCTAGTGTGATTTTCATTTCTAAACTAAGCATCCTATTTATAGGAGAATGACAAGATACTATTTGGACGTACAGTAAAGGAAAAATCACGGGCGCAGTCACGGGAAAATTCATCAAAAATTTTGATTTTACTATGCAGCACTATGCAATAAAATATTCTAATTAAACGAAAACTTTATATAAAATATTCTATGTATAATCTAATAAAATGAATGACTTTATATATAATATAATATATTTTATTTATAATATAATAAAACAAATAACTTTATAAAAAGTATTCTGTTTTATATATAAAGTTTTCTGTTTTATATAAAATATTTTCTGTTTTATTAGTAATATAATAATAATAAAACAAAAGCTGAGATAACTTTCTACCGGCTATTTTGAAAAATGAGTAAGTGGATGTCCATGTAATAAGCCAAATTTATAACAAATACTTCATAAAAACCCCCTCTATTTATCTCAATTCACTTGGCTTCACTAAACATATTTTTAATAACATTTATTCATCATTAATATTATAACTTACAATATTAACAACCAGATTATTCTCAGGAAAGAGGGGGCTTTCCGATAAGGACTTCTCCTTATTGGCACACAATTAGGTGACCAAACCCCTTTCCTTGACAGAACTTTTTAGACATTGTCAATAATGCAAATAATAATATGAATAACTGTGTCGTCTCAATTATTGATTTAATAATATAAAATATTGTGCAGATGATACTGTGACAATAATTGAATCAATAATATGAGATACTATGCATCAAATACTGTTGTAATAATTGAATAAAACTGAGTGACTTCTCACGTAAGTATCAATAATCAAAGATACTGTACAATACCGTGTGCTACTATACAACCACACGTATTACCGTACTTTTATCACCGGGTATTTCAACAGTTAACGGTAAAAGTTTGGCCGTTATTTTTTAAGAAGTTATTTTTATCATTTTTAACTCCAACAGTAATTTCGTTGTGGGGTCCACCAATAATTGTGCCGTCGTACGGATATTCCCTGATAAAAGAAATATTCTCCGACCAAACGAATATTTTATGAAAACTTGCTTAACTTTGCAAAATTTATAAATATTACTCATAACTATAACATTATATAAAATCCAAACCTTATTATTTAAAATAATATTTAGAGAAAATTAAATCTTTATTCATAAAAGTTGGGGTCTTACACCGGGACTGGAGATTAGATCTCCCGGGGTTATCTCCTATACTGGAACTGGATCTCCCAGGGTTATCTCCGGGGCTAAAAACTGGGTCTCCCGAGGTTATCTCCGGGGTTGGAAACTGATCTCCCGGGGTTATCTCTGGGACTGGAAACTGAATCTCCCAGGGTTATCTCCGGGACAGGAAACTGGATCTCCTAGGGTTATCTCCAGGATTGGAACTAGTGTGACTCCCAGGGTTGTCTTTGGAAGATGATTCTGCCCTGCTGCATGGTTAGTAACATGAATGCAAAATTTTGAGCGTCTACAATTAACAGAATCAGATGTATTTGTACAATCTAAACTAGCAAAAGATTCAGAAGAATACTAGGTAAAAATATCATTGTAGCAGACATGAAAGCCATTGATGAACACTTAACAAAATTGATTGCACAAACAACTAATTTCTTTAAAGCTCAACAAATTCTCTCCAAAGTTAGATTTTTGCAACTGCTTAGAAAATGGATGCATATGGAGTAAAATGTTAGAAATCAGATATGAAGATGAAGATCTGGGTTTTGTTAGTCGAGTAGCGGCCAAAAAATATGACGTCGTATTAAAGGAAAATAACGTCATTTTGCTTGACCGGTAATAGGATTAGCGGCCAGACAAAAATCCAACACAAATTTGAGCGCAATTTAGTCATTACAGTGGCCGCTAGTAGGAGTTTCCCCTGGCCGCTACTCCTAGCAACCGGGTCCATGCCCAAGTTAAGCTTGGGTCTTAAATTTTTGATTGGACGGTAGGAGATTTGTTTGCTGTAATAGTGTGCATAACAAATGTCGACGTCGAAATTTTTATTTGTCCCTTTCTGTTCTTGTCTTTTGGTGTTCTCATGTTAGGTGAGATTTGTTTGAAAAAACAAGTTTGAAAAGGTCTGACGTGTATATATCGACGATTTGACTATAAGAGTCGCCAGTTGGTTATTTTTAAATGGTTGCACCAACTCAACCGAGAAAAGGTTGCACAAAGACCTAGTAATGTGAAACTGTTTAAATGGTCTGCAAAACTAAAATTTGTTAGGGTCCGGGGGCTTGATTAAGCGGAGTGAAGGTGTTAAGCACCCCCCCGACTTCCGTGATAACACGGTTACCACCACTTTTCAATTTAAACTTTATTTGAATGTGTGTGTAGGTCTATGTGCAGTTGTTTGGAAGTAGTGTTATGCCTCGTTCTCACCTATATACAAAAGGTTTAACTTTTGTATAAAAGTTCAATTTTAACGAGATATGGTAATGATGTTTTGTAAAATAGGTTTTTTCAAACCCTTGTGCTCAATAGTAATTGAGGCCTTTGATGCTTCCAGTTTATTATATATTCGGCTTGATTGCTTTTATTTTCAAAATGTGAAGCATCTTATAGAAAATAAGATACATAGCAGTGTCGAACTCCTTGTGGGCATGAGAGCCATATAAGAAAATGTCCATCACGAGAACCGAATCTAGATTCAAAAACTGAATCTGTGATCACATGATTCCTAGGCTCACATGATAAATCAATATGTACAAAAGCTAAAACAAGAACTAGATTTGAAAAAATCTAAACTATTTTAGCTTCATCGGTTTCAGTTTAGTCACCATGAACTGGT
Organism: Panax notoginseng; assembly: GCA_016801055.1. Lineage (NCBI taxonomy): Eukaryota > Viridiplantae > Streptophyta > Magnoliopsida > Apiales > Araliaceae > Panax > Panax notoginseng. The sequence goes on from CM029019.1 coordinate 68,925,479, forward strand.
TAAAGTGAGAAATAGCCAGATTGAGACAAATCTAGCCCGTAGCAAAAGCTAGAAAACGAATTAAATTTGAGTAAATCTAAGTATTCCAGCTTCAACGGTTCCAGTTTAGTCACCATGAACCGGTCAAAGTGAGAAATAACCCGATTTAGGCAAATCTAACCCGCAGGCCAATAAAATAGTTATATATATATATATATATATATATATATATATATATATATATATATATATATATATATACACACACACACACATATATATGAACTATCAACTGCCACGAAGTGAACTCCAGGCCAAACTGAAATGTAGGTAAATTCACCGGATATATATATATATAAGTAGTAAACGCTTCAGATGTATATCTAGACTCAATTAAACATAGTTTGATAAAAAGAGATATATATAAGTATTTATATATATACAAAAGCAGTAAACGCTCTGAATATTATATTCGGGCTCAATCAAAGTATAGTTTGATAATATATATACAAAAGTGATAAAAAGCTCAAAAATCTAAAATATCTTACAGTGGGCTGTCAAGAAGAGTTCAGATAGCTTTTGACGCCTAAAAACTTAGTTTCCACCGAATAAATTTCAATATGTAGCAAAATACGAGCTTACAAGTGTGTAGAAAGAAGAATCACTCAGTTTAGAGCACTCTAGAAGTGTTTATGAGTTGAAATGAACAGAGTTCTCTTGCTCTTTTTTTTAAAATGGCCAACCCAAGGCCTTTATTTATAGACCGGGGAGCCGCGTATCTAACCGCAGTAGCCGCGGGTCTACCTGCGGCTGACCGGGGTGCTCGGGCTCCGCGGGTCCCATCATCTCAAAGTACGTACACTCGTGCAACGCGCTGTCCACTTGAAGCTTCATAACTTTCAATCCGGGCATCCGATTTAGGCGTGTTGTACATTTCTAAAACGCTGTTATCGAGAGCTACACAATGACATTGGATAAGAGGTTGTACGAAGATGGAAGGATGTGTTCATGACCAGATTTTCAAGTCTTCAAATTCTATTCGGTGTGCTGTCTTGTGTAGTAGTCACTCGAGATTTGTGCTATAGTTCTTGTGGGACAATTTGATATGAAATGTGGGTTGAAATGATGTTGAGACGACATGAATGTAGTATCGAGGTGGAAAAATAACGATTTTGCCCCTCACCAAGGTTATCTCCGACTTTGCGCAGATGTAGCAGTCGTTGCTCAGGGTTATCTTTGAGATTGGGCTGCTGTAAGTGTTGAATGTCCTTAGGTTGTCTCTGAGGTGTGCCTGACCTCTCGGGGTTATCTTCGGGGTTAGAACTGAGTGCCTCGGGGTTATCTCCTAGGTTGGAACTAACTTTTCTAAGATTTTCTCCAGAACTGGAACTGCATTCCTCGGGGTTATCTCCAAGGTTGGGACTGAATCTCTTAGGGTTGTCTCAAAGATTGCAACTGAGTATCTCGAGGTTGTCTCTGAGATTAAAAATTGAGTATCCCATGGTTGTCTTTGGGATTGAGCTGATTTGACTTCCAAGGTTATCTCTAGAAGATAATTTTGCCCTCCTGCAAGGTTATTAACAGGAATGTGATGAATAGGTTTTTAACCTATGATTTATATTTATTTAGCTTGTTATATTGTTAGTTTTTGGTTACTTTCATGTTACTTTTGATGGGTTTTGTGCTTGTTGTAGGATAATCAATAAGCTTATCAAGATGCTAGCATTGGAAGGATTTTTCGAGCAATTTTGGACATTCTGACTCCCTAGCACGGGGCGCGCTGTGGTGCTGAGCAAAGCAGTGCGGGACGCGCTAGTGCGTGGTTTCTTTCTATTTGAGTAGCGCGGGCTGCACTATCTGAGAGTATATCATAGCGCGGGGAGCGCTATTACGGGATCTGAGTTGGGCAAGATTAGTTATGTGCTAGAAGATGGGCAGTATTGGGAGCTATTAATTCTTTATGTAATATGATTATAATAAGATTGTGTTATGGTTGTTATTTCATGCTTTTGGGAGTCTTTGACTAATGAAGTTGTTGGTTTTGAAAAGGAGTTGGGTTTCTATTAGAATTTCTTGGTGATGAGTTAGAGTTGGAATAGAATTGGTGGTGTGGAACGGAGGTGAAGATAATATATGCTATGTGTTGAAGAAAAAAAGAATGATTATTATTCAGAGAGACTTCGAGACGAGATTGAAAGGCAAGAGCTTGGAGGAACGAAGAAGAAGAATAATTTCACGAAGATTTCAGAATTGAAGGGCGAGAAGGGTGGTGTATTACTATTTTCCTTTAATTTCAATTTGTGTAATTGGGATGATGTTTTCTTTTATTTATTCAGTATTTAATTCATTAGTTATGAACTAAATTACTTATTATGTTTATGATGGATCGTTAAGTGAAACGATGGTTTTGTAACTTTGATTTCCAGTTTAATAAGCTATTATCCAGTTTATCTATGTTAACTTGAGCTTGAAATTATGAATTGCCTGATCAACGATTCCTGTGGACTTGTATGAACTCGAGAGATGAAGTACGAATCTAGACTTAGTTAATATAGCATGTGTTCATGAATTTTGTGAATGAACAGAATCTTGATGAATGTTAAGGTAGAGATATGCTTGACATCACATGTAATCAAATAAAGGACTTGAACTTAAACCTTCTTTAATTATAATTCGCATAGATATATAGTGAGTTAGCTGATTAAGGTGTTTAACTGAATTCTATCTTAATTGTGGATTTGAGTTAATAAGGTATTAGTGCATTGAGAGGTGGTTAGTACTACGTACGTGTTCTTGGTTAATAAACTGGGATAATGAGTTAAACTGAAATAAAGGTATAATAATCAGAGTGAAGTTGTAAACCTAATTCTCCATTATTTGTTTCAAAATTCAGTTTTTTTTAGAAATTGTTGATTCTTTGGTGATTTTATTCTTTTTAATACTTTTAGTCATAAACTGGAAATTGATTAGTTTAATAAAATTAGGATTAATAGTAAATTGGTAATTGTGAGGTTTAAATTCTTACTAAGTCTATGAGGGAATGATTTTCTACTTACTATTATTTTACTTGTTGACCACGTATACTTGCGTGTTGTGCATAATTAGATTTTACCCAACAAGTGTTTGGCACCGTTGCCTGGGACTTTAGTATAGATTTTATTATTTTGCAATATCAGTTTAATTAGTCCAGTTTTACTTAAACACTTTTTGTTTTTGTTCATCTTATTTCAGGTTTTTGAAGTTGGTTTATCCAAACTCTATCCAAAAACCCAGACTTACTTCCTTTTGAGGACGACATTGAGAGAAGGTTTCAAAGGCTAAGTAAGTGGATTAAGAAAACAAGGGACGACTTCGAAAATTCTAATAAAGAAGAAGCAATGGCTGCCGAAGACCAGAAAACATTGAGGGATTTTGCTACACCTAAGGTGACTGAGCTGCAGTCGAGTATCACCAGGCCTGCTATAGCTGCGAATACATTCGAGATTAAGCCTGAGACTATTCAGATGATCCAGAACTCGGTTCAGTTTGGGGGACTGGCAAATGATGATCTTAACAAGCATCTGATCAGCTTTTTGGAAATATACAATACTTTCAAGTACAATGGGGTGTCGGAAGACGCGGTAAGACTTCACTTGTTCCCATTCACTCTACGGGACAAGGTGAAGAGTTGGTTACATTCTCTACCACCTAGATCAATAACTACATGGGATGACCTTGCTCAGAAATTTCTTGCAAAATTTTTCCCACCAATGAAGACTGCAAAGATGAGAAATGAGATCACTATGTTTGAACAGCAACACGGGGAGTCACTGTATGAGGCATGGGAGAGATGTAAAAAATTGCTCAGAAAATGCCCACATCACGGATTGCCTAAGTGGTTGCAGATGAACATATTTTACAACAGACTACATAGGAATCTCAGGACCAGTATTGATGCAGCATCGGGGGGAGCTTTTATGGTGAAGAACTATGAGGACGCATATCAGTTGATAGAGACGATGGCTGCTAACAATTACCAGTGGCCCACGACAAGAATGAAGCAGGAAAAGGCAGCTGAAGTGTTAGAAGTAGATGGAGTGATGGCAATACAAGCGCAAGTTTCAGCACTCTTAAAGAAGTTGGATGCTATGACAGGGGTACAAGCACAGCAGGTTGCAAGTATTTGTGAATTGTGCATAGGTGAACATCCTACAGATCAGTGTGCAATCAACCCAGTAGCAGTACAATTTATGGGTAGCTACAACAGAATTCCACTGAATACATACCAGAATGCTTACAATTAGGGGAATATGAATCATCCTAACTTTTTGTGGAGTAACAATCAGCATCAGCAAGCTCCACGACCATCGTTTCCCCCAAGATTCCAGAATCATCAACAACCAGCTTAACATCATGAGAGGAAATCAAATTTAGAGGAGTTGTTGACAAAGTATATAACAAGCAATGAGGCGGCTATGAAAAATCAAGCAATGGTAATGAAATCGCAAGAAATGGCTATCAAGAATCTAGAGAATCAGATGGGACAGATAACATTGGCATTGAATAACAGGCCTCAAGGAACATTACCAAGTGATACAGTGAAAAACCTGAAAGGTAATCATGAGCAATGTCAGACAATAATGTTGCGAAGTGGAAAACAGCTTGAGGGTCAGAAAACAGAAAATTTGGGTGCAAAAGAAGTTGAGGACATACAGGGAGAAGAAAAGAAATTGGAAAAGAGTACACCGGTTCACGCACCGGTTGTCTATCCTCCCCCACTCTTTCAGCAAAGAGTACAAAAGCAGAAATTAGACAAGCAGTTTGCGAAATTTTTGGAAGTTTTTAAAGAAACTTCAGATTAATATCCCGTTCGTAGAAGCCCTGGAGCAGATGCCAAGTTTTGCGAAGTTTATAAAAGGGATTTTATCTAGGAAAAAGAAAATGGAAGATTTTGAGACAGTGGCATTAACAGAGGAGTGTAGTGCGGTTTTACAGCGAAAGTTGCCATCAAAGTTGAAAGATCCGGGGAGTTTCACCATTTCATGCACGATTGGAAACATGTCATTCAACAAGTGCTTGTGTGATTTGGGGGCAAGTGTGAACCTTATGCCGTTATCAGTTTATACAAAATTGGGTTTGCCCGTTCCAAAGCTTACAAACATCTCACTGTAGTTGGCAGATAGGTCATTCACGTACCCGAGAGGCATTATGGAGGACATATTGGTCAAGGTTGACAAGTTCATATTTCCCGCGGATTTCATCATTTTGGATTTTGAGGAGGATAAGAACATCCCGATTATCTTAGGGAGACCTTTCTTGTCTACGGGTAGGACACTCATCGACGTATAAAAAGGTGAACTTGCTATAAGAGTACAAGATCAAGAAATAAAATTTAACGTGTTCAAGGCCATGAAATTCCCAATGGATGAAGAAGAATGTTTCAAGATGGATATTATTGATTAGATAATCAGCGAAGACATGGGTAAGAGTTTGGTTAACGATCCATTGGAAACGACTTTGTTGGGAGATGAAGAATTAGATGATCCAGAATTTGTGGACTACTTGCAGGTGATAGACTCCCTGCCACGAGTTAACAAATTTAGAGCACCATTTGAGCCATTGCACACGGAGGAAAAAGCCACAACAAGGATGAAACCGTCATTGGTATAGCCACCGACTCTTGAACTTAAGCCACTCCCTAAACACCTCAGGTATGCGTATTTAGGCAATTCTAATTCATTACCTGTTATTATTTCTGTTGCACTTAACGAATTGCAAGAAGAAAAATTGCTGAGAGTGCTAAGGGACCACAAATCGGCTATAGGATGGATAATCGCAGATATCAAGGGAATCAGCCCATCTTTTTGCATGCATAAAATTCTGAAGGAAGATGATGCAAAACTGACAGTGGAACAACAGAGATGGCTCAACCCAATCATGAAAGAAGTAGTGAAGAAAGAAATCTTAAAATGGTTGGATGCTAGTATCATTTACCCGATTTCAGACAGTAAGTGGATTATTCCGGTGCAATGTGTGCCGAAAAAGGGACGAATGACCGTGGTTCAGAACGATGACAATGAACTAATTTCGACAAGGATAGTGACTGGTTGGAGGGTTTGCATGAATTACAGGAAGTTGAATAAGGCGACCCGCAAAGATCACTTTCCTTTGCCCTTTATCGATCCGATGTTGGACAGATTAGCGGGACATGAGTACTACTGCTTATTGGATGGATATTCAGGTTATAATCAGATCGTCATCGCTCCTGAAGATTAAGAGAAGACTACTTTCACGTGCCCATATGGTACATTCGCATTCAGGAGAATGTCATTTGGCTTGTGTAATGCACCCGCTACCTTCCAGAGGTGTATGATGGCCATCTTCTCAGACATGGTGGAGAAAAATGTGGAAGTCTTCATGGACGACTTCTCTGTCTATGGGGATGATTTTGATGCATGTCTAGAGAATTTGGTAATGGTCTTACAAAAATGCATAGACATGAATTTGATACTTAATTGGGAAAAATGTCACTTCATGGTTGAAGAAGGCATAATTTTGGGGCACAAGGTCTCGGCTCAAGGAATAGAGGTGGATAAAACGAAGTTGGAAATAATTAAAAAGCTTCCTCCACCGAGTTCAGTTAAGGGAATTAGAAGTTTTCTGGAACATGCTGGGTTCTACAGGAGATTCATAAAGGACTTCTCTAAAATTGCAAAACCTTTGTGCAGTCTTTTAGAGAAGGATTCGGTTTCAATTTTGATGAGGAGTGTAAAGTGGCATTCGAGTTGTTGAAGAAGAAATTGACCACCGCTCCCATCATCGTTGTGCCGGATTGGACCATGCCCTTTGAGTTAATGTGTGATGCAAGCGGCTATGCGGTTGGGCCTATTTTGGGTCAACTCCGAGAGAAAGTATTTCATGTCATATATTATCCAAGTAAGACACTCACGAAGACTCAAATGAACTACACAACTATGAAAAAGGAATTGCTTACAGTAGTATATGCGTTTGATAAATTTTGGGCGTACTTGATCGCGACAAAGGAAGTAGTTTATACAGATCGCTCGGCCATTTGGTACTTAATTTCGAAAAAAGATGCTAAGCCACGCCTTATCCGATGGATTCTCCTTTTACAAGAGTTTAATTTAGAAATAAAGGACAGAAAGGGGATGGATAACCAAGTCGCCGATTATTTGTCTAGGATGGAAAATCAGAATAAAAAGGAAGAGGACGAGTGTGTAATCAATGAATCATTCCTGGATGAGCAACTATTTGGGATAACTACAAAATTTCCATGGTTCGCGGACTTTGCGAATTATTTAGTAAGTAACATTCTTCCCCCTGATCTTACACGACAACAGAAAAAGAAGTTTCTTTATGACGTCAAGTGGTATATGTGGGATGAACCTTACTTATTCAAACAGTGCGCCGGCAAGATGATCAGAAGATGGGTGCCCTTCAGTGAAGTGAGGAACATACTACATGAATGCCACTCATCGGCGTATGGGGGACGCTATAGTAGTGAGAGAATAACGGCAAAAGTGCTTAAAGCCGGGTTTTACTGGCCTACATTATTTAAAGACGCCCACCAATTTGTTAAAACTTGTGATAGATGTCAACGGGTGGGTAACATATTGAAAAGGAATGAGATGCCTCTCAAAATGATCTTGGAAGTTGAAATTTTTGACGTTTGGGGCATCGATTTTATGGGGCCATTTCCATCATCATTTAGTAATCAGTATATATTGCTTGCGGTGGATTACGTATCAAAATGGGTTGAAGCCGTAGCATTCCCAACCAATGATGCCAAAGTGTTTCCCAAATTCCTGCAGAAGAATATTTTTACGAGATTTGGCACACCAAGAGCTACTGTAAGTGATGAAGGTAGTCACTTCTGCAACAGATCATTCACAGCTCTCTTGGCAAAGTATGGGGTCAACCATAAGGTAGCTACAACATATCATCCCCAAACTAGTGGGCAAGCCGAGGTTTCAAACAGGGAAGTGAAAAGAATCTTGGAAAAGGTGGTAAACCCGAGTCGAAAGGATTGGTCGCTCTGGTTGGACGATGCACTGTGGGCTTACCGAACTGCGTATAAAACACCGATTGGCATGTCACCATATCAACTACTATACGGGAAAGCTTGGCACTTACCAGTCGAGTTACAGCATAAGGCCTACTGGGCTATTCAAAAACTGAACTTCGATCAAGCAGCGGTAGGTGAAAAGAGATTACTTCAGCTAAATGAGCTCGACGAATTTCGACTACAAGCCTGCGAGAACTTAAAGTTGTATAAGGAAAAGGTCAAGAGATGGCACGACAAGAAATTGATACAAAGAACGTTCGAGCCTGGGCAATCAGTCTTATTGTTCAACTCACGGTTGAGATTGTTCCAAGGAAAACTAAAATCAAGGTGGTCGGGACCATTCACCATCAAAATAGTTTTCTGACATGGCACCGTTGAACTCTACAGTAGAAATCCATTGGAGACTTTCAAGGTCAATGGCTAACGGTTAAAGCATTACTGGGGTGGTGATTCAAATTGGAATGTTGTCAACATTACCCTTGCCGATGCACAGTGATACAAGAGGCACCGTCGGGCTTACGACGTTAAAATTAGCGCTACTTGGGAGGCAACCCAAGCTCTAAACTTTTTCTCTTTTAGTTATTCTTTATATTTTAGTTTATAATCTAGTTTAAATATGAAGTTTTCATAAAATTTTGATTCCATTTTTGGATGAATCGCAGGTAACTAAATGAAAATAGAGTCATCATGCTACTGACCCCCTAGCGCGGGCCGCGCTACCCAACGCACAGACGCAGCGTGGGGGGCGCCACTACCCCGGTAACTTACTGACATGCCAGCGCGGACCGCGCCACTTCGCTAATTCCACAGCGCGGGTGTGACAACCCGAGAATTTAGAATATTTTAAAAAATTTAATTAATTGATTTAAGGTTCAATATTAGAACCTAGACATAAAATAAGTGTATGTGTTTGATATTTTTAAGAAGGAATTTTGAGGATTTCAAAATTCTGTGAAGGATTTAGGTGAATTATTCAAGATTAAGGGAATAAGTGAATATGTTCTGTGTATATGTGTACAGTATGTGGTTAAGGGTCAAGGGTTGACCAGATAAACGATATCTGTAACAAACTCTAGGTGTATATTAAGAACGTCAACGTTCGATTAGAAAACTCTAGCGAATTACAAGAAACCCAAAAATCGGTTCTGAAACCTTAATTTCGGTTTCGGGAATCTGAAACCCTAATTCGGAAGTTGAAAACCCTAAATTAAGAACTTAATGGCGCAAGTGTAAATAATTATAAGATTAATTAGGGTTAATCTTAACAAAGTGGTTAGAAAACCCTAATTTTAAAATTTGAAATCCTAATTTTTGGTTTAGGAACCCTAATTTATAATTAGGGAAAACCTAATTGTTAATTAAATAGTTTTTATGTTAATTAGGAAATATTAATCCTAATTTTCAATTTATTAGTAATTAGAAAACCTTAATCTAATTACGAAATCAAAATTTTAAATTTGAAAATTATTTTTCTATTAGAAACCCTAATTAGTGGTTTATATACCCTAATGACTAATTTTGACCCTAATTGCTCAATTAGCAATTTTAATTAGGAAATACTAATCCTAATTAGTAAGACTTAAATTATGATTAAGAAATTTTAATAGAATTAGAAAATTCTAATTATAATTTAGAAATATTAAATTTCTATTTTTAAAACCTAAAATAAAAATTTTAGAAAATCAAATTTGCTAAACCCTAAGGGTTTCAAACCCTAAACCCTAACCCAAACCTTAAATCCTAAGGGTTTGTAACAAATGACAATTCTAAAAATAAAATGGTATAGAAATGACCATTTTACCCATTTAGCAATTCTTTAATGAGTTGGTGTGTAGATCTTGACCTAAATTGGGTGGGTGAACAAACCCTACTCATAACCCTAGTTATGTGTCCAAAATCAGTCACAACTTGCTAGCAAATACATTGAATCATATCTATTATATAGATTAAAGAGAGAGAAAATCTTTACTTTATTTTTCATTCTTGCCAACCTTTTCTCTCTCATCCATTTTGAAATTTTAGAGTGAGAGAGAGTGATAAGATGAGCCATGATCATATCCCAACTTACCAAGAACAGATCACTAAGATCAGAATCAAGATCAAGCATTAGCAAGGTATAAGAACCCTAATTTTTAAAATCTTTTGATTTGATGTTAAAAGTTGTAATTGATTGGTTAAAGATGTGTAATAAGGTGTCTTTTAGTGATCTGGGTTGTTAAATCCCAGATCCATAACATTAAAATGCTTGGATTTGATAATTTTTGAAATCTGGGAAAAGTTGGAAATATGGCCTAACAAGCAAATGTCAGGGCCTGTAAATCCTTTTCTGTGTTTGATTTGTGTTTTTTTAAGTTATAGATCTGTAATATGTCATGTGGACTATGATCTGGAATTGGAAACATATTCAGATCATGTGTAGATTAGAAGTTATACGTGGTTAAAACCAGTTGACCGTTCACAGAAAAACGCTTTCTGGGCAGCCCAGAAATCCAAAAGCGTTTGACAACCTTTTGGTGGTCTCTGATCTTCTTTTTGTGAAGCGATCTGGCCATGTTGTTGTTATATGTATGTAGACTGACATGTAGACTACCCATAAAAGCCTTTAGTACTTCCAGATCATGCACTGGATCAAAGTTGTAGCAGGTCAAACCATCGTTGACCACCAGCCTCTTGATGAAATCAGGGAAACCCCGATTTCTCAAGAACAGTCCCGGACCACCACTTTGACCGGTCCAAATCTTGCGTGGGAGATGTTTTTAAGTTGATGTAAGGTTATAGAGTTGTACTCTGATATGTACTCTACACTAATGAACCATTATATCACACAAACAATACATAGACTGAAAGATACAAGGATCTAAAGTAGCACCCTTGAACTGTTCTTCATTTTTAGAAAACCCAGAAATTAAGAACAACGTTGTCAGAGTTTTTAGAGACTTAGATCTTCTACGTGTGAGGTTGTATGGCCATGAAGTTAGTTTTTAGCTGTTGTATTACATGCGTACTACAATATCAATGCTTAAACAAACCTAGAAACCTATTAGACAAGAAATTATAACCGGTCAAACCACCCCCCTTACACACTGACATGCTTTTCTGGGCTTGAGGAAGAACAGCTGAAGAACACTTTCAGCGACGGTTTTGTCACCAAAGCCACCTTTAGCGACACTTAAATTAGGAAAATTAATTATTTTATTAAATAAATAGAAATAAATGGTTTTTAATTATTAATAAAATACTAAATAAATTCTGAAAAATTATTTTAAAGTCTGAAAAATAGTTTTTAATTATTTTGAGTATATTTCAAAAATATTCAATATTTTTGGAATATAAAAGGTATTTTTTTATTTAATTCAATATTAAATAAATTATTTAAAAATAGTTTTTATTCATAAAAAATCATATTATGGTATTAGAAAATATTTTAAGTTATCTTTAATGACTTTTGATATTTTGAGAAGAAATTCATTAATAAATTAATATTAATGATAATTAGTTTATTTAATTAATATATTAAATAAATTATGGAAAAGTAGAATTAATAATTTATAAAACATATAAAATGATTTAAGGGTTATAAAAATATTGTGAGTTATAAAATATAACTTTTGATAGTTTGTTATGAAAATATTAATATTTTAATATTAATAGCAATTTACGGAAAATAAATTTAATTGTTTAAAAATCATATAAAGGTGATTTTAAAGTATTAAAAATACTTTGTGATATTATAAATATATTCTAATATTATGGCATGTATTTCATTAATATTTACTAATAAATAAATATTAATGATAAAAAAATTATGTGGTATTTAATTTATTTAAATACGATTTTAATGATTGAAAATTCACGATAAATGATAAAAATTATTTAAAAATTATTACGAGCTTATGAAAAATATTTTAACTATTAATAAATTATTGTAGATAATGGTTAAGTGTTTAGACAAAGTTTAAATGAACTTGAACTCGAAGTTTTGTCGGACTAGACCGTCGAGATGTCAGATTTGTGTCGAGTTCAACTCAGACTGCAATAGTTTGACTTGATACCGAGTTCTATGTGTGTTGTAGACTGATAGAATTATGTGTTACGTGTTATGTGTTATGTGTTTAGGTTATTCTATGTATATCTATATATATAATAGTATTATTTTGTGATGATATTATTCTAATATTGGAGATCTATATTACTAATATTAGGTCTTCAGAAAAAGCATTATAAATTGTGTAGCGGTAATAAATGGTTTAGGCAAGTTTGTTTGTACTTAACTCTACTAAGAGTTGTTTCATTCAGATATGCTTATGGTTAATCATTGCTGGTTGCCATTGTAGAATTGTACTCTGTACATATTTCATGTATAAGTCAGGTATGAAAGGCTGATCACCTTCATTACCAGTTGGTCCAGATATATTTGTTCATGTTTAATACTTGTTCAGTCAAAAGTTTATTCGTGCTAATTCACAACTATATTGTTGAATTATAGCCAGTTTATTATTCAGACTCTTTCAATCATGATATATCGTTATATTATTGAACTTAAACTTGCTGGGTGTCGACGTCGGGATTTTTAATTGTCCCTTTCCGATACTTGTTCTTTGGTGTTCTCATTTTAGGCGAAATTTGTTTGAAAAAATAAGTGAAAAAGGTCCGACATGTATAATGTCGACGATTGAACTATAAGAGTCGCCAGTTAGTTTTTTAAATGGTTGTACCAACACAACCGAGAAAAAGTTTGCACATTGACCCAGTGATGTGACACTGCTAAACGGGTCGGTGAAACCGAGATTCATTAGGGTCCAGGGACTTGGTTATGCAGAGGGAAGGTGTTAGGCACCCTCTGACATCCGTGTTACCACGGTGACCGCCTCTTTTCAAGAAACTGTTATCTGAATGTGTGGGTCAATGTGTTGTTATTTGGAAGTAGTGCGAGGCCTCGTTCGCACCTATATACACAGGGTTTGAATTTTATGTAAAAATTCAATTTTAAGCAAGATATGGCAGTGATGTTTTATAAAAGAGGTTTTTCAAACCCTGATGCTTAATAGTAATTAAGACCTTTTACACTCCCATTTTATCAAGTGATCGGCTTAGTTGATTTTATTTGACAGCTGCGAAGCATCCGTACGAAAATAATGTACAAAATGATGCCGACACCCTCGTGGGTATGGAAACCATTTGAGAAAATTCAGACACCGCAAAATAATTTACAAGCTGCTTACAACTGAAAATGTCCATCATGGGAACCAAATCTAGATCCAATGGGATGGATCTGTGATCACATGATTCCTAGGCTCACATGATACTGCACTTCGTATGAAAGCAGTAAGCAGGTATATATATATAAAAGCTGTAAATATATAGATACAGACATGATCACCAACCACGAAGCATCTCCATGGGGGATCAGAAATATAAATAATGTTGTAAAATCTATCAACCGCCACGGAGGAAACTCCAGGCGGGACAAAACGTAATTAAAGCAGTAAATACGGTCAACCACCACAAAGTAAACTCCAGGTGAGACGAAATGTAAATATATATATATATATATATATATAAAGCACGTAAACACACCAGATATATAATTCAGGCTCATCGGACAAAGTCCAACAACAGTTAATATATATAAGTATATATATATATATATATATATATATATATATTAAAGCAGTAAACGCACCGGATGTGAAATCCAGGCTCATCGAACAGAGTTCGATAGCAGTTCATATATATAATTATATATATAAAAAAGCCATTAAACGCACCAGACATAAGTCTAGGCTCATCGAACAGAGTTCGACCATAGTTCATATATATATATATATATATATATATATATATATATATATATATATATATATATATATATATAGATATATAGAGAGGAAAGCAAGTAAACACACCAAACAGAAGTTTAGGCTCATCGAACAAAGTTCGACTTACAGTTAATATATATATATATATATATATATATATATATATATATATATATATATATATATATATATATATATATATATATATTAAAGCAGTAAACGCTCCAGACCGAAGTCTAGGCTCATCGAACAAAGTTCGACATACAGTTCATATATATAAATATATATAAAAACAAATAAACGCTCCAGACCGAAGTCTAGGCTCAATCGAGGCATAACTCGATAATGTTAGTCAATATATATATATATATATATATATATATATATATATATATATATATATATATACAGATTGGAATGAAACCACGGACCGAAGTTCGGGCAAAAGCAAGCAACACGACTCTCAACCTGTAGAAGGGTCTGTGCAAAGATGAAGAGAAAGACTCTAAATTGTGTGAGAAGGCTTACAGCTGACTGCTAAAAAAGGCTTCTATATCTTTAAAGTGGGTAAACACTGGCTTTTGTGAATACAAAAGAAGCTATATATGAGCTCACATGTGTTTAAAAGGGGCAAATACACTGTATGGGTTGAGTGCGTAGCGAATTGTGCAGGGTTTCCCCGTCGGTTTCTCTTGCAAAATGGCCACCCCAAGCCCTGTATTTATAGAGGATGGAGTCGCAGGTGTACCTACTGTTGGGCCGCAGGTGTACCTGCTACTGCCCGGGGTGCCCCGGGCAGTGTGGGTCCCGCCGTGTCGAAGTACGTACACTCGGACAACACGTTGTTCACTCGGTTGCTCATAACTTTCAATCCGAAAGTCCGATGGAAGCGTGCCATATCATTCCAAAAAACTCTTTCCGAGAGCTACACAATGACATATGATTTGCCCTTTTTTGATTTCAGGAGGATGGGTCCATCACCGAAATGGCATTTTTGGGTTTCGTCAGGCAGTTCGTTGAGTCGTTTTGCGTAGTTTGCACTCGGAAGTTATGATATGGTTCTTGTGGGACTTCTATTAAAGTAATTTGAGTTGACATGAGTGTATTTGATGTGAGTTGAAGTTGAGTTATCAAAATGACCATTTTGCCCCTCCCAGGGTTATCTCCGATTTTTGCACAGTTGTATCAGTCTTTTCTCAGGGTTATCTCTGAGGTTGTCATATTGTTGACTCTGAATGTCCTCAGGGTCATCTCTGAGGTTGGCTTGACCTCCTGGGGCTATCTCTAGGCTTTGATCTTGATCCTTTGGGGTTATCTCCGGGGTTAGAGTTGATGTTGTGGTCCTCCAGGGTTATCTCTGGAGTGTGAAAAAGATGCTTTTGTCCCCCTGCATAGTTAGTAACAGGAAAACGAAATTTCGAGTGTCTACAGATGCCCCTCTTTATCATGTTCATGCAATACAATGGAATGGATATGATAAAGATTAGTAGACACTTGAAACATGACAAGGTATTTTCAATGATGAAAATCGCAATGTAGTGAATGCTTATGATGAATGTACAAATGTTTTCACAAATCGAGTTCGTAAATCGCACATCGCAGTTTGCACTTCGCTTTTCGCATTTGGCCAAATCGCAGATCGCAATTCGCACATCGTAACTCGCACATCGCATTTCGCATATCGCATCGCAAATCGCATATTGCATATCGCAAATCGCAAATTGCAATGTAATGAATGTTATGATGAATGTTAAAATGTATTCACTAATCGCTTTACCTTTACCGATCATCGCTGATGCATATGCTGGTGTTGACTCCAATGGTTTGGCATATAATCGTTGATGCTTGTTTGATGAAGATAAATTGAGATGTTTTCCACATCTCTGATGGGGATGACGTTCTAAAAATCACCAGACCCTCCCGACGTATTCGCTGGTAGTTTGCAATGGTGCCTACCCTGCTGATCGCCACACTGTTTTGGCTCTCACTCGAACGGTGGTATACGAAGCTTTCATCGCTGAAATGTTTTGATGTCGCTGAATTGATGCCAATGGTCTTAGAATACCGAATCTTCCGATACCTTCGCTGAAGTAATATTCTACATATTACTTCACTAGATTTCACCTGATGTTACGCTAGATTGATGACAACCACCAGATGTCTCACCCTTTTTTTGCGGTGATTTGGAGTTCCTTTCACTTTTGGGGTAGGTGCCCCATTTCCTTGAACTTTTGATTCGCAACTCGGCTGAACTGATGACCTGAATGCCGCTAATATCACTGGAAGGTGCAGCTCGCTATTTTGCTACCCAGATTTGAGTTTCGTTGTAGAGGTCTCGATTCTTGAGAATTTTCCCCTTCTTTCGTAGGGGCACGCTTATATCGCCATAATTTCTTTTAGGAGTTCTCCCCCTTCTTTTGATGAGAGGCTTATCCCGCCTAAAACTCATTTCATTCCTTAGAATCGCAAAATGCCCCAGTCCTTTCGCATGTTCTTGCCGGGGATTCATATGAGAAACTCTCTTTGTTGACCAAGTCGCTATTGAATAATATCTGAATCGCCATTGAGATGATGATAAACCATGATGATGGCACTAACTGGTGCATTTTCCACTTTAGGATGGTTGATAAATGCCCCAGTGTCGAGTTGTCGCTGCTTCCGAGATTGCCCCTAATCTTGTCGTAAGGGATCCATTATCCGGTTGTCGCCAATTTTAAAATTGCCCCAGCCTTGCTTGTTGTCTGGGGTAGTTGCTTGGACAGATGGGCTGATTAGACGTCGAGATTGCGAGAAGCTTTTATCTCTGTACCATATGGTGAACAGGTAGTGGATGTGGGCTTTAATGTTGACAGCTCTTTCTGGTAGAAATGTCGCTTTGGTTGAGAGAGATGTTGCTCTAACTCATAGGGATACCGGTGTTGCTGAGCGGGATGAGGCTAGATCATCCATAGATGTAGTGATTGTTGAGTGGGATAACGCTATATCTGCCCAAAATATAGCATGTAGTTAGCGGTGGATTTGTTGGCTCGTGTAGAGACCCTTTGGCAGGAAATCACAGTGTTACCTCTTTCTTCTGAGAGGGAATCCATGTTTGACTTGATAGCCCGCATATACACGGATTATAGATGGGCTTATATTTTCCTGCACAGACTAGCTTAGCCATTTTGTCATGGACAGTACACATTGTATATATCAAACAACATTATATATGGCAGGGAAATATATGTTGATTCACTTCCCTTTTAGTTGTGCCTTGCTACTTCCTTGATGTTTTCTTGTTTCTCCAGGACTTTGTGATCTGGATGTATTTTGAACTCCTCCTTGATGGATGGACAGTGAGATGTCTCAAGATTTTTAGAATGGATCGTCGATCTGTGTGTATTCCCTACCATTTTTAGTGTCTTAAGACTGATTTCTGTATGTGGCTATGGATAAGATTGGTTTTTGTTTTTTCTGTGGTGAGACTGGACCATATAAGATGGCTGCCTACGTACTCCCGTTTATTAGGGAAATCAGGTCGACATAGTTCGCCCATGTACAGGGCGGATTGCAGATGAAAAGTTTTAATCCAATGTACGAGATAAATTGAAGGTGTGAAAGGTTTAATCCCTGGTGGGATAAACTGAAAGTGTGAAATGAAGTGAAACCAGGCTGCTTATTTGAAAACTGTGTTTTTCCCTGAGGGGCAGATGGGTAAAAAGGAAAGGCGGTATGTAGTGGGGTTAAAGAACCTGAAATGACTGGTGATCTGATGATCCAAAACTAGGATGTTCGCTTGATGGTAACCTCAGACATAGTACCGTTTTACGGTGTCTGAATTGATGAATTATGGAAATTCATCGTCGTCCATTTCCTGTAATCTGAAAGCTCCTCCTGTCAATACCTCCTTGACAATAAACGGGCCTTCCCAGTTCAGGGAGAATTTTCCTTTTGACTGAGCTTGGTTGTCAACGATCTTTTTTTGAAATCAAGTCGTGTTATTTGAACTACCGTAGTCGAACTTTTCTGTTGTAGGATCTTCTTTACAAGTAGAGGGTCACTCATGTGTGGGCCACATACTTTCCCATGGATTTCATCTATAGCCTCTGAGCTTGGTCCTCGTCCAAACATCTAAGGATACCTAGTATTGCATCTCTTTTGTAGAGTACATGTTCGCTCATGTAGAATTTTATAGTAAATTGATGGATATGCCTTTTCTCAGTCGGGCTCGCCTCAGCGGGTGTAGATCCATCTCGTAAGTACTTCTTGATGTGTTGATACCAAGGATGCTGGATGGGAGGTAGGTCATCCGATACTTTTCAATGTAATTCCCATAGGCTGGAGCTTTTTGTTGGAAAAATGTGTGGGTTGGCATGGCTTCCTTGTCATGTATGTTGATCACGGAGGCCAAGGTTGCTAGCACATTCGCAAAATCATTCCTATTATAATGAATGCGGAGGAAGGATTTTTCTTCAAACTCCGAAGCCATCTATAGAACCTGCCGATGGTAAGGCAGCAACTGTAGAACTTGTTGAAGAGCTTTCTTCTTTTTCCTTTTTCTTTTTTTTCCTTTTTCTTTTTTTCCTTTTTTTCTTTTTTTTATACATTAGATTGTGGAAAAGAGTCCTATGGCTCACTGATAGGAAACTCCAGCATTGATGAGGCCGAATGACAATCGTCCGTAGCAAAAGGTTCCCCAAGGAGTGATGAAAACAATTTTCTTACGATCTTCCCCAGCAACCACGATTTGATGGTACCTCGCAAAGCAATCAGCAAAGGAGTACATGTCGTATCGAGCTGTATTGTCAACAAGTATGTGGATGAATGGCATGGGAAAGCTGTCTTTGAGGTAAGCTATATTTAAATCTCAGTAATCCACACAAACTCGCACATTCCTTCCCGATTTCAGAACGGGGACTATGTTGGATAGCCATTCAGGGTATGTTGACACCATGATGATGCCGGCTTGTAATTATTTCACAATTTCTTCTTTATTTTGTAACTTCCACTCAGGTTTTAATCGCCTAAGCTTCTGCCTGAGTGGCTTGAATCCCCCTTTGATGGGAAGGCGATGAATGATAATGTCAGTGTATAAACCGACCATGTCTTCGTGAGACCATGCAAACACATCCTGGAATAGAGTCAATAGAGTAACCATGTCATTCTTTTGGTTTAGAGTGAGGTCCGTACCCATCTGGATTTGTTTGGGGTTTTTCACGGTTCAAAAGAGGTGGTTTGATCAAGATTTGGCTTCAGTTTGTCTTCGACCCATTCTTTGATCTCATGAGGTATCTCATAGTCCTCTTATATTTCCATCAAGTCTGAATCCCACTTTACATCAAAGTTACAGTCCTTGTGGAGAATAGGCACCTCATCAGCAAGTACATGCACATCTAAATTCAGAGTCCTGAAACAAAATATGCTTTCACTTAGTATATAACACTGTTCAATCACACAAAGTGTTAGCCAATAATGACAAAAGTAACTGCTAATACTGTACAGAAAAAGTAAGTAGTTATTGCTATCTACAAGGTAGAGAGAGTTTCTTCCCTTTTTACCCTCGTCGGCAAATGTAAGGAGTGCTGCTCCAATTGTCGAGGGCAAAGTCTTGGTGGACTGCAGTGATGGAAGGGCTATCATCAACCTCTTTCTCCCAAATGATGACCATTACGTTTGGGCAATCATCGTCTAGGGTGTATCTATTTGAGAAGTGTTTGTTTGGGCTTTTGTTTGGTTTGACCACACCATTGATGGCTACCTAGGTACTCCTATAGAAGAGGAGATCAGGTCTTTCGTAGTTCAGGATTTGGTTTGAAAAGGTTCAAAGGGATGAGTGGTAAGAAGAGTGTAGAGATGTTTTTTGTTTTGTTTATTTATTTACATGCATGGAAATAAAAGGCATACTACGAAGAAAGTGATACCGTTCCAACATTTTTTGGAACTCGCAACTTTATCCCCTGGATCTACATCTTCTTAGCTAGTTAAGGCCTGATAGTCCGATTGTCAGTGGTTATGTTGCCTTCAGGGCTCGTGATAGAGGTTACCCCTTGATTCTGAATGTCTTCGCTTGTGGCCATAACTTGATCGCTTCCTGATTCAGTGCACTCCTCAGGGACACTTGAAATGGAAGCATCGCAAAAAGGGATGAACTCTGGATTCTTTAATGGGTTAGATTTCCCGACAATCTCACCACCTTTTTCTTCATCTATTCCTTCGCCTTCTTCATGGGTTTCAAAGGATTCAACCATGAAATCTCCCTCGAACTGTTGTTACATTTCCTGCAAAGAACTTTCCTTTTTGGCTTTTTCTTCCTTGGAAAGGATTAGTATTTCCTCTGCATCATCCAATGTGATAAAATCAGGAACGTGGTGGATATCTTGGACCCATAGGACGTTTGATGTTGGCGGGGGAATCTCCTTTGGGGATGCCTTTGTCTCTTCTGTCATTTCTTGCATTAGGATCAGTCTACCTTGTGTGCTGGCAGAATTGTCGCTCATAGCCTTCACCTCATTTGAACTGCTTGTCTCGAATGGACATCTTAAGCTTTTTATTTCCTTTTTACCTTTTTTGGTCATGGGAAATTCTATATCCAGCTCTCCATTTTCAATGAGATCCTGGATTTTATGTCGCAAAGACCAGCATTCTTCAGTCGTATGTCCAAGTGAGTTAGAATGGTAGAGACATATCTTGGTGGAGTCATAACTCTTTATCTTGGGCTTTATAGGAGGCAGCAACTCAGTAATCCTTCCTTCGCTTATCAGAAGGTGTAGCATTTCTTCATTGAATTTGCTCAGAGGGGTGAATTTTTGAACTCTTTTGGAGGTTATTTGATCTTTCATCTTTGAGAATTCGCATTCCCTCGATCGGTTCTTCCGCTGGCGAGATCTTCTAGAAATTTTATCATCCCCTTTTTCTTGTATTTTCAGCCTGCTTTGATCTTCTTCATTTAGCTGGCTCATCGTGGAGTCCTTTATCTCTTGGCTTTCTGATAGGTGAGTGAAAAATTGCTTTGTTTCCTTATATTGGCGCACTATCAGCCTAGCCAGCAGGTTTACTTGATTCTGGATCGCATCCAATTTTTACATTACTGGCATACCCTCCTCCAAGTTTTCCCATTCTAGGACATTTGTTATGTACCTTTGGGGGTATTCTTCCATCCTTCGTATGTACTTACGAATTGGATACCTTTTAGCGCTTCCTGACCCGATCATGTTTACTTCTTCCGTATCATGTCGCAACGGAAGGTTGGTGTTGATATTTTGTTGGTCAGGTTGTTCGACCACAATACTGCCACTTTCGATCAGATTTTGAATCTTATGTTTTAAGGACCAACAATCCTGTGTATCGTGTCCTGGAGACCCTGAGTGGTAAGCACATCTCTGGCTTGGATTGTATCTTTTGCTCCCTGGTTCCAAAGGTGGGGCTAATTCGGTAATTATCTTTTAATCCATTAATATCGCTAATACATGTTCAAGGGAATCGCCCAGTGGAGTGAATACCTGATTTTTCGTTCTTTCAAATTTTCTTTTCCTGTCTGGGCATTGGTTGAATGCAGCTTGTTGTTGAGATGGCAGATTGTCTTGTATTTTCCAAATGGGGGGACTGTAGTTTGGTCTCCTAGCTTGCCCCTGTACAACAAAGGATACATCTTCATTGCCTTTATCGGGTACCCCCTTGGGATCGCTTGCATACTTTCCAGTCTGTATATATTTGGCGACTGCTTCCAAGGCAGTGAAGTCTTTAATCTTGCCTGCCTTCAGGCCCATCTCTAACATTTCGCCGTGTTTGATCATTTTTGCAAATGGCTTTCCTATGCCTGCTAGGATCCTCTCATAGTAAGGAGCCTCTTGGATATCAATAAATGTTATTACCATCTCAGTTTCTGTCATTGATGGAATGACTTGGGCTGCTAGAAGTCTCCACCTTTGGGCATATTCTCGGAAAGACTCAGTACTTTGCTTTTTCACTTTAGTCACTTGATATCGATCCGGTGCCATTTGTGACTGAAAACTGTATTGATTTAGAAAGCCGTGGGCCAATTCTTCCCAGTTGTGGATTTTGGCATTGTCCAGTCGGGCATACCAAGCTTTAGCTTCTCCAGTGAGACTCTTTTGAAAAAGTTGCATTTTGAGGCTTTTATTTTCAGCATAAGACCCCAAATCGCCAATGTACACTTTTAGGTGCGAATAAGGATCGCCTGCCCCATTGTTCTTTTCAAACTCTGGGACTTTGAATTTGGTAGGATATTGAGCCCCTGGGAATATACAGAGATCTGAATAGGTGACACTCCCATAATTTCCAGTCCCTTTAATTGACCGGATGGTATCCTCCATTTGTTGGACTTTCTTTTTTATATCCCCAGTTTCTCGATCATCCCTGAGATTTGTGATTTCTTTATTGGAATGCGGTTTAGGTATTTAGGTTTCCATCTTTTTACCAATGCCCTGACTGCCCCCTAGTGTGAAGGACTCTGGTTGAGTAGACATTGTCTGGCCTTGCGTATTATTACTTTGATCTTTTAGAAAGACAACCAATTCTGCTATCTGATTCCTTAATCCTTCAAACTCCTCTAGGAAAACAGGAGTAGGATCAGGCTGGCCTGGTGTAGCCATGCCTGACGGTGGGATCAGTGCCTTCTTGGACTTTAAACGGGTAACGGGACCGATTGCTTCCCTGTGAAAGACTTGCATAGTTTAGTCTTTAGGGAATGTGAATAATAACATGCTATGTGATGTGTCCATTTTAGGATTTTTATCCTACAAAACGGATGTCAGCTGTTTGTAGCATGCTAAAAATATGTATGTGTACACATTTCTTCATATTTCTCATTACATGGAGATAGATATGAAAGATAATTACAAGTAATTGAAATAAGAGCATGAAGAGACTTTCCTCCATTTTGGGTTTATCAGAGGTTGGCCTATCTTAGGTTACTCTCGCGGCTTTTTGGCATGAAGGTTCCCAAATCATCACAATCTGCTTGACGGGAAGTTAATCCGGTCTTTCAACTGGAGCGAATTTGGGTGGTGCCTTTCATGAGCCTCGGAGAATCAGGCTTCTCACGAGTCCAGTAATCAAACACCGACGGGATAGCCTCCTGGTGGAGGGACCACACAACATACATTCACATACATCGCGTCTCACCGTATGACATGATGACATGTGCGAAGTACTAATATCACAAGCAGTTTATAGTGCGAAGCACTAATATCACAAGCAGTTTATAGTGTGAAGCACTAAAATCGCGTGCAGTTTATAGTGCGAAGCACTAAGTAAGGAAATGCATTCGTACACATTCATCATAAAATGTAAATGCAACAACCACACACAAGCAGATAACAATTTTGAAAAAATTGTAATAGCGGCTTAAGTCCTCTTACTGGAATCCCCAGCAGAGTCGCCACCTGTCGACGTCGGGATTTTTAATTGTCCCTTTCCGTTACTTGTTCTTTGGTGTTCTCATTTTAGGTGAGATTTGTTTGAAAAAACAAGTGAAAAAGGTCCGACATGTATAATGTCGACGATTGGACTATAAGAGTCGCTAGTTGGTTTTTTAAATGGTTGTACCAACACAACCGAGAAAAGGTTTGCACATTGACCCAGTGATGTGACACTGCTAAACGGGTCGGTGAAACCGAGATTCATTAGGGTCCGGGGACTTGGTTATGTGGAGGGAAGGTGTTAGGCACCCCCCGACATCCGTGTTACCACGGTGACCGCCTCTTTTCAAGAAATTGTTATCTGAATGTGTGTGTGTGTGGGTCAATGTGATGTTATTTGGAAGTAGTGCGAGGCCTCATTTGCACCTATATACACAGGGTTTGAATTTTATGTAAAAATTCAATTTTAAGCAAGATATGGCAGTGATGTTTTATAAATGAGGTTTTTCAAACCCTTATGATCAATAGTAAATGACACCTTTTACACTCCCATTTTATTAAGTGATCGGCTTGGTTGATTTTATTTGACAGATGCGAAGCATCCGTACGAAAATAATGTACAAAATGATGCCGACTCCCTCGTGGGTATGGAAACCATCTGAGGAAATTCAGACACCGCGGAATAATTTACAAGCTACTTACAGCTGCAAATGTCCATCATGGGAACCGAATCTAGATCCAATGGGATGGATCTGTGATCACATGATTCCTAGGCTTACATGATACTACAGTTTGTATGAAAGCAGTAAGCAGATATATATATAAAAGCTATAAATATATAGATACAGACATGATCACCAACCACGAAGCATCGTCATGGGGGATCAGAAATATAAATAAAGCTGTAAAGCTATCAACCGCCACGGAGGAAACTCCAGGTGGGACAAAACGTAAGTAAAGCAGTAAATACGGTCAACCACCACGAAGTAAACTCCAGGTGGGACGAAATGTAAATATATATATATATATATATATATATATAAAAGCACGTAAACGCACCGGATATAAAATTCAGGCTCATCGGACAAAGTCCAACAACAATTAAAATATATAAGTATATATATATTAAAGCAGTAAACGCACCGGATGTGAAATCCAGGCTCACCGAACAGAGTTCGATAGCAGTTCATATATATAATTATATATATAAGAAAGCCATTAAACGCACCAGACATAAGTCTAGGCTCATCGAACAAAGTTCGACCACAGTTCATATATATATATATATATATATATATATATATATTTATCATCGAACAAAGTTCGACACACAATATATATATATATATATATATATATATATATATATATATATATATATATTAAAGTAGTAAACGTTCCAGACCGAAGTCTAGGCTCATCGAACAAAGTTCGACATACAGTTCATATATATAAATATATATAAAAGCAAATAAACGCTCCAGACCGAAGTCTAGGCTCAATCGAGGCATAACTCGATAATGTTAGTCAATATATATATATATATATATATATATATATATATATATATATATATATATATATATATATATATACGGTCCGTCTCTAAAGCGAACCTTAAAGAGCGAACCAAAGACAAACCGTCGTCTTTGGTGTCTATGGCGACGGTTCGATCCGTCGCCATAGCCATGTAGTTTTTGGCGACGGGTCGAACCGTCGCTATAGACACCAAAGACGACGGTTCGTCTTTGGTTCGCTCTTTAAGGTTCGCTTTAGAGCCTCTCCGTATATATATATATATATATATATATATATATATATATATATATATATATATATATATATATACAGATTGGAATGAAACCACGGACCGAAGTTCGGGCAAAAGCAAGCAACACGACTCTCAACGTGTAGAAGGGTGTGTGCAAAGATGAAGAGAAAGACTCTAAATTGTGTGAGAAGGCTTACAGCTGACTGCTAAAAAAGAGGCTATATATGAGCTCACATGTGTTTAAAAGGGGCAAATACACCGTATGGGTTGAGTGCGTAGCGAATTGTGCAGGGTTTCCCCGTCGGTTTCTCTTGCAAAATGGCCACCCCAAGCCCTGTATTTATAGAGGATGCAGTCGTAGGTGTACCTGCTGCTGGGCCGCAGGTGTACCTGCTACTGCCCGGGGTGCCCCGGGCAGTGTGGGTCCCGCCGTGTCGAAGTACGTACACTCGGACAACACGCTGTTCACTCGATCGCTCATAACTTTCAATCCGGGAGTCCGATGGAAGCGTGCCATATCATTCCGAAAAGCTCTTTTCGAGAGCTACACAATGACATATGATTTGCCCTTTTTTGATTTCAGGAAGATGGGTCCGTCAGGCAGTCCGTTGAGTCATTTTGCGTAGTTTGCACTCGGAAGTTAAGATATGGTTCTTGTGGGACTTCTATTAAAGTAATTTGAGTTGACATGAGTGTATTTGATGTGAGTTGAAGTTGAGTTATCAAAATGACCATTTTGCCCCTCCCAGGGTTATCTCTGATTTTTGCACAGTTGTAGCAGTCTTTTCTCAGGGTTATCTCTGAGGTTGTCATATTGTTGACTCTAAATGTCCTCAGGGTCATCTCTGAGGTTGGCTTGACCTCCTGGGGCTATCTCCAGGCTTTGATCTTGATTCTCTGGGGTTATCTCCGGGGTTAGAGTTGATAATGTGGTCCTCCAGGGTTATTTTTGGAGTGTGAAAAAGACGCTTTGTCCCCTTGCATAGTTAGTAACAGGAAAACAAAATTTTGAGTGTCTACAGATGCCCCTCTTTATCATGTTCATGCAATGCAATGGAATGGACATGATAAAGATTAGTAGACACTTGAAACATGACAAGGTATTTTCAATGATGCAAATCGCAATGTAGTGAATGCTTATGATGAATGTACAAATTTTTTCGCAAATCGAGTTCGTAAATCGCACATCGCAGTTTGCACTTCGCTTTTTGCATTTGGCCAAATCGCACATCGCAATTCGCACATCGTAACTCGTACATCGCATTTTGCATATCGCATCGCAAATTGCATATTGCATATCGCAAAATCGCAAATCGCAATGTAATGAATGTTATGATGAATGTTAAAATGTATTCACTAATCGCTTTACCTTTACCGATCATCGCTGATGCATATGCTGGTGTGGAGCGAATTGTGCAGAGTTTCCCCGTCGGTTTTTCTTACAAAATGGCCACCCAAGCCCTCTATTTATAGAGGATCAAGCCGCAGGTGTACCTGCTGCTGCCCGGGGTTCCCCGGCAGTGTGGGTCCCGTCGTGTCGAAGTACGTACACTCAGACAACGTGTTGTTCGCTCGGTCGCTCATAACTTTCAATCCGGGAGTCCGATGAAAGCGTGCCATATCATTCCGGAAAACTCTTTTCGAGAGCTACACAATAACATATGATTTGCCCTTTTTTGATTCCAGGAAGATGGGTCCATGACCAAAATGGCATTTTCGAGTTTCCGTCAGGCAGTCCGTTGAGTCGTTTTGCGTAGTTTGCGGTTGGAAGTTAAGATATGGTTCTTGTGGGACTTCTATTGAAGTAATTTGAGTTGACATGAGTGTATTTGATGTGAGTTGAAGTTGAGTTATCAAAATTACCATTTTGCCCCTCCCGGGGTTATCTCCGATTTTCGTACAGTTGTAGCAGTCTTTTCTCAGGGTTATCTCTGAGGTTGTCATATTGTTGACTTTGAATGTCCTCAGGGTCATCTCTGAGGTTGGCTTGACCTCCTGGGGCTATCTCCAGGCTTTGATCTTGATCCTTTGGGATTATCTCCGGGGTTGGAGTTGATGTTGTGGTCCTCCAGGGTTATCTCTGGAGTGTGAAAAAGACGCTTTTGTCCCCCTGCATAGTTAGTAACAGGAAAATGAAATTTCTAGTGTCTACACTGGGCAATCTTATGCTCACCCTTGCTATATCATGATTAACATTACAGATTAAGACGATTACATCGGATGTAGGGAAAGGTCAAAGACAGTTCCAGCTTTAGTAAATGTGGGCAGTTAGAATTGTAATAGTATAGTGTCGACGTCGAGATTTTTAGATGTCCCTTTCCGTTACTTGTTCTTTGGTGTTCTCATTTTATGTGAGATTTGTTTGAAAAAACAAGTGAAAAAGGTCCGACATGTATAATGTTGACTATGAACTGTTAAGAGTCGCCAGTTGGTTTTTTAATTGGTTGTACCAACACAACCGAGAAAAGGTTTGCACATTAACCCAGTGATGTGACACTATTATACGGGTCGGTGAAACTGAGATTCATTTAGGGTCCGGGGACTTGGTTATGCGGGGGGAAGGTGTTAGGCATTCCCCGACATCCGTGTTACCACGGTGACCGCCTCTTTTCAAGAAACTATTATCTGAATGTGTGTGTGTGTGTGAGTCAATGTACTGTTATTTGAAAGTGGTACGAGGACTCGTTCACACCTATATACGCAGGGTTTGAATTTATGTAAAAATTCAATTTTAGCAAGATATGGCAATGATGTTTTATAAAAGAGGTTTTTTCAAACCCTGTCACTCAATAGTAATTGAGGCCTTTTGCACTTCCATTTTATTAAATGCACGGCTTGGTTGATTTTATTTGACGGTTGCGAAGCATCCGTACGAAAATAATGTACAAAATAATGCCGACTTCCTCGTGGGTATGGAAACCATCTAAGGAAATTCAGACACCGCAGAATAATTTACAAGCTGCTTACAGCTAAAAATGTCCATCACGGGAACCGAATCTAGATCCAATGGGATGAATCTGTGATCACATGATTCTTAGGCTCACATGATACCGCAATTTGTATGAGAGCAGTAAGCAAGTATATATATAAAAGCCGTAAATATATATATACAAGACATGATCACCAACCACGAAGAACCTCCATGGGGGATCAGAAATGTAAATAAAGCTGTTAAAAGCCATCAACCGCCACGGAGGAAACTCCAGACGGAATAAATCGTAGATAAAGCTGTAAAAACGGTCAACCACCACGAAGTAAACTCCAGGTGGGACGGAATGTATATATATATATATATATATATATATATATATATATATATATATATATATATATATATTAAAGCAATAAACGCACCAAGCCGAAGTTTAGGCTCAATCGAACAAAGTCTGATACACAGTTCATATATATATATATATATATATATATATATATATATATATATATACTGAAATGAAATCACGGACCGAAGTCCGGGCAAAAGCAAGCAACACGACACTCAACGTGTAGAAGGGTGTGTGCAAAAATGAAGAGAAAGACTCTAAAGTGTGTGAGAAGGCTTACAATGGCTGCCAAAGAAGACTTCTATATCTTTAGAGTGAGTAAACACTGGCTTTTGTAGGTACAAAAGAGGGCTGTATATGAGCTCACAGGTGTTTATAGTGGGAAAATACACTGTATGGCAAGTATAGAGGGAATTCTGCAGGGTTTCCCGATCTTTTTTCTCTTAAAAATCAGCACCCCAAACCTCTTATTTATAGGCAAAAGGTGCCGCAAGTGTACCAGAGGCGGGTCGGATCGGCCCGGTTTGGTCGGGTCGGGTCGTCTCGAAGTACGTGCACGCGGGCACTGTAATGTTCACTCAGTTTTTTTAAAGTGCAATCCGGGCATCCGTTTGAGGTATACAGGACCTATTTCGGACCGCCGTTGTCGAGAGTTTGTACGATGGCATGGGATTAGAGTTTGTACGAAGTCTTTGAAGATGGGACGGTGCCCTCCGATCTTCAAGCTTCAACTTTTATCCGTTACCCCACACAATAGCAACTCGGGATTGGTTAGCCTTGTGGGACGTTGTTGCGTAGATGTGTTGAGATGACTTGGCGTGGCATCGTGTTGGTCAGATGACGATGTTTCCCCTTACCGGTGTTATTGCCGGGTTGGGTTGATAAAGCAGATGTTGCTCAGCTTCGCTGGGATTGGACTGTTGTAATTGGTTGAAAGTCCTCATTGTCATCTTTGAGGTGTGTCTGTCTTCCCGATGTCATCGCCGGGCTGATACAGTGTATCTCGTTGTGAGCGCCGAGATTGAAGCTGGTTGCACTTGTAACAAGCATTTCTGGGGTTAATGCCGAAATTGCTTTCCTTGGGGCTATCACCAAGGTTGGAGGCTATTCCCATGTTTAGGGCTGAGACTGGATACCTCGGGGTTATCTCCGAGATTAATCGGTCTTCTCCGGTGTGTGTTCCGGTATTGATCTGCATACCTCGGGGTTCTCTAAGATTGGATTGGTTACTCCCAGATTGCGATCTAGGGTTGATGCTGAACTTCCGGTAGTATCCGGTATGGTTGTGGATTGTCTTTCAGGGTTCTCTCATAAAAGACGAATCTGCCTTCCTGCAATGTTAGTGTCAGTAGTACAGAAAATTTTGAGTGTCTACAGATGCCCCTTTTTATCATACTCATGCATGGCGATGCATGGGTAGGATAAAGATTCCTAGACACTTGAAACATAATAAGACAAACATAGTATTATGGATAGCAACAAGATGTATGATGTATGATGCATGTGTACGGGGTTGTAGCCCAACACGCTGAGGATAATTGCTGGCTCCCTGGTACTTAAACCGGGGATTGGCAATGATAACCAGATTTGATGTATAATCTGAATCTGTCAAGATGTTGATGTTGGAGTTATCATCAAATTCCTAGATAAGGACTGGATCCTACAGAGGTACCTCTTATGTGTAAGAGATCTGTGGGGATAAAGCTTGATCTGTTTGAGGATGTGTATAACATATTCCATCATCCATCCTTCTTGATGACAATCTCCTGGTTTGTATCGTTAGGACATGTCAGGGTTCTGTTGGAGTTACTGCCAACAGCAAATGCTGTCAGGGATGCCTGACCTTCGTTGATGTGTATTTCACCGATATGTGAATCAACGACTGAAAAATTCTGCGGGATATACTATCAAGGTTGCTTGACTTCCGCTTTCATGTAGATCAACGGAACATTGCGTTGTGACCCCCCCGCCGGGGAATATGGGTAATCGGGTGGTAAGAACCCCGAATGGCTCCAGAGCTCTGATAGGTCTAACCATCTATCGGTTGGAATGATGTCAAGGCTGCTTGACCTTCATTGATGTGTGTATCAATGGCTTAAATGTACGTGGTAATCCCCTGCCGTGAATTCACGTTGCAAATCCCTCGGGAGATCTACTGGGGACGTATGCATTGATCGAACAACTGTGTATGCTCTGATGGGTTTACTTGCCATCGGCTGAGATAATGTCAAGGCTGCTTGACCTTCGTTGATTTGTGTGTCAACGGTTGAACACGCGTTGTCACCCCCGCCGGGGTTCTACATTGTAACCCCCGCCGGGGACTCACGTTGTAACCCCCGTCGGGGATCTACGTTGACAAGGATGATGATCCTGAGAAAGCGGCATTGAACCTGCGTACGATATTGTCGAGCTTGACTGAGATCATTTGAGATCACTGGTATAGTGTACCCTGTGTATGGGCGAATACCAATGCGTGATGTACCGATTCAAAGTCTCATCAGAGAAGACCAGGATTGTATGCAGTTTTGCTCAATCGCGTGGCGTTTTTATTCTCGATTTGACCTTTTTAATTCGTAAGACCTCTTTTGCAACTCGAACTGGACCGAGCCGGAGGGATGGAACCCATATGGGGTGCCGTAGGTGTACCTGCTGCAGCCGTAGATAGGCCTGCGGCCAGGCGTGGATCATATATCCATCAGCCAGCAGCATTCACAAGTCACTTTCAACTTGTTTCGCTTAGAGAAAACCGCGAGCCATCTTTAGATCTGCTGAGTTCGGGCTGCTTTCTGCAAATTATGTCACCGTGCAAGTGTTCCACACTATCCTGGTAACATATGCCTGTATTTTCTCTAGTTTCTGTCCGTTAGATTGTGAGTTATCGCATGAAATGCATCTAAACACATAGTAGTAGTTATGTATGCACAAATGAGTTGATAAAAAATATTCAACATAGTAAATGTGAGTATTAAACCATGCTGAACATAATGATGTGAAAAAATTTGACTTTTGAGACAGTCAAATTGCCACCTTTTTCTGCTATTTTTTGTCCTATTTGAGGTCCAATGAGCAAAAGGTAGAAAGACAAAGTACTCCTAGCATTGAGGTTGGCCTTATGCATGATGATTTTGATTTTTAATGCATATATTGTGTATATGACTTTGGGGCATGTGTGCTACTGAATGGTCACCTAAACATGTCTGAGTGCATGTGGATAGTCCTATTTTCAAAGGCGACTAGGGCAAAATTTTTCAAAAGGTAGGCATTGGGTAGTCATGCATTTTAACTCTATTGTTTGTTAATTTAATTGCATGTATGTATATAATCATAAATGCATTAGAGAAAGCTCCAGGTAAGGAAATACCACACCCTTTCTGAGGTGATTTGGAGACTTGTTGTCCAGATATTATGGATCCGGATCAGCCGAGCAGTTCCTATAGGACCGCTTCTGGCGTACGGTGGAGGGCTTCTGAAGTGCCTCATCCCCGTTCTATCAGAAAGCCACGACGGTTGGTGGAGGCCGTGATACGTCCTGTCCAGGTAGGTGTTCCAGACCTTGAGGACGAGGAGACAGATATTCCGATAGAGGATCTTGCTCCTGCTGCACCCGTCCCTCGTAGGGAGCTTCCGAGCATTCAGGTGGCGAACCCAGAGTTGCTGGGTGATTTGGGCAGACATCCATCGATGTATTTACATGCTAACGAGGTATGGCGTTAGACTTTGCTTTTCCTTCTTTCCTATTGATGAGGATTAAAGGGTTCTGACGTAGATTTGCATTTCATGCAGGTTCCAGGTTTTACACAGCCTCGAGGGAACTGGTTTAGCATCCACTCCATGTACCAGGCGCTTCATCCTGATTATAGAGCAGTAGTGCATGAGTGGGGATTTGGGGCATTCTTCTCCATCCTTCCCCGTCGTTGTCCCTGGGGTTACCTCAGGGCATTGTCTGAGCGGTGGTTTCACCAGACTCAGTCACTCCACCTGCTGATTGTGAGGTGATGATGACGCCGATGGATTGGCAATTTATCACCGGCGTGGAGTTTGGAGGGGAGACAATGCCTTGCATGGCGAATATTAGGAGTTCTGGCGGCGGCGCTCAAAGGCAGGACCGTCCATTCAGGTCCTTTGAGCGTGGATGCTGTGAGCGGGCTATTGAGTGAGCCCATGCCTGATGATGTCAGGATCAGGGATCGCGTTCTGCGGCGATTGTTTCTGATGATCATTCGAGGCTGCTTCATAGCAGATAACTCATCCACGGTATCTTTTGCTTTGGTCAGCGCTACGCGTGACGTGGACCGTATTGGAGAGTACGATTGGGGCTCCTATACCTTTGCCTATTTCCTCCGGGGCATGCGTATGCGCTCACAGGGTTTGACCGAGGATTGGCTATGATTTTACCCGTTTCTGCTGGTGAGTATTTCTCTTGTCTTTTCCCATTCATAGGTTAAGAGTGTTTACTGATAGCAGATGTCTTGCCATTGTGTTGGCAGTTTTGGGCCTATGAGAGGCTTCCCTGTTTGCGTCCCGTGAGTGTGTTAGGTTTAGATAGCTATCCACGAGGACGAAGATGGCATCATTCGATTCAGCCCGAGGTCCCTGTAGCGGAGGGATTCACTCATTGCCGTATGCAGCTGGAGTTGCTGTTGGCCGACACCATCACCTGGCTTCCCTATTCTGGGGAACACTTGATAGTGGGTTTTGAGGATGGATACCCGACTGGGGTCGAGTATTTAATTTCCACCAGGAGAGTTCCACTCTTCACAGATGGCGGTTGGGAGCTCTATCTAGGAGATCGTGCTATCAGGAGCACCACAGGGGAGATTCGTATACCGATCTTACCTCCTGTCAGGCGTCACTGGCCTATATCGCAGTCACCCACCATTGATATCCCGTTGTTGGGTGTTGACGGATTTGCATTATCAGAGGGTCCATGTACTCATGAGATATTCTAGCGTTGGTGGCTTCCTCGTACTATTGGAGCCCAGTCTCGCGCCGCACAGTTTATGGGGGACATGGTTCCTGGATCCTTGATGATGACGGATTGGATAGCTTGTGTCCGAGATCCGACTCATGTGACCCAGATTGATAGCTTGACCCGTCAGTTGGACCAGACACATATATTTATTCGGCACTTGGGCAGAGATCCAGTAGAGGCGGAGTCATTTGTTCCTTCCAGCTCAGGCGCTGGCCACTCGGACGACCCATTTGGTTTTTTCGGCGCAGATCCTCCTCTTTATAGGCCTAACATCCCTGTTGATAGAGATCCAGTGACTCAAGAGGAGTTACATCAGGTGGACAGGATTGATGATGTGGATATCGACACCATTGTCTTCTTCTGATGTATTATCGTTATATCTTTTGATAGGCCTCTGTTAGATATTGGGTGGCTGTTCCCCATTCTCGCTATATCTTTTGATGGGCCTCTATTAGTAGTAGGGAGTCTGTGCCCCATTTCCCTATATTTGTAGCTGTACAGAGTTGATGTATTAGATGATGATATACTTAGGAATGTATGCACAGTCTTTTCCATTCCCTATATCATATTGTCATCCATTATCTGTTATGCATGTATCATGTTATGCATATGTATGTATGTCCAGAGATATTCGGCATTGACCCCTGGATGGTCTTATGACACGGCCCTCACAGATGTCTTCTTCGACAGTTAGCCGTATAGATCATACCCCACCGTCAGTGGTGGCATCGGGTATGCGATCATGGTATGATAGTATGTCACCACCAGACAGGGTGACCGTAGATATATTACTGCAGCATACCATGACTCTTTTGGCATTTTCGGTTCCTGCAGGATTTGTAGATGGGATGCTAGAGCATTGGCGACCTGATAGGCAGGTATTTTTCTTTGGCACCCATGAGTTGACTCCTACACTGGAGGAGTATGCACGTTTGACGATGCTGCCTTTAGGCAGACCTTGCGTGCATATGGCTCTGGGAGACATGAGTAGACGATTCATGACTCTCACAGGATTGAGGAGCAGAGTAGTGCAGGATGAGCTGACATCTGGCCATGTGATCTCTCAGCGTTTTCTATACGACAGATTTGGCTTAGAGGACAGTTACTCACGACATTCCGGGGATTTCACCGCACCGGAGGATCATTGGCGTCTAGCCAGAGTTGACGTACTGATGTTATGTGTACTATCATATGTGTACATGCCGCGATATATGGATGAGATAGATATAGGCGTTATCATGGTCGTGAGAGCTCTCAGGGAGGGTCATACCATTGTGCCTATGATCTTGGCAGACACTCTGCGGTCAGTATCCTCTTGCAGTACTTATCCATCAGGAGTGTTTACTGGGAGCTCAGTCCTTCTGTATGTGTGGTTCATATCACACTTGAGACCGATTGGTACCCTTAGACGGCATGGATATTGGTTTACCCACGATGTGGCCATGTCGTACTCCTTTCAGCCATCGGAGTGTATAGATGCTCAGTCCTGGTCCACATTTTTGGCAGACATCAGAGACCCATTTAGCATATTGCTGTGCTCGGGGCTTAGCTCACCATACAGCTTTATTACTCATGCTCAGGGCATGGATTTCCTCCCTCTGGCCGGCTTGAGGGGTGTGATTACTTATCACCCATTGGCCGTGATGGCGCAGTTCGACCAGTTTCAGGATTTTCATCCTTTCACAGGGGCGACAGGTCAGCGTTCAGATGCCTGATACCTCTCAGTCGAGGACTGATCTCGTGTATACGCTTGTTGGGACCATCGTGAGGGAGCTACTTTTTCAGTGAGCAGTCCAGGTTATTCCACAGAGTATTCTGCCTGGATGGAGACAGAGGTTTTATCGGCTGCAGCAGTATCTGCAGTACCGGATAGTGACGCAGAGGGTGTGGATCCTGTGGAGGACATTGATACCCACTTCGAGGAGGAACCCGCTGCTGGGTTGCCAGCATTTGTTCTGGATTCTCCTAGTACTAGCACTGTTGCGATTCAGCACTCGGCACAGTACTTAGAGCAGAGTCTTTAACTGATGACCTTTGAGAGAGATTAGGTTCGATCTATGATGTCGACTGCTCTGGATGTGAGGGAGGCCGCTCTGTTGGAGAGAGATGAGGCCTTAGCTCGCAGGGATGCCGCTATTGTTGAGCGGGATGAGGCCAGATTAGCCAGAGATGCAGTGATATTTGAGCGGGATAGTGCCATATCTGCCCGGGATGTAGCCGTCACAGACAGTACTGCAGCGAGGTCCCTTACCACTGACATAATCGCAGAGATGAGCGCATATATTGATGAGCATATGGTCATCATGCAGACGGCTTCTGATTTATTGGGTCGTGTGGATACTCTCATACAGGAGACCACAGCTTTACCTCCTTCTTCTGAGAGGGATGCTATGTTGGGCTTGCTAGCTCGCGTGTATCCTGACTCAAAGATTAGCTTGTACTTACCTGCACAGACTAGCTTAGCCATTTTGTCATGTACAGTTTACATCATGTATATCAAACAACATTATATATGACAGGGAAAATATATTTTTGGATCACTTCCCTTTTAGATACACCTTGCTATTTGTTTGATATTTAGCCTGCTGCTTCAGGGCTTGTGATCTTGATGTATTCTGAATTCCTCCCGGGTGGATGGACATTGAGTTGTCTCTGGATAGTTCAGAATGGATCATTGATCTGTGTATCCCTACCATCTTTTGGTATCTTGGGACTGGTTTCTGTATGGAAATGTGGAGAGGAGTGTGGCTTTCCTCTCTGAGATTGACCGCACCACAGATGGTCGCCAGTACTTCTATTCAGGAGAAGCCTAGTTAATTCCATCTCTTATGGATTGGCGTTACTCTTCAAGGTATGACCGCAGCTTAGATGGTCGCTGAATCTCCTATTTGGGAGGAGAGGTTGGGTAATTCCATCCCTTTGGTCTGAAGCCGAATGAAACGTAGTGGATTAATGTTTGATCCCAGTACCAACTTCCAAGGGTTTGTGTTTTGGTAGGGGGTGAGACCGCACCATGAATGGCTGCCTACGTACTCCTATTGAAGAGGAGATCAGGTCTGCGTAGTTCGAACCTAGTGTAAGAGGTTCAACGCTGTATGTGGCAGAAATGGTGTAGGAATATTTTTTGTTATTTTTTGTGAGGAGAGAAGGGTAGAAATGTTTTTGTTATTTTTGTTTTATTGCGACCGGGCCATATGAAATGGTTGCCTACGTACTCCTATTGCAGAGGAGATCAGGTCGACGTAGTTCACCCCTCAGGGCGAGAAGAGAAAGTGTAATCCCATGTGCAGGTTAGAGTGCGGGGATGAGAAAGTTTAATCCTAAGTTGAGGATAAACTGCAGAGGAAAAGTTTGATCCCAGGTA
The DNA here is from genome assembly GCA_016801055.1 of Panax notoginseng. NCBI lineage: Eukaryota > Viridiplantae > Streptophyta > Magnoliopsida > Apiales > Araliaceae > Panax > Panax notoginseng. The sequence goes on from CM029019.1 coordinate 68,962,089, forward strand.
TGGGTGGCCAAACTGTAAACGTAAGAGGTTCGATCCACAGTGGGATGACCTAAGTTGTATGAGTGCAAAGGAAAGCCAGGCTGCTGGCTTGAAAAGTATGTTTCCCTGAGGGGCAAAATGCAGAAAAGTTGTATGTGGTAAAGGGTTAAAAAACCGGAATGACTGGTGATCTGATGGTTTGACACCAGGGTGTTTACGAGTTACTTCAGACATAGTACCGGTTCACGGCATCTGAGTTGATGAGTTGTGGAAATTCATCACCGTCCATTTCTTGCAACCTGAGAGCGCCTCCCGTCAATACTTCTTTGACAATAAACGGGCCTTCCCAGTTAGGAGCGAATTTTCCCTTAGATTGATCTTGGTTGTCCAGGATTTTCTTCAAAACCAAGTCATATTGTTTAAATTGTCGTAGCCGGACTTTTTTGTTGTAGGATCGGGCGATCCTTTGCTGATATAACTGACCATGGAAGATAGCCACAGTTCGCCTTTCGTCTATTAGAGACAATTGGTGATACCTATCTTGTACCCATTGATCTTCATCCAGCTGAGCGTCTATCAACACTCTGAGAGATTCCATCTCAATTTCTATGGGGAGCACTGCTTCCATCCCATAGGTTAGTACGTAGGGGGTTGCCCCAGTTGAAGTACGCATGGATGTTCTGTAGGCTAATAGAGTCAGAGGCAATACATCAGGCCAATCTTTGTGGTTGGCGGACATCTTTTGCATAATCTTCTTGATGTTTTTGTTAGCCGCTTCCATAGCACCATTCATCTTTGGACGATAGATGACTGAGTTGAGATGTTTGATGTGGAATTTACTGCACAATTCCTCCATCATCTTATTGTTGAGGTTTTTGGCATTGTCTGACACAATCACCTCTGGTTGTCCATATCGACAAACAACATTATTTCTGATGAAAGTAATGATGACTTCTTTAGTGACCCAGGGGAAGGAGGCTGCCTCTACCCACTTGGTGAAGTAGTCGATCATGGTGAATATAAACCGATGTCCATTACTGGCTTTAGGTTCAATGGGCCCGATGTCCATTACTGGCTTTAGGTTCAATGGGCCCGATTACTGGCCAAGGTGAACTCATATTGTGGAGTTCCCGTGGAGGGGCGTGTATAGCATTCCCATGAATCTGGCACTGATAGCATCTTTTGACGTGGTCATGGCAATCAGCTTTGAGAGATAGCCAATAATGTCCCGTTCTGAGGATTTTCTTGACAAGGAGGGGGCCACAGACTCCTCCATGGATTTCATCCATGAGCCTTTGGGCTTGATCTTTGTCTAAACACCGAAGGAGGCCTAATCCTGCATCTCTTTTGTAGAGCGCATCTCCACTCAGGTAGAATTTCATTGCAAGTCGATGGATCCGCCTTTTCTCGGTCGGGCTCGCCTCAGCGGGTGTAGATCCATCTCGCAGATATTCCTTGATATGCTGATACCAAGGCTGTGGGATGGGAGGTAGCTCATCTGATACTTCTCCAACATAATTCCCGTAGGCTGGGGCCTTGTTCAGGGAAATTGTGACGCTTGGCAATTGCTCCTTATCTGATATATAAACCAAGGAGGCCAAAGTTGCTAATGCGTCCGCAAAATCATTCCTATTACGAGGAACCTGTAGAAAGGAGATTTCTTCGAAATCCAAAGCCATCTTTAAAACCTGCCGATGGTAAGGCAGCAAGTGTAGTTCCTTGGTTTGATAGATTTCGGTGGATTGTCGGATTACCAACTCTGAATCTCCAAGGACAGTTAACCGTCTGATGCCCATTAAACGGGCAAGTTTTAGCCCCATGAGACAGCCTTCATACTCAGCCATATTATTGGTGCTGTCAAACTGTAATTTGATGGCGACGGGGTACTGCTCCCCCGTATCAGATACTAGAACTGCTCCAGCTCTAGAACCTTCCATATTAACAGCTCTATCAAAATACATCTTCCATGATTGGCGTGTATCGTACTGATGGTGTTGCTGTACTGTCATTACTCCTTCATTAGGGAAATATGTTTCTAAGGGTTGGAAATCCCCTGAAGGTGCGGCGGCTAGTTGATACGCGATTCCTTGACCTTTGATGGACTTTTGAGTCACATATACAATGTCAAATTATTGTAGGATCAATTGCCATTTGGACAGCCGGCAATTTAACATGGGTTTGTTGAACACGTACTTGAGAGGATCCACGCGGGATATAAGATGGGTTGTGTGACCATGGAGGTAATGTTGTAACCTCATGGAAGCCCATGCTAAAGCACAACACGTCTTTTCGATCAGAGTGTACTTGTGTTCACTGCTGCTGAACCTTTTACTGAGGTAATAGATAGCCCGTTCTTGGCCTCTATCATCCTTCTGTCCCAGCATGCAGCCCATAGCATTGTCACTTACGGACAGGTACATAAACAGGGGAACATCATCCATGGGTGGTACCAACACAAGAGCTTTGACTAGCTGTTTCTTGATTGTAAGGAAGGCATTCTGACACTCATCATTCCATTTCATGGAGGAGTTCTTCCTTAATAGTTTGAATATTGGTTCACAGGTTGCTGTGAGTTGGGAGATGAACCTGCTAATGAAGTTGATTCTTCCCAAAAATCCCCGGATTTCCTTTTCTGTCTGAGGAATGGGCATTTCCGTGATGGCTTGGATTTTGGCAGGATCCAGCTCAATCCCTTTGTGGCTGACTAGAAATCCTAGCAACTTGCCTAATTTAACGCCAAAGGCGCATTTGGCTGGATTCAACTTCAAGTTGTACTTACGCAACCTGTTGAATAGCTTTTTGAGATGGTCTATATGGTGATCCTCCTTCCGGGACTTGACAATGATGTCATCCACGTAGATCTCAATCTCTTTATGCATTAAGTCGTGGAAAAGAGCCATCATAGCTCTTTGATAGGTAGCTCCGGCATTGATGAGGCCGAATGACAACCGTCTATAACAAAAAGTTCCCCAATAAGTGATGAAGGCAGTCTTCTCACGATCTTCCTCGACAACCATGATTTAATGATACCCCGCAAATCAATCAGCAAAGGAGTACATGTCGTATTGCACAGTATTGTCAATGAGAATGTGGATAAATGGCACGGGAAAGCTGTCTTTTAGGCAAGCTTTATTCAAGTCCCGGTAATCCACGCAAACTCGCACCTTCCCTCCAGGTTTAGGCACGGGCACGATATTGGATATCCACTCAGGATATGTAGACACCATGATGATGCCAGCCTGAAATTGTTTCACAATTTCCTCTTTCACCTTTAAACTCCACTCAGGTTTCAATCGCCTGAGTTTCTGTTTGACTGGCTTAAATCCCTCTTTAATGGGAAGGCGATGAAGGATAATGTCAGTGGACAAACCCACCATGTCTTTATGAGACCATGCAAACACATCCTGGAATTGGGTTAATAGTGTAACCATGTCATTCTGTTGGTTTGGGGTAAGGTCTGAACCAATCTGGATTAACTTAGGGCTTTCTAAGGTTCCGAGATTGAAAGAAGTGGTTTGATTAAGGTTGGGTTTAGGTGTATCTTTGACCCATTCTTGAATTTCTGGAGGCACCTCAATGTCATCCTGTGTATCCATCAAGGCTGAATTCATCTCTGCATCAAAGGTACAATCCCTGTGTAGGAGAGGCATCGTATCAGCAAGTACAGGCACATCTAAATTCAGAGTCCTGAAACAAAATATGCTTTCACTTAGTATATATGAAACGTGTTTGATCATACACAGTGTTAGCATATACTGGCAAAATAAACTACTAATACTGTACAGAAAAGTAAGCAGTTATTATATCTACATGGCAGAAAGAACTTCTGCCCGCTTTACCCTTGAAGACCAATGTAAGGAATGTTGTTCCAATTGGCAAGATCAAAGTTCAGGTGAACCGCAGTGATGGAGGGACTGTCATCATCCACCCTATCCCGAATGATGGCCATTATGTCTGGGCAATCATCGTCTGGGGTGTATCGGTTGGTATGTTCATCATGGATGATGATACGCATGCTCGACATTATTCGGACAACGTTCTCCTTGATTCTCCGCTCCTCTTCTTCGATTGCAGGATCTGGAATAACGATTTTGTTTTCCTCCACCGGTTTCGCCTTAGGAAATAACATAGCCATGACATTGGCTGGCACCTTTACAGGAGGTTGTGCGGACTCAGCACTTGAAGGCGAAGATAAACGCTACATAGTTGAAGCTGAAGGAACCTGCGGATGCTTATGAGGGTTCCTATGACTAGAACTGGCCGAATAGCCTAGTCCAGCTGTTCCAGTGTGCTTGGTTAAGCGAATAGGGTACTTGATACCCTGACAATCTTTACCCAACCCTTGTCCTGGTTTATGACCCAACGACATCATTTCTTGAGTGGCTGACATCACTTCGGCAGAAATCTGGGGTTCGGGCAGTGGTGCTCCAATAGCATGGTATTGGGTATTGCTTATTTCCAAAGCATGAAAACTGACTGGTTCAACGTCCGCATTAGCATTGATGACCGATAAATCCCCGTGTTGAGGACACTCTGGTTCAGCGTTGACTGTGAGCAGGCTGTTGTTGATAATATATTTTAATTGTTGATGAAGGGTGGAGGGGACTGCCCCAGCCATATGGATCCATGGTCGTACCAAGAGTAGGTTGTATCCCGACTCTATCTTGAGCACATGGAAGGATACACAGAATGTATGAGGACCAATCTCAATTAGCAGCTCAATTACTCCAACCGAATTCCGGCGGGCTCCATCAAAAGCTTTGATGATAGTATGGCTACTCTGGATTCGATTAGGATTGATATTCATCTTCACCAAGGTAGCATATGGGCAGATATTTAGGGATGAGCCTCCATCTATCAGGACTCCAACCACCATATATTCGGAGGACAAGACTGCGATGTGCAACGTTTGCAATGACCGGTCCCTTCAAGCGGAATGTCATCATCAGTGAAGGATATCACATTGTCGTTGAAAATCTGATCAACCATTTGTTGAAATTTTTTCTCATCCACTGATGTCGGGAGATAGGCTTCTTCTAAAACCTTTAACAAGATCTTCCGGTGATTCTCGGAAGTGAGGACTAAGTCCAAAATTGATATCTATTGTGGAGCTTCTTTCAAGCTTAAAACCACCGTAGCTTCGTTATGACCCATAGTGCGGAGGAATTTTTCAATCTTCTCCGTGGGTATTTTTCCTTTTGATTTGACGGCAGATTTCATCACCCGTTGGGGAAGGTACAGTAGATTTTCTTTCGACACTGCAGCAGTGTTATGTGAGGTGGATCCTTCACCTTCTCCATAATTCCACGGAACTTTATGCAAGCTAACAATAGGATATTGTGCTCTGCACGGCAAGTTGATTGGCTCGGGGGCGGCCACTTTCAAAGGATTATTGCTTCCTTTGAGTTGAATTATTGGCATGACGAGTGATTGATCAGCTTCAGTAGATATGACAGATACCACACTCTTCCATTTAGTGGGACCTGCATTCTCACTTGCGCGTAGCACAATGTCGTCATCTGCCAAGCGCAGTATGCCACTGTCGATTAGGTTCTGAATAAGGTGGCGGAGTGCCCAACATTCTTCTGTGTTGTGACCACGAGATTGGGAATGATATTGACATACTCCCTTAGAATTGTACCGTCCCGAACGGGGGTTGATTGGAGGTAGAAGGGAACTGATTCTTCCTTCATTGATTAACATGTGAAGTATCTCCTCCATAGGTTGACCCAAATAAGTGGATTCCCTTTTGTTGGCGAAATCCCGACGGGCCTTGGCATTTGCTCTCTTCGTCACTTTGTCTTCTAGCATTTTATTTTCTGAAAATGAAGAGGGAATATTCATGACAATGGGCAGGAGACTGGCATGCTCCTGGCTGATTAGTTGACGAGTCACTTGATGCTGATAAGTAACCAGTTCCGCCAATTGCTCAATTTGTTTGCAGAGAGCTTTCATTTTTCGTTCCATTGTGAACTGGAACTTGGCATAATCCCACCTGTTATCACCGTCTTTGATGGTTTGGGAAGAATCACAGCTAAAGTTGGAACTCTGTCCACTGCTCCAATTAATCATGTTGACCTCTTCTTCTTTGTGTTGAGGAAGAGGGTTGTCTTGAACGTTAGGTTGATCTGGTTTAGTGACCACGATCTCACCGTTGTCTATCAGGTCTTGTATCTTGTGTTTCAAGGCCCAACAATCCTGAGTATCATGTCCAGGTGCCCCAACATGATAAGCACATTTTCGAGCAGCATTAAAACCCCTTCCATTTGGGTTGGCTGGTGGAAGTAGATGTGTAATCTTCTTTTGTGTTGTCAGAAGATTAAGGATATTCTCGAGGGTGTCCCCCAAGGGTGTGAACACTCGAGGGCGTTTGGCTTCTCCACCTTTTGGTATTGGAGGGTTTACAGACTGTGCTGGGCAGGGAATATAGTTTCTCCTCTGAACAGGCATATTTTGACTGCCTTTTTTACCCTGTAGTATCAGGGAAACATCTTCCTCTTTCTTTTTATGGACCCTCATGGGGTTGTTCCCATAATTTCCAGACTAGATGTGATCAGCAACAGCTTTGAGTGCAGCTAGGTCTTGAATCTTTCCGGATTTCAATCCCATCTCAGCCATCTCCCCATGTTTGACCATTTCAGAAAACGGTTTGCCGATGCCGACTAAAACTCTCTCATAGAAGGGAGCTTCTTGTATGTCTATGAACGTCATGACCATTTCTGATTCGGTCATGGAAGGATTCACTTGGGCAGCCAGGCGTCTCCACCTCTGGGCATACTCTCTGAAAGACTAGTTAGACTGTTTTTTGATCTTGGTAATTTGATACCGATCAGGAGCCATTTGAGACTGAAAGCTGTATCGAGTGAACAAGGCATGTGCTAGCTCTTCCCAGCTGTGGATTTTAGAGTTGTCTAATCTGGTGTACTATGAACGGGCTTCTCCAGTTAGACTCTTTTGGAATAATTGCATTCTGAGCTTTTCATATTCTGCATAAGATCCAAGTTCTCCAATAAATACCTTTAAGTGTGTATAAGGATCTCCTAACCCGTCATATTTTTCAAAGTCAGGAGTTTTAAACTTTTCTGGATAATGAACACCAGGAAAAATACATAGATCAGCATATGAAACACTCCCGTGTGTTCCAATTCCTTTGATAGTACGAAGGGTCTCTTCCATTTGGAGGACTTTCTTTTTGATGTCACCAGTGTCTGGGTCTCTAGTGGGATGGGCAGCATCATGAGTTTTGTTGGTCTGATCCAACTGCAGTTCAGGTATGGTAACGACCTGGGCTCCTCCTTGTGTGGAGGATTCAGCATGTACGGGTATTTTCTGACCCTGTGTAGACTGGTGTAATTCTTTGAACAAAACAGCCAAATCTGCAATTTGTTTTCTTAATCTGTCGAATTTTTTGCTAGAAACTGGATTAAGTTTAGTCTGGTCGGATGACGACATAATTGACTGTAGGCATGTTGCCTTTTTGGACTTTGAACGGGTAGTAGGCCCGATTGACTCCCTGCGAAAGACTTGCATAGTTTAGTCCTTATGGAAGGAGAATATTAATATGCAATGTGATGAGTCCATTTTAGGAATTTTATCCTGCAAAAACGGATGTCAGCTGTTTGTACCATGTATGTATATGCGTACACATTCCTTCATATTTCTCATTACATGGAGATATATATGTCATGAAATTATGTAATTTAAAATGAGAGCATGAAGAGACTTTCCTCCGTTTTGGGTTTATCAGAGTCTGACCTATCTTAGGTTACTCTCGCGCTTTTTGGCATGAAGGTTCCCAAATCATCGCAATCTACTTGACGGGAAGTTAATCCGGTCTTTCAACTGGAGCGAATTTGGGTGGTGCCTTTCCTGAGCCTTGGAGAATCAGGCTTCTCACGAGTCCAGTAATCAAACACCGACGGGATAGCCTCCTGGTGGAGGGACCACACAACATACATTCACATACATCGCGTCTCACCGTATGAAATGATGACATGTGCGAAGCACTAATAACATGAGCAGTTTATAGTGCGAGGCACTAACATCACAGGCAGTTTATAGTGCGAGGCAATAACATCACAGGCAGTTTATAGTGCGAGGCACTAAATAAACAAGACATGCATTCATACACATTCATCCAATGTAAATGCAACATCCACACACACAAGCAGATAACAATTTTGAAAAGATTGAAATAGCGGCTTAAGTCCTCTTACTGGAGTCCCCAGCGGAGTCGCCACCTGTCGACATCGGGATTTTTAGATGTCCCTTTCCGTTACTTGTTCTTTGGTGTTCTCATTTTATGTGAGATTTGTTTGAAAAAAACAAGTGAAAAAGGTCCGACATGTATAATGTCGACTATGGACTGTTGAGAGTCGCCAATTAGTTTTTTAAATGGTTATACCAACACAACCGAGAAAAGGTTTGCACATTGATCCAGTGATGTGACACTGTTATACGGGTCGGTGAAATCGAGATTCATTTAGGGTCCGGGGACTTGGTTATGCGGGGGGAAGGTGTTAGGCACCCCCCGACATCCGTGTTACCACGGTGACCGCCTCTTTTCAAGAAACTATTATCTGAATGTGTGTGTGTGTGTGTGAGTCAATGTGCTGTTATTTGAAAGTGGTACGAGGCCTCGCTCGCACCTATATACGCAGGGTTTAAATTTATGTAAAAATTCAATTTTAGCAAGATATGACAATGATGTTTTATAAAAGAGGTTTTTTCAAACCCTGTCGCTCAATAGTAATTGAGGCCTTTTGCACTTTCATTTTATTAAATGCACGGCTTGGTTGATTTTATTTGACGGCTGCGAAGCATCCGTACGAAAATAATGTACAAAATAATGCCGACTTCCTCGTGGGTATGGAAACCATCTGAGAAAATTCAGACACCGCAAAATAATTTACAAACTGCTTACAGCTGAAAATGTCCATCACAGAAACTGAATCTAGATCCAATGGGATGAATATGTGATCACAAGATTCCTAGGCTCACATGATACTACAATTTGTATGAAAGCAGTAAGCAGTAATATATATATATATAAACCGTAAATATATATATACAGACATGATCGCCAACCACGAAGAACCTCTATGGGGGATCAGAAATATAAATAAAGCTGTTAAAAGCCATCAACCGCCACGGAGGAAACTCCAGGCGGGACAAAACGTAGATAAAGCTGTAAAAACGGTCAACCACCACGAAGTAAACTCCAGGTGGTACGAAATGTAAGTATATATATATATATATATATATATATATATATATATATATATATATAGAAAGCAATTAAACCAGCAATTAAACGCACCAACCGAAGTTTAGGCTCACCGAACAAAGTCCGACACACAGTTAATATATATAAGTATATATATATTAAAGCAATAAACGCATCAAACCGAAGTTTAGGCTCAATCGAACAAAGTCCGATACACAGTTCATATATATAAAAATATATATATAGAAAGCAAATAAATGCTCCAGACCGAAGTCTAGGCTCAACCGAGGCATAACTCGGTAATGTTAGTCAATATATATATATATATATATATATATATATATATATATATATATATAGACTGAAATGAAACCACGGACCGAAGTCCGGGCAAAAGCAAGTAACACGACTCTCAACGTGTAGAAGGGTGTGTGCAAAAATGAAGAGAAAGACTCTAAAGTGTGTGAGAAGGCTTACAGTGGGCTGCCAAAGAAGACTTCTATATCTTTAGAGTTAGTAAACACTGGCATTTGTAGGTACAAAAGAGGGCTGTATATGTGCTCACAGGTGTTTAAAGTGGGAAAATACACTGTATGGCAAGTGTAGAGCGAATTCTGCAGGGTTTCCCCGTCTTTTTTCTCTTAAAAATCAGCACCCCAAGCCTCTTATTTATAGGCAAAAGGTGCCGCAGGTGTACCTGCGGCTCAGTCGCAGGTGTACCAGAGGCGGGTCAGGTCTGCCCGGTTTGATCGGGTCGGGTCGTCTCGAAGTACGTGCACGCGGGCATTGTAATGTCCACTCAGTTTTTCTGAAGTACAATTCGAGCATCCGTTTGAGGTATACATGACCTATTTTGGACTGTCGTTGTCGAGAGTTTGTATGATGGCATGGGATTAGAGTTTGTACGAAGTCTTTGAAGATGGGACGGTGCCCTCCTGTCTTCAAGCTTCAACTTTCATCCGTTACCCCGCACAATAGCAACTCGGGATTGGTTAGCCTTGTAGGACGTTATTGCGTAGATGTGTTGAGACGACTTGGCGTGGCATCATGTTGGTCAGATGACGATGTTGCCCCTTACCGGTGTTATTGCCGGGTTGGGTCGATAAAGCAGACGTTGCTCAGCTTCGCTGGGATTGGACTGCTGCAATTAGTTGAAAGTCCTCATTGTCATCTTTGAGGTGTGTCTGTCTTCCCGATGTCATCGCTGGGTTGATACAGTGTATCTCATTGTGAGCGCCGAGATTGAAGCTGGTTGCACTTGTAACAAGCATTTTCGGGGTTAATGCCAAAATTGCTTTCCTTGGGGCTATCACCAAGGTTGGAGGCTATTCCCATGTTTAGGGCTAAGACTGGATACCTCGGGGTTATCTCCGAGATTAATCGGCCTTCTCCAGTGTGTGTTCCGGTATTGATCTACATGCCTCGGGGTTCTCCAAGATTGGATTGGTTACTCCCAGATTGCGATCTGGGGTTGATGCTGAACTTCCGGTATGGTTGTGGATTGTCTTTCAGGATTTTCTCATAAAAGACGAATCTGCCTTCCTGCAATGTTAGTGTCAGTAGTATAGAAAATTTCGAGTGTCTACATATAGTATGATAATATGTTATGTGTTAGACAGGTTATGAATTGTATTTATATGAAGGTTACTCGACCTTGGGGTATAGTGTGTTAAATGTATTGTATAAACAATTTATGTTTATATCTTTCGCAAATAGTAATAATGTTAGAATGATCGAACCAGATCCGCGGTGATTCGGGACCTCGGATTCGGGGCCGTCACAGCGGGGTGTTCTATATCCAACGTACAATGAGTGCGAGGCGCACCACTGCCCCATCCTACTACTGACACCCTACCGCAGGCCGCGCTACCCAATACTAAGATACATCGCAGAGTGCGCTACTATGCCAGCAACTACTGATGTCCTAGCGTGGGGCGCACCATCTCATGCATATCCACGGTGCGGGCCGCGCCGCTCGGACAATCCAGGCGCTGAACGTATTTTAATTGTCGTGTCTTAGGCCATAACCACTTCACCTCTCCTTCATGCACTTAACTTCCTCAATTCTCCTACACGTTTAACACTTCCACTAATCCATAACTCCTCTCAACTTCCATTCACATTAAACCTGTACACTCTCCATCTCCCAACCCACGTTGGTTTTCCATCCCCTATATGAACTCCAACCATACGAGTAGTCAAATTCATATCAGATATAAACACTACACTCCAATCCTAAATCTAATTCCTTCCTTGCACAAATTCATTCAATTGGGACATCTTTACAAAGAGGAAAACACAAATTTATTCAAGGTAAGCACAACTTACTTCATCCTCAATCTTCTTCTCTTTTATTGATATCAATTGAGTGGAATACCTTAGAAATTGGGTGCCCAAGGAGTGTGTGTTTGATTTTACATATTGGCTGACAAGATAATACCAAACAACCAATTTTGGGGGAAGTACTCAGTCCACTCACCAACTGTTTGGTAAAAGTCCTGAACCAAAATTTGAGCCTAAACATCACTAGAAACACCATGTCTTCCCATAAAAGACAATGCCCATCCACCTCCACTGCTCGACCTCAATATGATCATATGAAATTTGTTAGTGAGAGAGCCGCAGAAAGATTCAAGTCATCCATCGACAAGAAGAATTTGGTGCTAGAACGTGGATTGAAGCCGGATGCTAATTTGGATGGTGATATGGCTTTGCAAATTGTAGAGCGTAATTGGTTTTAGTTAGTAGAACAACTACTTCCAGCGACGATTAATATAGTGAAAGAGTTTTACACCAATGCAATGGAACATGTCAACCACGTAGTCATGGTTCGAGGTAAATTGGTGGCATTTCATGTCAACGCTATCAATGCTTATTTTGGGTTAGAGGCACCACATACTGACTGATATGAAGATGGTTTACCTGAGTTAGATGAGTTGATTGTCAGATTATGCAAACCAAGAACTCAATGGGTAATTCAAGCCAGAACGGATGAAAAGATAAGTTTTCCCCAATCAGCACTTAGTCGATATGGTAAAGCTTGGTATGCATTTATATGTGCCTGTTTAATGCCCACACGCCACCAACACGATGTAACTAAGGCCCAGGCTCAGCTATTATATGGAATTGTTCACCACCATTTCCGTGTGAATAACTCCATTGCATTCTATAATGTCGATGTGGGGGAGTGTATTCAAGAGTCCATTGACCGTTTGCTATGAGGGAGTACTACGGGAGGTCTGCTACATGGTTTCTTAATCACTGATTTATGTCGTAAAGCTGGGGTGCAGTGGCAACCTTCTGAGCCTGTCCAACAACCGATGGCAATAATCGATCATGCTAAAATTGAGAGATACAAGGCATGGGAAGGGGCGAGATCACATCCATGTGGAGAAGGTTATATTATGATTCGACAACCTTCACCCTCAGTTGGAGCTGAACCAATGCAAGAGCAACCACCTCGGGCCTCAAGGAATCAATTTTTGTGGTTGGCCCAATGTCAAGATTTAATGCATCAGTACAATGCTAATGTTTTCAACACGCTTGCTGATGCATTCTCCCGTTGCAATCCTAATGCACATCCGGTGGTCATGCCTATTCCTCCTATCCTACCAACATATCCTCCTTCGGACGACGACGAGCAGTAACTCATTTTCAGGGAAGTCCTCATACTTTTATTTGAATTATTTTGACGTAATGAGGACATTACTTGATTTAAGTTTGGGGGATTATGTTTTCAGCCTGGTTAATTAATGAAAATTTTAAATAATCCTGTTAGTTAGTGTTAGTTATTTGCATATAGTTTGCATGAATCTAGTTATTAGATTGTATAAGTTGATTCTTGGCCAATGATGAGATTGAAATTATGTAGACAAGTACATTACTAAGTATGAGAACCTTGACGTAGTTTCTGTTATGAATTGGATCTTGTTCTGATTTGAAACTGGTATAATACGGGTAGCACGTTAATAACATCTGTGTTGATGGATTAGTTCAAATTGATACATAAAGTGTTTCTAAAGGATAATGCTAGTGTAAACGAGAAAATGACAAGGATAGGCTGTGAAGATGAATATTAGGCAAGAACCTAAGTTTGGGGGAAAATATGGGGTATATAAGCTTTATAAAAGAAAAAAAAAAATTAAACACCGTGCCTAGTTTTGTTTCGGGACCTTTGTTACTTGAGAAAGTGCGCCCATAGGGGTGTCTTAACACCTAGTGCCCAAAGGTCTTTTATAGTCTGGGAGTCGTTGGTTGAAAGCTCCCTAAGGGGTAGCACTGTTAGCCTAATGGAATGAGACATTGCACAGTCATGTAAAAAAAATGAATGTGTGAAACGAGAAAAGAGCAAAAAGCCCCCGTAGATTTAAAGAAATATATATATAGGGTCAGGATCAGGTAAGGGATCCCTTACTTTATTAAAATAAGGGATTTTTTTTTTTGCTTTTTTTTTGCTTTTTTTTTTTAAAACAACTAAGAAAAAAAGTTTAATATTTTATGGAATTGAAATTTTTTCATAATACAGTGTTTTGAGTGTGATTTGGGTACGCATAACAAAACATGTATGTACAGTCTGGGCAGACTGTACCACCATTTTTTGGTATAGGTATTTAAAACACGCCCAAAACATTGTATTATGGAAAAATTTCAGTTCCATAAAATATTAAACTTTTTTTTTAGTTGTTTTTTAAAAAAAAAGCAAAAAAAAAGCAAAAAAAAAAAGTCCCTTATTTTAATCAAGTAAGGGATCCCTTACTTGATCATTTCTGTATATATATATATATATATATATATATATATATATATATATATATATATATATATATATATATATATATAGTATAAGTACCCTATGTGAACCCTTGATAGTGGTAATTATTTAGTTTTAGTTGGAACTCGTCTACTTTTGAATTTTTTTTTGAGTTTGTGCTGTATGATTCCTTATAAGAAATTAATTATGTATTGAATTTGAGTCTGTATCAATTAGCATAGATGTTGAACACACACACACACACACACACACACACACACACACACTATACTAGTGATAATTGTTTAAGATGCGAGGATTGATAAGGAATTGTGAATTGGTTTTAATATGAAGTGTTGATATGTTTACTTAATTTTTCTGAGGCCATATGAGAAAACTGTATACTGTCTTAATACTGGATTCGTAGTTTGTAGTTGTTAATGGCATTCCTTTGCATTTTGCTTGAGGACAAGCAATGTTCAAGTTTGGGGGAATTTGATGAATAGGTTTTTAACCTATGATTTATATTCATTTAGCTTGTTATATTGTTAGTTTTTGGTTACTTTTGATGGGTTTTGTGTTTGTTGTAGGATAATCAGTAAGCTTATCAAGATGCTAGCATTGGAACGATTTTTTGAGTAATTTTGGACATTCTGACTCCCTAGCGTGGGGCGCACTGTGGTGCTGAGTAAAGCAGCACGGGGTGCGCTAGTGCGTGGTTTCTTTCTATTTGAGTAGCGCGGGCCGCGCTGTCTAAGAGTATATTATAGTGCGGGGCATGCTGTTACGAGATCTGAGCTGGGCAAGATTAGTTATGTGCTGGAAGATGGGCAGTGTTGAGAGCTATTAATTCTTTATGTAATATGATTATAATAGGATTGTATTATGGTTGTTATTTCATGCTTTTGGGAGTCTTTGACTAATGAAGTTGTTGGTTTTGAAAAGGAGTTGGGTTTCTATTAGAATTTCTTGGTGATGAGTTAGAGTTGGATTAGAATTGGTGGTGTGGAGGGCAGGTGAAGATAATATATGCTATGTGTTGAAGAAAAAAAAATGATCGTTATTCAAAGAGACTTCAAGACGAGATTGAAAGGCAAGAGCTTGGAGGAACAAAGAAGAATAATAATTTCACAAAGATTTCAGAATTGAAGGGCGAGAAGGGTGGTGTATTACAATTCTCCTTTAATTTCAATTTGTGTAATTGGGATGATGTTTTCTTTTATTTATTCAGTATTTAATTCATTAGTTATGAACTAAATTACTTATTAGGTTTATGATGGATCTTTAAGTGAAACGATGGTTTTGTAATTTTGATTTCTAGTTTAATAAGCTATTATCCAGTTTATCTATGTTAACTTGAGCTTGAAATTATGAATTGCCTTATCAACGATTCCTGTGGACTTGTATGAACTCGAGAGATGAAGTACGTGTCTAGACTTAGTTAATATAGTATGTATTATTGAATTTTGTGAATGAACAGAAGCTTGATGAATGTTAAGGTAGAGATATGTTTGACATCGCATGTAATCAGATAAAGGACTTGAACTTAAACATTCTTTAATTATAATTCACATAGAGACATAGTGAGTTAGTTGATTAAGGTGTTTAACTAAATTCTATCTTAATTATGGATTTGAGTTAATACGGTATTAGTGCATCGAGAGGTGGTTAGTACTACGTACGTGTTCTTAGTTAATAAACTTTGATAGTGAGTTAAACTAGAATAAAGGTATAATAATCAGAGTGATGCTTAGAGTGAAGTTGTAAGCCTAATTCTCCATTATTTGTTTGAAAATTCAGTTTTTTTTAGAAACTGTTGATTGTTTGGTGATTTTATTCTTTTTAATACTTTTAGTCATAAACTGGAAATTGATTAGTTTAATAAAATTAGGATTAATAGGAAATTGGTAATTGTGAGGTTTAAATTCTTACTAAGTCTCTGAGGGAATGATATTCTACTTACTATTATATTACTTGTTGACCATATATACTTGCGTGTTGTGCATAATAAGATTTTACCCAACAGAATGTAAAATTTCGTGTGTCTACAGATGCCCCTCTTTATCATATTCATGTAATGTGATGGCATGTATAAGATAAAGACCACTAAACACTTGAAATGTGACAAGATAATCATGATGCAAATATAATGCAGCATGATGTGAATGTTATGCTGAGTGAATGATGGAATGGAGGTTGCTCCATGAATGAGCCCAGAGGATGTTGATATTGGCGTTATCACCAAAGTCCTTAACCTTCAACGTAGATTTTCCACTGTAGAAGTCCTTCTCATATACGAGAGACTCTTGGGAAATTGTACTTTGTCTGATGAAGACTTGTATAACAGATTCCATCATCGGTCCTCCCCGATGAGGATGGTTTTCCCTGGTTTGTATTGCCAGATCTTTGCAGCTCTTTTTTGGAATTACTGCCAACAATTTATGTTATCAGGGATGCCTGACCTTCGTTGAAATGTCCTTCATTAGATACCATCATCGAACCATCTCCGATGCTTCGCTGGATTTAATTGCCAACGACTGATAATGTCAAGGTTGCTTGACCTTCGTTCAAATGTGCTTCAGTGGATGACATCATCGGACCACCTCCTATGCTTCGCTAGATTTACTTGCCAACGACTGATGACGTCAGGGCTGCCTGACCCTCGTTGAAATGTGCTTCAATGGCTAACATCATCAGACCATATCCGATGCTTCACTGGATTTAATTGCCAACGGCTGATGATGTTAGGGTTGCCTGACCCTCGTTGAAATGTGCTTCAATAGCTAACATCATCAGACCATTTTTGACGTTTCACTGGATTTAATTGCCAACAGCTGATAATGTCAGGGCTGCTGACCTTCATTGAAATGTGCTTCAACGGCTGATATCATCGAACCACCTCCAATGCTTTGCTGGATTTAATTGCGAACGGCTAAAAACGTCAAGGTTGCTTGACCTTCATTAAAATGTGTTTCAATGGCTGAAGTTATATAAAGTCCCCGCTGGGGATAGATTCTTGACGAGATGTATGGTTGTGATTGCAATTATAACCCTTGTGATGGCATCAGACCTTTGTGAGGTATTACCAAGGGCAGCTTTCAATAGCTGTAATCATCAGCTTTGTGAACCCTGTGTTTAGGCGAATACCAATGATTGATATGTAGACCCGCAGTTTGGTCTCTAAAAATCAGGATTTCAGGCTTTTCTGCTTAATCGCGTAGCGTCATTTTTCCTGATTTGACTTTTTAGCTTGTGGGACCTCCTTTGCAACAAAAATTTGATCGAGCTGGAGGGGGTGGGGACCACCTGGGATAGCCCAGGTGGACCTGTGGCAGCCGCAAGTAGACCCATGACCATCCGTGGGTTCTACTTCAGGCTCCTTTCCCTTTCACAAGTCATTTTCACTTGAACCCGCACAGAGAATTCGAGAGTTCTTCTTGAGATCTAATGAATTCAGGCGGTTTTTTGCAAAATTTATCACCGTACAAGTGTTATGCATTGTCCTGGTAACATATGCATGTCTTCTTTTCAGTTTTGACTGTTGGAAAGTGAGTTATCACATAAAATGCTTCTAAACACATAGTCGTGAATATGCATGCTCATATGACTTGATAAAAAATATTCAACATAGTAAATGTTAGTATTTAACTATGTTGAACATATTGATGTGAAAAAAATTGACTTTTGAAATAGTCAATATGGCACCTTTTTCTGCTATTTCTTATCATGTTTGAAGACAAATGAGCAAAGGTAGTAAAAGTAAAGTAATCCTGGTAATTAAGCTACCCTTATGGATAATGACTTTGACATTTTCATGCATATAGGATGTTTATGACTGTGAGTCGGTGTGCTACTGAATGGCCACCTAGTCATGCCTACGTGCATGTGGATAGTCTTTTTTACAAAGGAGACTCTGGCAAAAATTTTCCAAGAGTATAGGCATTGAATGAACATGCATTTTTAACTCTACTATAGTCGTATGTTAAAGTACTGTGTGCATGCATATAGACATAAAATGCATTTAATGAGCCCTAGGTTATAATTTATCACACCCTTTCTGAGGTGATTTGGAGACTTGTGTCTAGATATATGGATCTAGACCAGCCGAGTAGCTCCCGTAGGACCTCTTCAGGTGTGAGGAGGAGAGCTTCAGCCTCATCGGTTAACAGAGTCAGTGATTCGTCCTATCCGGGTTGAGGTACTAGATGTTGAGGTCGAGGAGGAGGATGTACCATTTGTGGGTGTTGCTCCTGCTGCTTCTATTCCCCACATGGATCTTCCAACCATAAATGTGGCGAATCTTGAGCTTCTGGATGATTTTAGTCACCACCCCTCGATCTATTTACATGCGAAAGAGGTAAAAGCTGTGTTTTATCTTCCTTTGTCCTATTAATGAGGAGCAAGGGTTTTGATGTTGATTTGCATTTGTGATGCAGGTTCCTAACTTTACGCAGCCTCGAGGGAACTGGTTCACTATACACTCTCTGTACCAGACTCTTCACCCAGAGTACCGAGAGATTGTGCATGCTTGGGGTTTCGAGGCGTTCTTTTCCATCCTCCCCGGCCGTTGTCCCTCGGGTTACCTCAGGACGTTGTCTGAGCGCTGGTTTCACCAGACTCAGTCTCTCTATTTGCTGAATTATGAGGTGATGATGACGTCGATGGATTAGCGATTTATTATCACCGGTATGGAGTTTTCAGGGGCGCCAGTGCTTTGTGTGGCTGACATTTCCCCTACTGCCTTGAGATTCTTGCTAGGGATCCAGGCTACGGCGCTCAAAGGCAGGACAGTCTGCACTGGTCCTTTGAGTGTAGACACTATAAGTGGGGCGTTGAGTGAGCCATTGCCCGATTATAGGAGAGTTAGGGATCGCATTCTTCGGTGATTATTCCTAGTCATCCTTCGGGGTTGTTTCTTGGTGGATAACTCTTCCACAGTATCGTTCATTTTAGTCAGCACCACACGTGAAGTGGACCGTATTGGAGAGTATGATTGGGGCTCCTATACCTTTGCCTATTTCCTCAGGGGAATGTGTATACGCTCGCAGGGCTTGGCTAGGATTTTACCCATTCCTGCTGGTGAGTATTTCTATTTTAATTTCCCTTGTTCGGGTTAAGAGTATTGACTGACCACCTATATTTGATCTTGTATTGGCAATTTTGGGCCTATAAAAGGCTCCCATATCTTCGTCCCATTAGCGTGCTAGGTTTAAACACCTATCCAAGGGGACGGCAATGGCATCACTCCATGATGGTAGAGGTTCCTGTAGCTGAGGGTATCAACCATTCACACTTGCAGTTGGAGTTGTTGACAGTCGATGTCATTGCATGGGTTCCTTACTTTGAGGACCATTTAACAGTTGTCTTTGAGCGTGGTTTCCCAATTGGCATCAAGTATGTCATGTCCACACGTCGAATTCCTCTCTTCACAGATGGAGGATGGGAGCTCTATTTAGGATAGTGTGCTATCAGGAGCATCACAGGAGAGATTCGTATACCGATCTGTCCTCCTTCCAGGAGTTATTGGCCTTTATCGCAGTTGCCGATCAGTGATATCCCGTTGGAGGGAGTTGATGGCTTTGCTTTGTTAGAGGGACCGTTCACTCAGGAGGCATTCTACCACTGGTGGTTCCCTCGCACCATTGAAGCCCAGACCCGCGCCATTCAGTTTATAGGGGATATGGTTCCTGGCTCCGTTATGATGATGGATTGGATTGCCTGAGTCCGAGAGCCTACTCATTTGACGCAGATTGATATCTTGACCCAACAGCTGGACTGGGCACATTTTTTCATCTGACATTTAGGCAGAGATCCTTCCAAGGTGGATACTTTTGATCCTTCCAGCTCAGGGGCTGGCCCTTCAGGTGGCCCATATTCAGATGGTTTTGCTAGTGCAGATCCTCCGTTGTATCGGCCTGATAACCCTCTTGGTTTAAAGGGTGTGACCACTTATCATCCACTAGCTGTGATGACATAGTTTAACCAGTTTCAGGATGTGCATCCCTTTGAGGGGCATTGGGTCAGCGTTTGACATCTCAGCTTTTATCAATAGAGGATTTGTCCAAGGTTTATGCCAATTGGGCCCAGCGTGAGGGGGCTAATTTTACTACTAGCCACCCATGTCGTTCTGTAGAGTATTATGCATGGTTAGAGGCATAGATTACATCAGCTAGGGTTCTATCCTCAGAACTGAAGATTGATTCTGACAGTGGGGAGCTTATGGAGGACCCTGATTTTTCCACTGAGGATGAGCTATTTGCTGGATTGACAGCAACTCATATTGATTCCCCTAGTATTACTGCTACTATGACTCCACATTAGGCAAAGTATTTAGAGCAGAGTCTACATCTGATGACGTTTGAGAGGGATCAAGCTAGGGCCTTGATGCTGATAGCTCTTTTTGGTAGAGATGCCTCTCTAGTTGCGAGAGATGATGCTTTAGCTCATAGAGGTACCGCTGTTGCTGAGCGGGATAAGGCTCGATCATCTAGGGATGTAGTTGTTACTGAGCGGGATGGTGCTATATCTGCCCGAGATGCTGCTATTACAGATAATACTGTATTGAGGTCCCATACTACTGATATCATTGCAGAGATGAGCACGTTCATTGATGAGCATAATGTCACCATGCAGATGGCTGTGGATCTCTTGGCTCGCGTTGATACCCTAGGGCAGGAGCTAACAGAGTTACCCCCTTCTTCTGAGAGGGATGCCATGTTAGATTTGATGGCGTATTTATCCACTGGTTTATAGATTAGCTTGGATTTTCCTGCACAGACTAGCTTAGCCATTTTGTCATGTACAGGACAATTGTGTAGGGATTTGGGCACAGAAACGTACAGTGGAATATAATAATTTATAAAGCAATTTTCGAAACCTAACACAGGATCCATGCGAAAATAGAAATAATTCAGTGGTTTAGAATTTATACCGATTATAGAAAACTCTGAAACCGCTTCGAATCTCCAACGCAATCCGAATGAACTATGTCTCTACGGTATCCACACGAACGCCCGCGAATCGTCGCACGATTCTGCAATAAAAGGGAGCTGCGGTACTAGCCACCAAAGGAATGGATTTTCTATTTTCTCTCTAGTCTCTCTCTAAGAGTGGCTACGGTTTTCTTAAGTTATGATTAACCTCCCTAAAACGCTGATATATCATATATATAGCAGTAAATTAGAATTAATCAAAACCCTAATCTAATTAAAATAAAATCTGAATATATATATATATATATATATATATATATATATATATATATATATATATTATCTTAATTAAGTCTTACTTAATTAATATACATATATATACAAATTATCCTTTTAATTTAAATTCGTGATTTAAATACAATCAATCATATTGATATATTTAAATCCTTACAATTTAAATTAATTCTCTTTTTAATTACGTGCTATGTGTGTGACCCTATATGTTATTATTACGTTGGCAATAATTTTAAAATCATATTATAAAATTATAAACAGTGAACGACATCTAGTAATGCATCACTGCTACCAAAGTAATAATAAGATCGATGATTCGATGCAACCTTTTCGTGACCAATGTTTTAATGTAATTTAATTCTTTTAACCTTGACATCCTAGATTAAACTCGAGTCATGGAATGTGTCATACTCTTCATAATTTAATCTAAGTTTTCTTGATCAATGACTAGACTGTATGAAATAAATCACTATTTGAGTATGTCCATGCATTTCATAGTCCTACTCAATCAAGAGGCCTATGGATATCACCCCTATTATATAGAAGGGTTAAATTCCATCTAGATCACTCATATTCCTCACACGATTCATGATGTACCCAATAATCACCTTTATAGTCCACCCTATTAAAGGTGACCTTTGATGATATCAAAGTACATAAATTCCCGTGTAGTAATATAGTGATTTCAAGTCGGAGGATCATTATATCATTGTCACTATGAGAATTTCTAATGACACTTCGCATAATGCTCCACATAGAATACTCATGGTGGGTTTATCCAGTACATTGTTCTCTAATACGTACCTATGTATTGACTTAATATCTCATATATTTATGACCAATGAGGTTTGGTCATCAGTTATTCCACATACTAGTCTCAATGTATCATTGTTGTTCCATTAATAATGATACTCGATTAGGGACATTTAAGAGCAATGATACTAATTGTAATTATATAATCTCATGTTCAAGTCACATACTTGAAACTATATAATTTGTATCATTATTCTAAGGAATTTTATTATGTTAACATTTATATAACGCAGTAAATAAAACCATAATAAAATCATCCATTTATTCAATCAAATATAATATCAAAATGTTAAGCAATTATATCAAATAATTGGCCCCTAGGGCACAAACTCTAACAAATTGTATATATGAAACAGTATTATATGGCAAGGAAATATGTTTTGATTCACTTCCCTTTTAGTTATGCCTTGTTACTTGCTTGATAGTTACCTGTTCTCCAGGGCTTGTGATCTTGATGTATTCTGAACTCCCCCTTGATGGATGGACATTGAGATGTCCCAAGATTTTTCAGGATGGATCGTTGATCTTTATATTCCCCTACCCTTTGGTGTCTTGGGACTGGTTTCTGTATGTGGTTATGGAGAGGATTGTGGCCTGCCTCTATGAGGTTGACCTCCCCACAGATGGTCGTCGGTAATCCTTTGTATTGGGGAGCCCAGGTAGTTCCATCTCTTATGGATTGGTGTTTCTCTTCGAGGACCCAACTGCAGCTTAGATGGTCGCCGATTCTCCCATTGGCATGGGGAGACTAGGTAGCTCCATCCCTTTGGTCTAAGCCGATGAGGTGTGGTTTGAAAGGGTTAAAGGATGATCCCAGTACCATTAACAAGTTTTTATGTTTTGGTAGGGGGTGAGATTGCACCATGAATGGCTGCCTACGTACTCCGATTGATGAGGGGAGATCAAGTCTACGTAGTTCCAACCTAGTGTGAAAAGGTTAAAAGTTGTATATGATAAAGAGAGTGTAGAGATTTTTTTTGTGTTTTTTATGTAGTTAGACTGAACCATAAAAATGGCTACCTACGTACTCCCGTGTATTGGGGAAATCAGGTCTGCGTAGTTCGCCCCTGGTGGGACAGACTACAGATGTGAAGAAGTGTTTTATCCCTAGTGGGATAAACTAAAGGTGAAAGGTTTAATGAGAAAGGTTTCGAAAAACCTGAATTGAGTGATGGATCTAATGATCCAGAACCAGGCTGCTGGTTGGAAGGTATGTTTGTCCCTGATGGGCCTAACTGTTGTGAAGAAAGGTTGTATGTAGTGAAAGGTTTTAAAAACCTAAATTGACTGGGGATCTTCAGAACCAGGATGTTAGTTTGCAGGTAACTTCAGACATAGTACCGTTTCACGATGTCCGAGTTGATGAGTTGGGGAAATTCATCGCCATCCATCTCTTGTAATCTAAGGGCTCCTCCTGTCAATACCTCCTTGACAACAAACGGGCCTTCCCAGTTTGGGGTGAATTTTCCTTTTGATTGATCTTGGTTGTCAAGAACCTTCTTCAAGACCAAGTCATGTTCTTTGAACTGCCGTAGTCGGACTTTTTTGTTGTAGGATCTAGCGATCCTCTGTTGGTATAACTGACCATGAAAGATGACTGCGACCCGCCTTTCATCTATTAGAGACAATTGGTGGTATATATCTTGTAATCATTGGTCCTCATCCAGCTAAGCATCTATCAACACTCTGAGGGATTCTATTTCCACCTCTATGGGGAGCACTACTTCCATGCCATAGGTTAATGAATAGGGGGTTGCCCCAGTGGAAGTGCGCATTGACGTTTTGTTGGCTAATAAAGTTAGAGGCAATAAGTTAGGCCATCCTTTGTGATTGGTAGACATCTTTTGCATGATCTTTTAGATATTCTTATTAGCCGCTTCAACAACACCATTCATCTTTGGAGGATAGATGACTGAGTTGAGATGTTTGATGTGGAATTTATTGCATAACTCCTCCATCATTTGGTTGTTGAGGTTTTTGGCATTGTCTAATACAATCACCTCTGGTTGTCCATATCGACAAATGACATTGTTTCTGATGAAACCAATGATCACTTCTTTAGTAACCCTGGGGGAAGAGGCTGTTGTTTACCCACTTGGTGAAGTAGTCGATCATGGTGAAGATAAATCGATAACCATTACTAGCTTTGGGCTCGATGGGCCTGATCACGTCCATTCCCCACATTGAGAAGGGCTAGGGCGAACTCATGTTGTGAATCTCCCTTGGAGGGGCGTGGATGGCGTTTCCATGAATTTGGCATTGGTAACCTCTCTTGATGTGATCATCATAGTCAGCCTTGAGAGAGAGTCGGTAATGTCATGTTCTTAGGATCTTCTTGACAAGTAGAGGGCCGCTCATGTGTGGGTCGCATACTCCACCATGGATTTCATCCATGAGCCTCTGAGTTTGGTCTTTGTCTAGACATCTGAGAAGGCCTAATCCTGCATCTCTTTTGTAGAGTACGTCTCCGCTCAGGTAAAATTTCATGGTCATTCGATGAATCCTCTTTCTTTCAGTCTGACTTGCCTCAGCGGGTGTAGATCCATCTTGCAGATACTCCTTGATATGTTGATACCAAGGGTGTTGGATAAGAGGCAGCTCATCCAAAACTTCTCCAATGTAGTTCCCATAGGCTGGAGCCTTCTGCAGGGCAAATGTGATATTTGGCATGTCTTCCTTATCAAGTATGTTGATCAAGGAGGCCAAAGTTGACAGTGCATTGATAAGTGGATTTTTTATGCATTTATCCGGTATCTTTTACTTGAATTAGTTGCTTATATTCATGTGTCTTAGTTACTTTTCATGCATTTTGTGTTTATTTTGTAGATTTTATGTTTGGAAGTGGTGTGAGCGATTATTGTAAGGAAACGCAAAGAAAATGCAAAGAAAAGGCAATCCGGATATCATTTAGGCTTTCATGTTACTTCATGTTCTTGGTTTGGAACTTAGCTTACAGTAGAGCGTCTTCATAGCTTTTCGGAACATCTTGAATCGCTATAATCGGAGTTCGGATGCAAGAGTTATGATCGTTGTACCGACGGACGTCAAACTACGCTGTTTTGATTCGCCATTTTCATAGCAGTCCCTTCCAGCTCGATTTCAACCTTCATCCGGCCAGAATTTCTCAATCATCAAATAATGAAAGTTGTAGATCTCGTCGATATCTTCGATTTGATAGGTGGCAGGCCCCATAACTCTTCTCGGATCAAAAGTTATGGCCATTTTACCAGAGCACGCTGCAGCAGAAAATCACACGCGCGCGGGCGCGGGAATCCGAGCGTGGCCGCGCGACTCTGAGCCAAAAAACGTGATTTTCTACAAGTTTTTGCAAGTTGCGCGCCCACCTGCATGGCCGCGCGACTTCGGGCGATGACTAAAGATGACTTTTCACTAAACAGAGCAATTGAAGCATGATTGAGTAGGGGGTTCAATTAGGGCTTATATATTAGACATATTATCATCATGTAAGACATATTCCACCCCTTGGGGGCTAGATAGCTACTTCCATCTTCTCTCTTTTCATAGTAGAAACTAGGGTTTACACCTTGGGAGAGATTCCAATATAGGAGACAGCCATAACGTCTATTTTTCTCTACTTCTTCTTGGAGATCTCTGTCATTATGGATATTGATTATTGTTTATTGGATTTCTTTGTGGATTTAATAGTTAATCTTTGATTTCTATTCAGCGACTGGGTTTGATCGTTCTATCCCTCTTACTTTGATTGCTTGTTTATTGATCATGCTTAACATTGATCCCATAATGGCTTTTGGTTTAGTTATGAACTAAACTCCATTATGGGATTCTAACGGATTTCAATATGTAGTGTGGTTGTACATCTAAGTGTTAGATTTGTTTTGCATATCATATGGGTTATCTATCATGGTTGTTTTGCATGTATGAATGACTGATAATCATTTGTGTTAGTATTTGTATGGAATTAGAAATGAACATATGAATATGGAGTGAAATCATGATAGCATGTGAATATGGGGCTAGAGTAAGTCTTGCATATTTTGTGAATCAGATAGGAATATATTGTTTCACCGTATGAGCTAGAATAAGGGTTGTGCTTAAAATCAATAGGATTACAATTGCGCATAGGAATATGGTAATTGTGATGGTATTGATGATTACATAGATTCTAACATCTGTAGATGATATGTGAGTTGGTTATAGTGCATTGGAAAATGGTTATAACTCTCTTTGTGCTCTTGGCTATTATCCTATGATATGTGAACACTTCTTGCATGACATATGGCGATTAAACGAGACATTGAATGAAGTTAGGATCCCATTGTTTCCACATTATATTTAGTCCATTGATATTTTTATCTTTAGTTGGTAATCATACTTAGTTCAAATCAACATTTAAGTCCATAGTCTTAGCATATAAATATAGTGAGTTAATTAATGCATAGTAGTCTAAGGTTAACAACTTTCTCTGTGTGATCGATACTTTACTTACTCTGTATTACTTGTTTACCCGTGTATACTTGCAATAGTTAGAGCTCAACCGAGAAAAGGTTTACACAAAGATCTAGTGATGTGACACTGTTTAACTGGTCTGCAAAATCGAAATTCTTTAGGGTCCAGGGGATTTATTATGCGGAGGGAAGGTGTTAGGCACCCCCCGACTTCCATGGTAACACAGTTATCGCCACTTTTCAATTTAAACTTTTATCTGAATGTGTGTGTGTAGGTCTAGATGCAATTGTTTGGATGTAGTGTTATGCCTGGTTCGCACCTATATACAAAGGGTTTAACTTTTGTATAAAAGTTCTATTTTAACGAGATATGGCAATGATATTTTGTAAAATAGGTTTTTTCAAACCCTTGTGCTCAATAGTAATTGAGGCCTTTGATACTTCCATTTTATTATATGTTCGGCTTGATTGCTTTTATTTTTGAGATGCGAAACATCTTCGAGAAAATAAGATACATAGCAGTGCCGAACTCCTTGTGGGTATGAGAGCCATATAAGAAAATTTAGATACCGTGAATAATTTACAAGCTGGCTGTAGCTGAAAATGTCTATCACGGGAACCGAATCTAGATTCAAAAACTAAATCTGTGATCACATGAGTCCTAGGCTCACATGATAAAACAATATGTACAAATGCTAAAATAAGAACTAGATTTGAATAAATCTAAACTATTTCAGCTTCATCGGTTCCAGTGTAGTCACCATGAACCGGTTAAAGTGAGAAATAGCCAGATTGAGACAAATCTAGCCCGTTGCAAAAGCTAGAAAACGAATTAGATTTGAGTAAATTTAAGCATTCCAGCTTCAACGGTTCCAATTAAGTCACCATGAACCGGTCAAAGTGAGAAATAGTTAGATTTAGGCAAATCTAGCCCGCAGGCCGATAAAACAGTTATATATATAAGCTGTAAACGTACTGGATATCACACCCAGGCTCAATTGAACAGAGTTCGATAACAGTATATATACAAAAGTGGTAAACGCACCGGATATCACACCCAGGCTAAATCGAACAGAGTTCGATAACAGTATAAATATATATAAGTATTTATATATATATATATAAGCGTTAAATGCACCGGATGTATATTCAGGCTCAATCAAACAGAGTTTGATGAAAAGATATATATATATATATATATATATATATATATATATATATATATATATATATATATATATATATATATGGGGAAAATGGGTATGCACAGCCATGCTCTTTTTTTTTTTACACAGTCGCCAAAACGACGTCGTTTTGGAGTTAAAAAAAATAAAAGCGCTACTTCTCTCCCTTCTCCTCCTCAATCGCGTATCATCTCCTCCCTAGTCGCATTAGGGCTTCTCTCCCTTCTCCTCCTTAATCGCGCATCATCTCCTCTCCCTTCTCCTATGTCTATGTCAACGATGATACTATTTACTTTGAGAGATGAAAAACCCTCGAATTTGGGCTTAGATACTGAGCAATAAGGAAGAAAGGGATGACTCGATGTACGGATTCCTTGATTAGGCACAAAAATCGAGGTGTTTGGAGTGCAGAATCTGTAATTGGGGAGGAATGTATTTGGAATTCTAGTAATGGTGGAGAGAGAAGGGACGAAATTGAAAACCCTAATGATCCTCCTATTGTTGTTGGTCGTAGAGGAGAGAAAAATGAAGAACAGTTAGGAAACTCTGGTTCGGATTCTATTGGAGGAGGCATGGAAATGGTTGTGGTAGGAGAGATGAAGAATGATAGTCCTCCTGCTGATGATGTATGCCCTATCTGCTTTGGGAATTTCATTATTCCCTTCAAAACTAACTGTGGACACTAGTTTTGTGGTAATCCTTCTTTATTAGGTTTCTTTTAGCTTTTGCCTTTTGATTAAGATTAGTATTTCTTGCAGTTTTTTGAATGAAAAAAGTAGAGGCATAAATATATTTTAGTGTGATGAACACATCAATAAAATTTACTTCAATAAAATCTCTCCCTTTTTAAGTTTAATTATGTTTTTTATTTTCTTGGCAAGTACAAGGATGCATAGAGATTTTTTATTAAAAAGGCTCTTATTTTAAACTTCATGAACCCTTACTCTTGAAAATTTATCATGTCTTTGGATTTGAAATTATTAGCTATAGTGTAATTGACAACATGTCCCCCCAAAGGAACATAATTGGGTATAATGTTGGTTTGGTTACTTGAATTTCTGCCATAGTTGTTGTTTCAACTTGGTTTTCACTTCTCAGCTTTTCTTTGGACACCAAAAATTGCCAAAACTTTCAAGAATTACTTGTCAGTGAGAATACTTTCAGTTGATAGAATTTAATGGCGGAGAAGTAACTCTAAATTTAATAATTCCATGTCTGGAAATTTTTATGTGGAGTTTTTTCCCCTACTCGAACTAATACATAAGTGTTGTGAAGGCAGTTACATATTACAGTTCTGGAATTATAAGGAATCTCTGCAGAAATGCAAGTGTCCCATTTGCTCTTGCCTCATTAGCAAGTTGACACCAGAGGCGTGCTTATTGAGTCGGCAGGAAAAGGAAGTGACTGAGGTCTTGGAAAACGTTTATAGGTATAATCGCCTTTTTGAAAGTGGTGTGCTTGGTCTCGTGCAGGTAGGTCTGCATATCTTTACTTCGTAGTTTTGCTGAGTGCGTTTTGAGCTTATTTGCAGGGCCTCTTTTCTCTATTTCATTCTCAGCCTTTAAGATGGTGAATATTTCTATGCTTATCATAACGCTATGTTATTGCCTTGCACTGCTTAAATAATAGAGTTTTTGTTATTCAATTTCTAAATAGGAAAAATTCACGGATTTCTACTATTTTATGCAAAATTTATGCTCTTAGCCTCTTACAAGGACATGCACACCAATATACACATATAAATATAATGTGTTGCACATTATTTTGTCCGTCTCATAAGGAGATATGTTCTCTTCATTTTTATGGACAATCTTTAGATTAATACCTTATAGCTCACTATGATATTGCTATTTTTGCCACAAAACAATAAATTTGAAACATTTTCTGAATCATTTAAGTTTGTTCACCTATCCTTTTGTCAGTTTTTTTTCCTTTTCTTAATAATACAATTTAGCACTCAGATTAGATACTGTTACATATCATTGATAATAAAACCCACTAACTTTTGGTTCCCAATAGCTGTTAAACTGAGGCATATTGGAGATTATGTAAGCAACTTTTGATTCCTTATGGTATGCAAACGAGGACATATATAAAGAAATTCTTAACGTAATGCTTCACCACTTGTGAAACCTAGAATTACCATCAGGTGGTTGAGAAGACAAGGAAAAATAACAAGTCTTGTTTTTAATTTTCATATCTTTTATTTTATTTTATTTATTTATTGTTCATCATTTGTTGTTTTAACACAATAGCATATTTTGAAATTAGGGCTTTAGCTTTAAATAATTATATCAAGTCTTGTTTTCACTTTTCAAATCAGGAAATTGAATGGTCTTGGATTATTTATTCTTTGCCTCATTGTTCGTGAGAAATAATTATTTATTCTTTGGATAATTGTAGATTCCAAGTGGCTGATTATTTCGATCTTTGTTTTAAATATCCTAAATTTCTAATGACTTATTGGTCCTCTACAAGTTGCTACTTTAACTGGCCATAGTCTGTGGGTACTGTATCTTGCTAGGTCTCTTGATGGTCAGGTATAGTGGATCTTTCAGTAACAAACCATTTATTAAAATGCATTGGTTGACGAGTATTTAAGTTTCAAATAGGAGAATTAATTGGTGAAAGTTGAAACTGAAACATGTTTCTGCAAACGATAGTAACTGGAGCATGGGATGAGACAATGAGGTTTTGGAACATTTCCTATCTATGAAACTCCGGTACTTGAGCCATTCATCAATGTCATTCAGTTTTATAAATCAAAAGTGCTTATACATCTAAAACATTTTTAGCACTACTTATATTCACTTCTTTCTTTCTCATTTCAGGCACCGGTAAGGGACACAGGGCTATGGTCACTAGGAAGAACTAATATTCGATGACAGAAAAAATCCTCCTTGCACATAGTTGTGGCTTTTTGCATGTCAGTTGTAATCTATTTTGTACATCCATCCATCATCCAAGTGTGAAGGGGAAGAATAACCTCTTTTTCTTTTTTCTCTCTGGTCTTTATTCTTTGGTACCAAAAAAGAGAAGCAAGTATTCACAGTTTTATCAGCAGGAGCTAGAAAGTTGCAAGTTGTTGACAGAATGATTGTAGAGGAGTTCATCATTGTATAAAAAGAATGATTCATTTATTTGTTTTTTTACACATTGTTTGAAATCGTTGCGGCGAAGAAAACATTTACTTTTTTACAAGTTGATGGAAAATGATATATCTTGCAACTTTATGTATCGGTTTTTTTTGTTACTAGTTACGAAAATAACCATTGTTGACCAATATATAGTGAAATTTTAACTTAATTTGTAAAATCCTAAAACTTTAATATGATTTTATATTTTATCTATACTCCCTTAAAATCCGTTAACCCCAACTAAGACAACTAATTCTACTCAATCTCATGTATCTATATGTTTCCAATGGTTCTTAAAACCTATAATTGAAACTGAAGGAGAAAGTCTCATTTTTGAAGTCTATAACAATTCAGAATCAGGAACAGTCGGCAATTGAACCTCAGTAACAAGTAGTGGGACATCCAAAAACAGAGAAAACCACATTTTAGAAAGTTATGATGCATTAAAATCACAATGCTCCGACAAAAATAACCTTCTTTTAAAAATAACTTCAAAAATTCAAACCATTAATAAACAAGAAAAGGTTGATAGTATGTATACAAAAGACAAGCACATTACGGTACTACTGCATCCAAATCCAACACTACATCCAACCTGGGGGTCTATAATATTGCAATTGTATTGTACTATTGTATTACATAGAATACAAAATAAGATGGCAGAAAGAACAACTCATAATAGCAGAGCGTACAAACATCACTATATACTCAACAACTAGTTGTCACTTGGAGCAGGCATCAGCCGAAGCCTTCTTTCGGCAGGTTGACTACCCCCAAAATCTCTCTCCTCTACTAACAATGACTGTAAGTCGCTGCCATTTGCCAAGCTGTTGAATTCAACAGCTTTGGAAGGCATTGTTGGATAGTGTCGTTGGCAGAATGTCATCAATCTCTTGACTGATTGCAAATGCTTGCGAGTTGTCTCATCATTCATTATATGGGCAACACTATTGGTGTAGATCTTTTCACAAGCTGAACGTTCGTGAAAACCAACCATAGTAACACCAATTGGCCAAGGTGCATTACCAATGGCCATTCTGATATAGTGATCCATTGCGGCTAAATAGTCTCGCCTCATGCAACAGTCAACAACCAACATCAATGCTTGTTGAATATCATCAGGAAGAACCTATAAACAAAATAAATCAAGTATAAGACATCCAATTAAGTATTCCCTATTTGTAAAAAGTACAGTAACAAACAAAATGAATCCAAATGCAAGTTCACAAACTTAGAAGTAGTGACCCCATAACCTAGTATTCTTTTAATAGTTTATCACTAATGTAGCTAGCACTTTCAACAGTATAAGTATTTCAAAAAGATTTGTCATGTCAATAAATATCAACAATGGTAAGTAGTAACAAATGTTATATCTTGATTTCCTTTATATGTGCTCTTATTTTGCAATAAACATATACCTTTACTTCAACCTACTATAGTAAAAAATAGAAGACTGAACAACTTGAGAACACCCAATTATTAGTCACTATTTGTCTGTCCACCATCACCATCCATGACTATGATTCGCATATTTATTTGAATAAAAATTTACAATGTCGGTTTTGGTATGAAGTGTAATATTCTAGATCAAAATTAGCTGTTCTGAATACTAGCATTGCCAACGACACAGACGTCCATAAATTAGTGAAATTGAAATGCATTATCTTTTTCATATGTCAGATCACCAAGACAAATGCATTATCTTTTTCATAAGTCAATCTTTCACAATGTCAATGTAATAAAATAACAATTAAAATACAACATAATTAAGAACCATCGTCAGGTTTGAACTATAGTGACCTACAATGCTGGGAGTAGGGATAAGAGCTGATACGTGGATAATAAGATTCCAAGACAAGACAAATATTAAACTTGAACATGAATAGGGGAAAAAAAAAGAAACAACAAGATCATTTTGCCAACACATATTCAATGGAAGAGGTATAAAAAATCCTGAAAGTAAGAGAGGTTTTATACAAAGCACAAAGGCAAAGAAAATATATTCAAAAAATAGTAGTACACAGAAAATCAAATTTATGTTTGGATAGAGAACAACCGATACAGACCGACTGAAATGGGAATAAAAGTGAACACGGAAAGTATGACTGTCAAATAAATTCGAAGTAGCATCCAACTATGACTAAAATCCTAAATCTCATACCAATATATTTAGACAAAAGCAGAAGGGGAAGAAATATATGGCAAACTCCATAATCAAAATCTTATACTGTTGAAGGTGCTAGCTACTTTCAGGTGTCTTTCTATGTAGCCATGTGCGAATCAGTGACTGTGTATATATGTGTAATACTAATCAAGTGATGAATTAAACCTAAATAACGAATTAAACAAAAATTAATTGTGCCACGATTGTTGCAGAAGAACAGAGAAACAATTGTGGTGAAAAAACCCATTAAAAATTCACTAAATCGCAACATCACTTTAAAGGGGTCACATAAACCCTAGAAATAATCCTACATCAAACCCTTACCGAATTGAGGTGTGAATCAAGGAGGCCTGAAATAGAAGTCGAGATCGAACTAATGAGCAGCCGTGTTTTTGTATTTGTCTGAAGTCGCGATGGTAATCACAGCGGCGGTGGCGACAGTGGTAGAGGTAATTTCGATATACGGAAGCGGATTTGGGAGGAGAAGCCCTTATGCGACTGGGGAGGAGATGATGCGCGATTGAGGAGGAGATGATGCGCGATTGAGGAGGAGAAGGGAGAGAAGCCCTTATGCGACTGGGGGAGGAGATGATGCGCGATTGAGGAGGAAAAGGGAGAGAAGTCGTGCTTTTATTTTTTAACTCCAAAACGACGTCGCTTAGGCGATTGTGTAAAAAAAAAAGAGCACGGCTGTGCATACCCATTTTCCCCTATATATATAAGCAATAAAAAGCCACGGATCGACGATCCGGGCATACCCACACGACGTGACTCTCAACGTGAGTAGATATATATACAGAAGTGATAAAAAGCTTAAAAATCTGAAATATCTTACAGTGGGCTGCCAAGAAGACTTCAGATAGCTTTTGACGCCTGAAAGCTCGATTTTCATCGGTTAAATTTTAGTATGTAGCAAAACACGAGCTTACAAGTGTTTAGAAAGAAGAATCACTCAGTTTAGAGCACTCTAGAAGTGTTTATGAGTTGAAATGGACAGAGTTCTCTCGCTCTTTTTTTAAAATGGCCAACCCAATGCCTTTATTTATAGACCGGGGAGCTGCAAGTCTACCTGCGGCTGCCCAGGGTCTCCCGGGCTCGGCGGGTTCTGTCGTCTCGAAGTACGTGCCCTCGTGCAACGTGCTGTCCGCTCGAACCTTCATAATTTTTAATCTGGGCATCCGATTGAGGCGTGTTGTACCTTTTCGGAATGCTGTTGTCGAAAGTTACACAATGACATGAGATAAGAGGCTGTACGAAGCCGGGAAGATGGGTCAATGACCAAATCTTCAAGCCTTCAAATTCTATCCGGTGTGCTGTCTTGTGGAGTAGTCACTCAGGATTTAAGCTATGGTTCTTGGAAGACACTTTGGTATGAAATGTGGGTTGAAATGATGTTGAGACGACGTGAATGTAGTATCGAGGTGGCAAAACGACGATTTTTCCCCTCACCAGGGTTATCTCTGGCTTTGCACAGATGTAGCAATCGTTGCTCAGGGTTATCTCTGAGATTGGGCTGCTGTAAGTGCTGAATGTCCTCAGGGTAGTCTCTGAGGTGTTCCTGACCTCCGGGATTATCTCCGGGGTTAGAAATGAGTGCCTCGGGGTTATCTCCGAGGTTGGAACTGACTTTTTCAGGGTTTTCTCCTGAATTGGAACTGCATCCCTCAGGGTTATCTCCGAGGTTGAGACTGAATCTCCCAGGGTTGTCTCCGGGATTGCAACTGAGTATCTCGGGGTTGTCTCCGGGATTGAGCTGATTTGACTTTCAGGGTTATCTCTGGAAGACGATTTTGCCCTCCTACAAGGTTAGTAACAGGAATGTAAAATTTCGAGTGTCTACAACAAACATTTGCTATGGATCACTACCCTATATATCTATATAAGCTTCACAAATTAATTAAACTTTTATAGAAAACTTTAAAGAGTTTTTCCTTTGAAATACTGGCCTTGGATATGAAGTATTTGAACTCAAAATTCCTCTTGCCGTCTGTATAGATAACAATATTTTTGCAATGAGGGCATAATTCATATCTGGCTTGTACGATGTTTATTATTACTCGACTCTTCAGCCTTTTAGTTTAAAAAAAGAGCAAATTTCCAAGGCTTATTTCTTCCATAAAAGAGCATCTCCCGCATTTTGCTCTGAGGCAATAAAGTAGTCATTTGACATGCTCAAGTAGAACTGGCCCAATAAAAGTAAATCTTCCGCATTGCAATAGGCATTGAATCATGGCCTTGTTTTGTGAAACAAGAATCCTATTAGTAATTTGGGAAAAATACTACTGCATTCTTCAGGACT
The DNA here is from genome assembly GCA_016801055.1 of Panax notoginseng. Classification (NCBI taxonomy): domain Eukaryota; kingdom Viridiplantae; phylum Streptophyta; class Magnoliopsida; order Apiales; family Araliaceae; genus Panax; species Panax notoginseng. The sequence goes on from CM029019.1 coordinate 68,997,294, forward strand.
TGGTTTCCAATTCTAGTTATACATTTCCAGATTAAAACAAAGACCGACTTACTATCTCTTTCATAAGTGAATTGAATGTTCACAAACTTATAAATAGGAGAATGAATTCATCAAAGATCAAACTTTGGTGCATCTTTTCGCTACCTTTGAAGCATCATTCTGCAAGTCTGCAACTGACAAAGTTGCACGTTCATCGTCTCAACATCTTGTTTCATCATCTTTATCTCCTTCTGACAGTTCATCCATTGGCTCCCTAGGCTTTTATCCACTCGCATAATCGTCTGTGACTTTGTTAGTTGATAATTTGATCCAACAGCCGTTACCGACGTTGTGATACTAACTTGTTCAAGTAGGATAAACCGTATGGTGGTATTCAATGGCAATCTGTCGTTCCTCAAGGCATGGCTGCGCGCTTCTTGTAATAGTTTCTCGTATTCCATTGCTATACATATATCACTCTTTTCTTCCTCTGTTAAGCTAGGGTGTACCTGCATAGTTTGTCAAGGAAAAATAGGGCAGGGTAAATCAGAAAGCAAGCTAAACTCGACACTCTATTTCTGAGTTTTAAAATGGCCAAAAATTTTTTTGTTTAATTTTGTTGTTATTGAGTTTTTTAAATTAAAGAAAAGAAGAAATTGACAAAAAATTTAACCATTTTTCGTACAAAAGCCTTCAGTCAAAAATGGACTAACGTAAACAAATGTTTCTTATAAACCATATTATATTATACCCTTTACATGACATAACAAAATTAATAAAAGGTTAAAGTAGTAATGTAAATTGTAAACTTAAATTTTCTTTTCTTTTCTTTTTTTATAAACTTAGTAACAACATCAATCAAAGAAAATTTATGTTTTCTACTATTATTATTTTTTTCCATCTTAATTTAAGTTTTCTAATATTTTATTTTCCGTCAAAACTCAAAAACATAGTGTTAACATTGTAAATCAGATATTAGAAATTTAGGAGCTAGAACCATGAAGAGCTTTCTTTTATAGGAAAAGTACTACTTACGTTCCAAAATATAAGATGACTTGCTTTTGACATACAAAGGCAAGTGATATTAGTTTTGGAAAGGGATATATTTCACCAAAATGCAACTTTTAGAAGTTGAAATTGAAGATGATAAAGTAATGCCGGTGTTAACTAATGACTTTTATGATGATAATTCTTACATGGGTTTTATCTTTTTAAATCAAAACTGACCAAGAGAAAAAGTTCCATACCTTAAGGTACATATCAATGGCTCTATAAAGGTAATCATCATATAATCGAGAACTTTTTGGCAATGCTTCTACAAGTGACTGTAAAATTTTTGCTGGGAGATTGTCATCTCTTGCTACTAGTGTAAGATATTCATCGACCAATCTTCCGATAACGTTCATTCTTGATGAAAATTTACCAGAATAGAGAGAAACATAAGCTTGTACAACTCTAACAACGATTCCCACATCATAAACTGTAGTTCCATATCCATAGTTCTTAACCAAGAGATCTTTGGCGTGGCAGCTCAATAACATGGAGGCAATTCTTCTTTCTAGCTTGTTTAGTAATTCACAATCAACTTTCACAATAAGACCTAACTTGAAAAGATGAAGCATAAAATTGCAGGATACAGATTTTTCGTCTTCAGGGAGCACTGATATCAAGCTTTTTATTGTAATTTTATAGAGCCGGATTGTTAGATGTTTCTGAATAACATTGTCGAATTCAAGTGAGATTCGAGAAAGCCAGTTTTTAGTCCAATGAGCTATGCATGATCCCACAAGCTCGGATCTAATACCTTTCCTTTTGCACGATGCAATCACTTCAATGAAATGATCTATTCGGAGGAGAAAAAGGTCATTAAACCACCAACTTTCATGTAAATTTTCATGGTTTGAGTTATGTCCTGTTCCTAAGAAATCAAAGTACAACATTTCATTATCACGGCAGGTAATCACATGTGAGCCGATGGAGGCCTTCCAAGCAATGGATTCTGAGCAACGTTTCACGATCCCTAATTCTCTGGCCCATGATGAGATGGCTTCACAGCTTTTAAGAATCCGAATAGTGTCTTTCCATGATGTAAAAATTATGAAACTCAAAAAGGATTCGGTTTTGGAAATGAGATTTCCTTGTTCAAGATCATCACTCATTTCCAAGAAATTTGCAGCACAGTACAAGGGAGTAATGTTAGGTGCTGTTAGTTCCACCTTCATTCCGTAACAGAATTTCACCACCATTTCGAAGATATTATATCCCCCGGAAAGTTGTCAATTTTGATACAGGAACTTATTTCTCCGGTGCTTGTTCTCTGAAACATCAACTTATTTATATATCCACTTCCTGAGGCCATAGGGAGCTGAACAAATAAGCAGCAGATGCTTGTTATAAATTAAATATGAATCTTGTTTAAATAATTAATTGGACTTTAATTTTTTTTTCTAATTTACAAGTTAAGCTGGGACAGATCAGATATAGTAATAATTCATGAGGGAGTAGGATAGATGATATAGGCAAGTATATAACAATTTTTTTGAGAATGTTTTTTCCTCAGACAAAAATTTGAGGAAATGAGATGAAGATCTAAAAATCACAACTATATGAAAGTGAATTTGCTATGAAAATTTCATTCCAGGATACTGATAAATCTACAATTCAAAATGATATTTTCTCATGAAAACCGTGACTATAGATCATATAACGACGGTTTTTACTGTCGCTATACATCTATATAGCGACACTTTTTATGTGAAAATATCAAAAAGTGTTGTGTAAATAATAATTTCATTGCATCTCCAAGTGTAAGCGAATATATATATATATTTAAATATGTAATTCGTAGCTATTTAGAATTTTTGTTAACTTAAAAGTACAAGATAATACCTAATTTTTTTTCTACAATTGTTCTCTTAAACTTTTCAGATTTTTTTTTTTATATAATGTTTTTACTTACCGGAACAATCTAATATTTTTCTTTCCTTTTGAAGTTTCAATTCTTATCCTTTCAGTTTCAGTATTGAACACACATTAACCCATGACCCCTTAAGAAACAAAGTTCTGCTTGGAGTAACAGGAGATACCAATTAACTGAACATGTGGAAGTGGTGGTGATTAACCATGTAATTTTATATGTATGCAGATAAACTGTTCCTTCTTCTCAATTAATTACTTTTGCAGATAGGGCATTTGATCTAACCAGAAACACGTGCTTGCACTAAAAAATAAAGATACAAAAGCGCCAAAATAAGAAATTGTACAAAATAAGCTACTGAAAACGCACCATATGCAAGTGAAAGCTGAATTCATCGATCAGTATGATGAAGTTACAAGCAACTTTAGTCCGAACGATCCTACATGAGATAAATTGTTGTCAGTGCCACAAAGCCGGTATTATGCTAAAGATGACAAACACACAAAGAGAAAAAGAGGTGAATAATTACCAGGTACGATTTCTTTTTCCTATAGATTCTGCAACAAGAACTTCATTTGCTGGAAAAATGATACAACGGTTACCATTCTTCCCGAATACTGACCTGCAAGATGGATTTTCTGTTTGAAGACGTTCAGTACACATTTGAGCCTTTTTATGCATAAATGAAAAACCTGTACTGTATTCTTAGTGCAATGCAGTGTCAGGAATATCTGGTTGATCGACACTTTGAAGAATTTTGAGACAGAGATAGGCTTATAATTGCTCACATTCCACACACTGACAAGATTGTGTATATAAGGTGGAATAAGTCAGCATGTGGGGTTTACTTTGCAATATTTCTTGTCAATAGAATGCCAACTTATTTGAACGGTTTGATTCAAGTAAATTGATTGAGATCTTCATATTGATGAATAAATAAGACTTCAGCTGTTGACACACATCAAAGATGATACATCTTGGGCAACTTAATATCATACATTATGGTTAAAGGTTCAATTACTAGTTAAGGGTTTAAAGCTCCATGAAAAGTGATAGTACCAACTACCAACCCTACCTACCTCTATTCATATTAATAGATAGTTTGTGCTTATAGTGACCTGAGAATGCACAATGCAACTAACTCTCTTAATAGCCTAACTACTAAAAATTCACGGGCACAAACGATCCACGAATATCAGGGGTCCATGATAATATGCCAATCTTATTTATGCATATAGAAAACAAACCACATATGTTGTTTATAGATTAGAATGTCTTGTTTCAAAAAAAAAGAAGATTAGAATGTCGATCAGCCAACAGGAACAGTAAGGACCACCCCTCCTCTGTCCTCTCAGCATATATGTATGCATGCTTTGTGTGCATGTATGACATTTAAAGCCCAGGTTCTGCTGAAGGCTAGTGACATGACTCCAGCAAAAATGGTTGTATGATACACCAAAAATATATATTAAAGAATTATTCATATACTGATTTTTAGCTAGAAAATCGAATCTATGATTCCTCCCCTTCCCCAGAAGTGCCACGCAGCCACGCCATCACCACAAAATTTAAGCTGCTTGGTGGGTGGAATTATACAGCCGAGTGTTACTTTTGTAAACATAGTAACATTTAATATACAATAACAAAATTCCTTAAATTTAGTTTAAACAAATCATATTTAGAAAGTTTAGTGTACTTACTTGAAAAATCAGAATTTGGAAAAATAAAGATAAACAAATCCGAGTCCTTTGAAGTAAATTTATTCCCTCACTGGTGCTAAAGGATTTTTGAATAATTACTTCTCAAGATAAAACGGATTTCCAATTCTAAATTAGTAGCACTTCAAAATTAAGAATTCTTCTAACACAATTTCTATGTTCTGTACTTGAACGTACTATAATGATGAATGAGATGAATGAAGGAAAGGAATGCTGCAAAACTGGAAACAGATGAATGAAGGAATACTGATAAACGGGGAAACAAAAAACTGACTGTTTAAATTGCTTCCGGGATAGACTATTTATAGGATAATTTTGTGACTGATCAGATGGGATATGACCGTTGGCGCATCCATTCATCAAAACGACATAGTATCCGTGATGATAATTAATAAAACAAATTTTGTCCAAAAATTATATATATCACCCGCCTGACCCCGACCCGACCCGACCCGACCCGCCCGTCCGATCGGCGGCGACGGCGCACGCGTGTGGGTTCAAACCAAGCCTTGGCTAGGTTCTCTCCCTTTAATAAAAGTGGTGTGCCCCTTGGGGCCCTTCCAATTGTGCAAACATCTCATATATAAATTCTTCACCTTTCCCTCAAACTTTTTATGTGGGACAAGGCAAGTTACAACATTTCAAGTAGGAAACTTTGGAGTCAATTTTCTCATTCAATTCTTAATGGATTTGGACAAATAAGTATACTGTAAGACCTCAACTTTTATGAATAAAGATTAATTTTTCTCGAAATATTTTTTTTTAATATTATGGTGTGGATTTGATATAATGTTATAGTTGTGGGTAATATTTATAAATTTTACAAAGTAAGTAAGTTGCCATAAAATATTCGATTGGTCAGGGAATATTCGTTTTAACAGGGACTATTCGTACGACGACACAATCCTTGGTGGACCCCAGAACGGAATTATTGTCGGAGTTAGAAAATGACCAAAAATATCTTTTTATAAAAATAATGACGAAAGTTTTATTGTTAACTGTTGAAATACCCGGTGATAAAAATACAGTAATACGCGTGGTTGCATAGTAACACATGGTATTTGATGCTTACGTGAGAAGTCACTTAATTATATTCAATTATTGCTACAGTAATTGCTGCATAGTATCTCACATTATTGATTCTATTATTGTCACAGTATCATCTGCACAATATTTTATATTATTAAATCAATAATTGAGACGACAATGTTATTCATATTATTATTTATATTATTGACAATGTCTAGATAGTTATGTAGAGAAAAGGGGTTTAATCACCTAATTGCGTGCCAATAGGGAGAAATCCTTATCGAAAAGCCCCCTCTTTCCTAGGATTGATCTGGTTGTTAATATTGCAAGTTATATTATTGATGAATAAATGTTGTTAAAAATATTGAGGGAATTTTTATGAAGTATTTGTTGTAAGTTTGACGTATTATTTGCACCCCCACTTACTCATTTTTCAAAATAATCGGTAAGAGGTTATAAAGTGTGTGTATATATATATATATATATATATATATATATATATATATATATGGGATTCTATCTATGACAACCAGTTGCCATGGACACTGTTCTAACAACCCCTTTTCGGACCGTAGATCAACTTCCTGGAAGGTTGAGATTGAAACATAAATATACCAAGCCAATACAGCTTATTGTGTCTAAATAACTACTTGTACCAGCTTCTATTTTAATATGAGTGCCCCACACAGTCAACATGTTGTCAGTATATTTAAACAAAACGAATTTTTAATATTAAAAAAGTCCAACCGGTACAGCTTGTACCGGTCGAGTATTTTTTTGTTTTTTAATGCATTTCCCCATTATATAGTCATGACTCAGTACATTTGGTTAACTTAAAAAATTTTAAAAATGTCCGGCCGGTATAGCTTGTGTCGGCTGTGAATAAAAAAAAATTAAAAATGGTCAGCCGCAACAAGCTGTCACGGCTTGCTATTAAATACTACAAAAAATTCCCTTCGTCTTTAAAAGAATTATGTCCAAAAATTTACTCCTAACAAGATTCGAACTCACAACCTTCCGCTTCAAACCCTCGTCATATGACCACCCGAGCACCATGAGCCTAGCTGCTTATTTCTTGCAAGAATTAGTATTTATAATAAAACATTACATTTCCCCCAAAATCATACAATAAGACATTTTCTCTTGTATTACTATTTATTATTCCCAAAATCTATATTATTATTCAGCAATTCTTATTATTCTTATTCTTATTACTATCTATTATTATTATATTAAGTTTTGATGATAGGAAATGAATGCCTTATTCTTATTATTATTATCCAGCTTATGTTTTTTAACGCATTTCTCCATTATATAGTCATGACTCAGCACATCAAAATCACATAAAAAAATAAAAAAAAAATTTGGCTGGTACAAGTTGCGCCGGCTGAGAATAAAAAATAATTAAAATTGGTCAGCCGGTTCAAGCTGTCACGGCTTGGAATAAAAAATTGAAAAAAATTCCCTTGGCCTTTAAAAGAATTGTTTCCAATTATTCGCTCCTAAACAGATTCGAACTCGCAACCTCCAGCTTCAAACCCTCGTCATATGACCAACCAAGCATCACGGGACTAGCTGTTCATTTCTCGCAAGGATTAGTCTTTATATTAAAACTTTACATTTCCCCCAAAAAGATATTTTCTCTTCTACTACGATTTATTTTTATATTAATATTAATAATAAAGTGGGTTTGTTAAAATAGAAAAAAGTTAATTATTATTATTATTATAATCCCTTTTAATATTTTTTCTAATTTTTATATTAATATTAATAATATTATTATTAATATAAAAATAAATATTATTATTAATATAAAAATAAATATTAGTCTTTAATAAAATATATTATTATCATTATATTCCATCTTGCATTATTATTATTATTATTTTATAAATTATTAATATTATTTGAGTATGAGAGTATGATATTCATGTATTAATATTATAAAAAATAATATTAATAATTATTTTTAATATTAATATTAATAATGTGATTATTAATATAAATCCGAATAATAATATCCATACAGTTTAACCAAATAGATATTTTTCCCATATTAATAATATGAAGTGATTTTATGTGATTAAATAATATTAATATTACTAAGTTATGAATTTAAAAATCCCATATAGTTCAACTAAATAGATATTCTTATTCACATAGTGTACATGAGATAACGCTAGAACATTTTCTATATCTCAGAGGCCGGAAGTAATCTTGCGGATTTCTTGTAGAGCTCCCACGCGATGCGGTAACGAAAGACCGTGACATCTTCCAAGGACCACTTCTCTTCGCAAACATCAACATTGGCCCTAACGAAACCGTCAACATACTTGCATACAAAAATGTAACAGTTTGAGTTGTTGTGTTATTTCGGTCGGATCTTTGTTACCTGCACAGTAGGATTAACGCTGGGCCACTCATGCATCGAATTACCATTTCGCAAACAAAATGGTATCAAATGTACGTTCATGTACAAAGTAGTTGGTTAATAATTTTATAATATTAAAGGACATTATAAAAGTAAAATATTTTAAAACTACACATACTGCAACTTTAACGAATTCTTAGAACATTTCCTGTAACTTCATATGTTGGTATCATTGTAGTACGGGTCAATGATCGTAACCATCCAATCTTCAACTGAGAATATGAACAAGACAAAATGACTTTGATGTGTACTACACACCGACATGAATATATAATGGCATTCGTGTAAAGGTGGGCCAATATCTTGGTTTACATACGGATTGTAAAAACTCCATGCATGATTCTCTTTAGTTGGGGGCACATAGCTCTGCCCAAGATGCATGAAGAATGAATTCATGAAAGCAAATTGGGCCCACCTTCGTATTCCCCGTGGCCAGTAGTATTCCTCTGTCTTGTAGCAACAACATATAAGCATTGAGGACATGCTCAAAAATCCAATTCCTAGGCCCTAAGGAATGCAATGCACTGTGGTCTAAATCATATAACTACCGCAGATGTGACAAATGATATAAATTCGCTTTCGAGGCCACCACGTTTCCAAACATATGTTTATTTATGAATGCCTCATTCCAATCTTTCAATTTTTTGGTTAAGGACCCTTTTGGTCCATAAGAGATGTGATCTCCCGCATCTTGCACTTGATTGAGACCCAAATGTACATTATTATTATATGGCATGCCTTTTTTATTTATAAATATGAATATAAATAATAATTAATATGCTTTAAATAAAGCCACCACTATATATACCTTAAGTGAACCAGCTCCTATGACGTCAGAAAGTCCCACAAAGTCAGAGGTGGTTGGAATGTAACACTCCTCATAGGCTTAGGAGGTCGGAATGTAACACTCCTCATAGGCATGAGAGGTTAGAATGTAGCTCTCCTCGTAGGCTTGGGTGGTGGGAATGAATCTCTCATCATATGCTTGTGCGGTGGGTATGTAGCTCTGTTGTACCGCATAATCAGTTTGTTTCCCAAGCCCTTCATTGAATTGGGAGAATTAGGACTATGGTCCTAAAATTGTGGGACCCCCTGCCGAGGTATTTGTATCCCTCTTGCTTCGAAGTCGTATAGATTATATTGGTAATCCCAATTGTGTTTATGCAGAACCAACTCGGGAGGCATATGAGTAAGTGCTGAAAATTTATCAAGTAAAGACTTTGCACTCTCAACCTGTCATGTAAGATGAACACAAGCAAATATCAATAACACTAAATATGAATAAATGTAATATTAAGTATATACTCTAATATAAATAAATTAAAGAAGAAGATAATTTATACCATTTGAATCAAGTGTTGTTGGTTGTAAATGGCCTGAGGCTCATAACAACTGTCTTGGTCCCTTGTCCATCGAGGTCGGTGGATTTTCCAACATGTAATTTTCCTATACCATGCCATATAATCATCTATTGACACATAATTAGAAATTTCATATTATTGTCCTTCGAGATGATCCATGTATGCCTCCCAAATCGAGATGTATTCCCCTCTCAAATGCAATCCTCGACATCAATAAATTTAAACTTTTTCTCCTTCCTAAGGTCACCGTGGTTTTTGGTTCGGGATGGTATGCCTTGTATGAACCCGAACAGTCTCATCACACAGTCCGGTATCTGGAATTCCACAATATCAAAGTGGATCAAGAGGACCCTACCAGATTCCAACAACCTCCCTTCAAAATTAAATCCACTGATTACATCATCCCACATCATGTAAGGCCGCCAAACCACATCCCACATAGAATTAATATCTAACTCTCCTCGGTAAAATGACAAATGGTGATGAGGATTCTCACGTCTACCAGGGTAACTGTGGGTTCCAAAATATGACCATGCTAAAGCCCTAGGTAACCATACGGATGATTGTGGCCAAGGGTTTGGCCTTCCAATAGAAAAACACTCATATGCCCAAATCTATAATAATGTTACACAACCATTAACAACCATTAATGTATTTAACTCCTTTCCTAGTAGTAGTATATAAAAACCTGTACAAATATGCTAACACTGCCGCGCCCCAAGAGTAAGTGACATAATCTTCAGTGTTGGCAATAAAAGACATATATCTTGGGTGCACACTATTCCTATTCCTATTCCTATTCGGGAATAATATTGCCCCACACAACCACAACATGTAGGCCTTTATGTGTCGCCCTACAACATCTTTACTTGCATTCTCGGGACAATTATTAAAATGTTTGTGCAACCATACTAATGAAATTGCACTGCGCTTTTTTGAACTAAAATATTCACCAGCTAATTTATCTCCAAAATAATCCCTAAAATAATTCAAATTGGCAACAGATAGGGGACACGTTAATGGCTTGCCCACCATCGGTAACCCAAAAATAAAGTGAACATCCTCTAATGTGATTGTTATTTCTCTACAGTTTAAATGAAAAGTATTGATCTCCGGCCACCATCTCTCGATGAGGGCATATGTTTTCTCACTCTGGTGAATTATGCAGGCACATCGTGAGATATTTCATAGCAAAGAGTATTTCACAAATACCGAGCGACATGATTCTTCATCGGTGGACAAGAGACACGAACAAAAGCAATGGTGAAGACTTACTCTTTAACACCATAGCTGTTGACTTCGAACAAGATCAAGCAATGCGCTATAATCATTTAATGAGTGATTACTAGGAGTTAGCGAGCAAAGCAGCTTGCTCAGTTCAAGGTTGCAAAACTGTTCTTAAACTGAATGCACGAGGAAAAGCGTTGGTTGACTAGTATGATCCGAATGAGAATATTACTGAACTGGCAAATGACGACATTGATTGCACGGTTGGAGATACAAATCATGATATGGGATATGATAATGAACGATGAAGATGCAGAGGTGGAAGCAGAAGAAGAGTTTTTGCCTCCTATTATTTCTCAGAAAAAGGGCCGCAAAAAATAATCTAGATTCAAGAGTGCACTCGAGAAAATCATTCCTTTTAAGCCTCATCGAAAATGTGTAATTTGCGGCTTTGAAATCGACCACGATAAGAGAAATCACTATCGAGTGCTAGGGATTCCTGAGCCAAAAAAATAGGCATCAGTTGTATTGTTTATGCTATGTTTTATTTTATTTTATGAAAATGAACATGTAATCTGTACAATTCATGTTAATGTTATGCAGTAATAGTATTGGTATAATCTGTACTTCTAATATTAATAATCACATTATTAATATTAATATTATATTTATAAAATTAATACATGAATATCATACTCTCATTCTCAAATAATAATAATAATATATAATAATAATAATAATAATAATAATAATATTAATATTAATAGTAATAATAATAATAATAATAATAATAATAATAATAATAGAATAATAATAATTATTATTATTATTAATAATAATATTTTATAATAATAATATAATAATAATAATAATAATAATAATAATAATAATAATAATAATAATAATAATAATAATAATAATAATGCATTCATTTCCTATCATCAAGACTTAATATAATAATAATAATAGATAGTAATAAGATTAAGAATAATAAGAATTGCTGAATAATAATATAGATTTTGGGAATAATAAATCGTAATACAAGAGAAAATGTCTTATTGTATGATTTTGGGGGAAATATAATGTTTTATTATAAAGACTAATCCTTGCGGGAATAAGTAGCTAGGCCCGTGGTGATCGAGTGGTCATATGACGAGGGTTTGAAGCGGGAGATTGCGAGTTCAAATCTTGTTAGGAGTAAATTTTTGAAAATAATTCTTTTAAAGGCAAAGGGAATTTTTTATAATATTTAATAGCAAGCCGTGATAGCTTGTTGCGGTTGACAATTTTTAAATTTTTTTTATTCATAGACGGCACAAGTTAAACCGGTCGGACATTTTTTAATTTTTTTAAGTTAACCAAATGTGCTGAGTCATGGCTATATAATGGGGAAATGAATAAAAAAAAATACCCGGCCGGTACAAGCTGTATCGGTTGGACTTTTTTAATATTAAAAATTCGTTTTGTTTAAATATACTGAGAATATGTTGACTATGTGGGGCCTTCATATTAAAATAAAAGCCAGTACAAGTCGTTATTTAGACACAACAAGCTGTACCGGCTTGGTATATTTATGTTTCAATCTCAGCCTTCCAAGAAGTTGATCAACGGTCCGAAAAGGGGTTGTTAGAACAGTGTCCATGGCAACCGGTTGCCATGGAAGAAACCCCTATATATATATATTTTATAAGTTTTGGTTTTTATAAAAAATAGAATATATTATATTTTATTATGCATAGTATTTGCATAATGTCTACATAGTATTTGCATAGTAAAATTATGTGATTTCAAAAAATCATACGTGAACTTACTGTGCAGTCCGTGATTTTTTTCCTTTACTGTGCATCCAAATAGTATCCTTCTATTTTCCTATAAATAGGATGCTTATATTAGAATTGAAAATCACACCAGAATCAGAGAATTCTTCTTCTATAATATTGAGCGTATTTCTTTCAAGTTTTAGGAAGCTTTGAGTGTAGAAAATAGTACAAGTTTTTTTCAAGAATATCTCCGCCCTACCAGTCAGAAGTACTCTATTTTTAAGGTAAGGGATATTATTTTTGTTCAATATTCGTATGAAATAATATTTCCTTCCATACTCTGTAGTATGTAAGTAATATTATTTCGTTTCAGATTCTGAATTCTACACTCATTTTGTTAAGTATTGCTTCTATACTCATTGAAATTAGTAAAATATCCTTAAAATTTACGCTTCATTTAGTATCGTTTCACAAAGATATTTTTCTGAACATTCTTGTTAAAATTTAAATTTTTTTATACCGGAGTACTATTCACGGGATACTATTCACGAAGTACTATTCACGAGATACTATTCACCCGGGGTACTATTCATGATAAAAATTGATTTTTTTTCTGTCCAAATTATTTTTGATACAATATTATTCTTGAATTTTACTACACAAAGCAGTATCATGTTGACAATTTGGACAATTATTGAATTCTGGATAAATTAAATTATAAATCTTTAAAATTTATCCTTGTTCTCATTTAATTAAATTCTTATATCATTGTCATCATCCTCATGCTTATATTGTGATGAAAGTCATCTTTGGCCCGTAGTGCATAGATGGACTGTTGATTGATATGATTATGACTAGGGATTATTCGGTATAATCATGACCTGTAATGTTACAAATGATGTAAAAAGTCTTTATTGGCCCGTAGTGCATTGAGGGCCAGTTGTTGGCATGATCATGACCATTGGTGATAACACGAATATCATTGGCCCATAGTGCATGGATAAATTATGGATGTGATACTAATGAATATCCTTGGCCCGTCGTGCACGGATAATTCAGTGATGTGGATTATTTATTGAGCTGAGTCTCAGCGACAAAATTGATGATAACTTTTTAAATCATAGAAGATAGTAGATATCATGCTCTACTTGACTCTTCTAATGGATTGCTTGTTCTACTACAGTTAAATTTGTTGTTTATTGTATTCTATAAGTTTAACACTGTTGAAGGCTAACAATAATTTATTCTGCATTATCTTAGTCATAATATTTCTTACTGGGCTAGTTGAGCTCACCCTTTTGCTTTTATTGTTCTCTTTAGGAAATGAGAACGTAGCTGGGACTAGTCGGGGAATAGAGTAACGGTCTGAGATGGTGGCTGTAGTAGTCCTCACTATTTTATAAAATATTGTAATAATAATTATAATGAGGACTCAATTTGAGTTTGGATATTGTCTAGAAGACAATATTCGTGTTAAAACTCTCAGCTATGTTTTGTCGTATTTTACACGACAATTATTTAATTAAGTTTGTATTTGAATTATGTACCATGTATTTGGCGACTCAGAATGGGTGATGTATACCTATTTTGGGGGCGTCACATATACCACATTATACTCCTCGCGGAGGAGAACGTATTGGTGCATGGACCTGATATTTTCAGAGTGTGGGTCCCACATTAAATTGAACCTCAAAATACTCTAATATTTATTTTTCAAACCCATTTCCAACAATCCCCCACATGAATGTAAATTGGCTTTACAACATGGAAAGAAAATAATATTATGAATATGCAGACACTAGTTCAAGTACATGAGAAAAGATACTTCATCGGGTTAAGTAGCCTAATGGCTTTGAACTTGCCCTAGTAAAGTCTATCGGATTTACTTGGCTAATTAGTAAACTTGATGTCTTTGAACTGTCAGCTTTTCGTGTAAACCAAGACAATAGAATTCAGAAAATATCTCTTCAGATATAGTTGGTTCTCACATTTGTGTTCATTTTGGCCTTGAAACACCTCTTGGTTCTGTGAGTAGAGTAGATAATTCAACCTTCAAAATTTTCATAGAAGTGGCCCCCTTCTTACTCACGTAGGTGACTTCTATCAAGAGTATCCTGCAATACCCCACTTGAATGTATTTTAAGATATAAAAGTCATTAAAAGCGTAACTTATCCTGATTCTCACGGTAGATGTGCACTGTCTCATCATAGGAATGGTTACGAGTAAATATCTCCTTAGTGATTTACTGAGTACTACATAGTTTGGTTTGCCCATTGAACCTAGATCTTGGGATCTCCAGTCAACTAGGTTGGGTTGCCACTATGACGACTCTTATTTAAATAATAGACTTTAATCACATTCCCTTCAATGAACTTTCCACTTGCCCTCTTGTTAAACCTTTCGTAAGCGGATCCGCAATAGTATATTTTGACTTTACATAGTCAATTGAGATAATTTCATTTGAGAGCAATTGTCTAATGATATTATGTCTTCGTCGTATATGGCGTGACTTACCGTTATATAGATGACTGTGACACCCCCAAATCTGGGTACTTCATTCCAATAAGATTTGGTATTTACTGTCTAAACATTCATTTCTAACTACCCAAATATAATAAAATTTAACAATAAACCTTCCCATTAAAGGATTACATCAATTAGTTCAATAAAATCTCCTAGGTTTTCTAACCTTTAGATACAAACATCAAGTGCGGAAAATTAAATAATTACATCTCAACAATTAAAATAAAGTCTGACAATATAGAAATCAACAGATTTACAAGTCTTCAACACTTGTTCATCTTTCCTTTTCCTTTACTGGTGGTAGGTTCATCGACCTTCTCAACTTTAGTTGTAATGGTTATATAAGCAAGAGTGAGCAAACAAATGCTCACTTGAAGTGACAATGAATAAAATATCATAACAACTACCAAATGAATAGGCTCAATAGACTGAATAATATTCTTTATCAATAATAATTAGGAACAGAATTTGAAATATATGTATCTGAGGGTCACAAGACCATGAACTATGTCCAAAGTTATAAGTATTCTTTCAACTTAAACCTAAACAGTCATAAGACTGTAGGGACTTCTCGTACTTAGGGGGATCAGCCCTTCGTACAATGTATTATGCACAAACATCTAAATGCTTCGCGTAATAATCCCCTATAATAGGGTTGTTCATCTCAATTTTAATATACGAGTCCGCACCAAAGGAAGTTTGGTTTGGATAAGCTTCAAGGTAATTTAGAGTTCAACGAACATCAACTAAGGATTAGTTGAATCAATATAGTTTGATATCACTTCAAGTGCTCGACAACAATATGATATGAAATAGTCATGAATTATAAGTGAATCAACATTATACATCGAAATCATGATTTAGAAATGAACTAGAAAGCATAGGCATTGAATATTATAACAAACCTTGCTTGAACAATAATAAGCTAAGGCTATTAATCTTACTGAATAAAAGACGCGAGTTAATGAACGTGCATGATTAATAACAAGTTGAGGAATAAAACTTGCTTAACATAAGAATAACAGTGTAAGACCCCGAATTTTATGAAATAAAAGTATTCAATTTTTCTATTCAGTAAATGGTTAAATTGATAAAAGTTAAAGTTAAGGGTGATATATAAAATTTTTTCAAAATACGTAAGTGGTTATAAAATAATCATTGTTGTTGGGGAATATTCGTTTGGTCATGGAATATTCTTTCTGTCGGAGAATATTCGTACGACGACGCATCTATTTGTGGGCCCCATAACAGAATAAATGTCGGATGAAGATAACGACAAAAATTGAGTTTTTACAAATAATGGCGTAATTGTTACCGTTAACACTGTTGGAATAACTGGTGGATAAAGTAAAGTAATACGCGTTGTTGCACAGTAGCACACTGTATTGCACAGTATTTTTTTGAATTATTGATTCTTACGTAAGAAGACACTACTAAATAATTGTCACAGTAATTACTGTTCAATATTTTATTTTATTAATTCAATAATTACTGCGTTGATATTTTATATTATTGTTGTTTCAATAATTGTCACTGCACAGTATCTCCATTATCAGATCAATAATTCATATTATTTGAATAATATTATTAGATAGTATTATTGGCAATGTCTAGAAAGTTCTGTCAAGGAGAGGTTTGGTCACCTAATTGCGCGCCAGTAAGGAGAAATCCTTATCGGAAAGCCCCCTCTTTCCTAGGAACGGTCTGGTTGTCATTATTGTGATTCTGTAATATTATTTGTGAGTAATTAATTATTGATTTATATGATAAGGAAATATTTATTTGATGTAGATATAAATAATGGATTTATTTATGTGGTTATAAGTAAAGGAATTAATGTTGAGGTATTTTATCAGTATTTTGTCGGATTGGAGGTATTAAAAGATCAAATCGGTGTTCTTAAAGCTCTATTGCGTGAGTTATAATTTTGATCTAATCGTTGGATCATTGTAATTTTTGGGTATGTTATACATATATAAGTTGAGTATATATCCACAAATTTTGAACCGTTAAAAATAAACGAATGATTTGTTATGAATTTTAAAAGGTGTCGAAACGATGTTTAAAATCATCCGTTTGTGGATTTTGAATATTTTCGGTCTGGAATTTGGAAAAACTTTCTTCTGCAAAGTTGTAGAGAATTCGATTTCAGTCAGAATGGACATAAAATTTGTATTTTTTTGATAACCGGGCTATTTTCTATGAATTACTGAAGTTTTGAAAAATAAAATGATTTTAATTAATTTATGGGTGGGACCCACTTTGGTTGTTGAACACATGTGGGTTGCCAAAAATTTTCAGATTTGGCATGCTTGATGGTTGGACTTGGTTGGTGTATGGAAGGAAGAAATAAATAATTATATTTTATTATTTTAGTCTCCTTTGGCGTTCTAGCATTTTCCTATAAATAGGTGTTTACGTTAGAATTAAAAATCACACCAGAAACAAGTTACCTCTGTGAGGTGTTGTCCACTGATGTGACATTTGTCACATTTGGTATCAGAGCTATAAGTAAAGAGTCCCGAGCCTCTCGCTGGTGACTTCCTGTTGATGGGGGATGCACCGAAGCCAGACTCTCCGTAGGGGACGCCGTTCTGCGGTGGCAGACTGATAGGTATCACTGTGAGGTGCTTGCACGACAATTGTTGTAATAAAGTTGTAGTTGTTTTCTGTACCATGTATTTGGCGACTCAGAATGGGTTGGATGGAATGGACCTATTTTGGGGACGTCACAAATAGAATTTAGGAACTTGCGTAATAAGAAACAAAAATAAAGATAAGAACCCTTCTCAAAGTAAGAGTTAGGTTGAAGAGTTTGCGTGAACATAATCAATTTAGAACAAATATATATAAGAAAGGTTAAGAACTTGCTCAATCGTAAAAGTAGAGTTAGAGAACTTGCATTCATTATAAAAAGAATAGAACTAAGAAAACTTGCTTAACTATAAACAAGTTAGAATAAATCAAGCAACTATTAGAGTTCAAAGCTTGCTCAAATACAGTTTATGAATAAAGAACTTGCTTAATCAAAGTTCAGGGTAAGGAACTTGCCTCGTGCGTAAGCTATAATTACAACTCACGTTCACCTACACATATTATTAGAATCACAATATCTATTAGATATACTAACATCCACTTTCCAACATAGAACTCACTTTTAGTTAAACTTGTTACTTAAGTACAAGTTTTACTTTACACCATATTCATTTCAGAAATCACAAGTATTAACTTCAAAACACTTATTCACTATTCATGTGTACAATAAATCACAACGTATCACTTTCATAACTTACTAATCTTTTACAACTTTGGAATTACTAATTACATGATACAATTCTGTTTTAGTCTCTTCATTACATGATTATCACATTAACATCTCATTAGACTAAGTTACAATAAATTTTCAAGGTCTGCATGCATCACTAACTCTGATCAGGGTATGGCGCAACTGTGCCATACTTAAGCCTGGGACCAGTGCAGTTGCGTTGTTTTTGGCCTGGACACCAGCGCAGCTGCGCTGGTGCATAGACAGAAACTACGCAGTCTGTTTCCAGCACTCTATTTAGCCCAACTATCACGAATTTCATCCACAAAACAGTAAATTAAACATACCCAATTGATATGGAACTCATATAAACATGATTCCTCACATATATGCTAACTTAGAACAATTAAATAACAACTACAACCAATTTAAATCCTTTGAATTTCATGTTTTATACAAAAACTCCATTTTTAACATCTTTGACAAAATTTAACACCGAGGTCTCAATTCTACACCAAATTAACTCATTTAAATTACGTTCTCTTCATTTCTTACTGAATTAACATGTTCAAGGCTCAATTTACAGATTAGTTCACAAACTAACTACCATATTTTGTACTTTCACAAGTCATATATATACATATAGTCACTGTAATTAGTTTTTTCCTTTTTAATGTAATTAGAACACTAAATTCCTTGTCTAGATGCTAATTCTAACATCACAATTACACACAAACTCACTAATTCAGTTTGTATAACTACAATTCATCAAACATGCAATTTATAGAAAATTTTGAAAGTGAAGAACATGAACCCTTTCTATAAATGTAAAACTCAAGATTGAGATATTATACCTTCAATTTCTTGGAGATAATCCTTTATAAAACACAGTAAATTTCTTTGAAATCACATAAATTCTCTCTCAAGTTTTCTCAAACTCTCTCAAACTTCTCTGTAAACTCTCCCTTTTCCCTTTGGCCAAACCTTTTACGTAATATAAACTAAAGCTAACGTACAACACCCAAATGTCTAATACCGACGTTTTATTAAATATAACAATTATATATATCAGTTACAAAATTTAATATATTTTATTTATATTTTGGTTTTTATTATTATTATTTTAATTCAAATTCAAAATTCAAAAGCCATAAGGCTTTGTTTGGCAAAAATACTTTTAAAATAAATACTTAATATTTTTAAGCCATGTTTGGGTAAATCCATTTAAAACTACTTTAATTTATTTTAATAAATCATTTAGTTTATAGTTTATAGTCACACTTTATTTAATTAAATTCTCATATTCAAATTTAATTAAATTAAAGCCACTAACAACTTATTAAATCCATTTGTCACATAATCATATTAATACAAAATTATAATATTCATTATAATTTCATTTAATAAATTTTAATAAATTAATACATCACTTTAATTACTAAATTAAATTAAAATATTATAATAATTCATTTAATCCTTATCAACTCTCTAATTTAATTATTAAATTAAATTAGAATATTATCTCATAATAATTAATTTTCTTAACTCATAAATTATTTATTTAACAAATAAATAATCAAATCAAATCAAATTAAATAAATATTTATTCAACAATAAATGCATCAATTAAAATATTTATATAATTCAATAAATATTTGAAATTATAATTTAAAACTCTTGATTGTTACAATGACTCTGTACTCTTCCAATTGCTGATTGGCTATCACAGTGTATACATATAGCTGGCACAGGTTTTGACCAATTTTGAATATCCTCTAAGAAATTACGAAGCCACTCTGTTTCTTCTCCAGATTTGTCTAAAGCAATGAATTCTGATTCCATTTTAGACCTCGCAATACACGTTTGTTTTGAGGATTTCCAAGATATCGCTGCACCTCCAAGGGTAAAGACATATCCACTTGTGAATTTTGAGTCTTTATTATCAAATATCCAATTAGCATAACTATATCCTTCCAATACTGCTGGATATCTTGTATAGTGAAGTCCATAATTTTGAGTATGTTTTAAATATCCAAAAACTCTCAAAATAGCTTTGCAGTGATCTTTACTTGGATTACTCATATACCGACTTAGCTTACTTACCGAATAAGCTATATCTGGTCTAGTACTGTTCATGACATACATTAAACTGCCTATTATATGAGAATATTCTAATCGAGATATGCTATCACCTTCATTTTTGGCTAGATGAAGATTTATATCAACTAGGGTCTTATTTAGAATTATATTATACTTATTAAAATTTTCAAGTATATTTTCAATGTAATGAGTTTGAGATAATATAATTCCATCAGATGTTCTAGAAATCTTGATTCCTAATATTATATCAGCAACCCCCAAGTCTTTCATATCAAATCTATTTGCCAACATACGTTTGGTAGAATTGATAACTTCATTGTTGCTACCCATGATTAACATATCATCCACATAAAGACAAACAATGACATATTCCTTTTAAGTGCTTTTGACATAAACACATTTGTCACACTCATTGATTTTAAATCCATTTGATAACATAACATTATCAAATTTTTCATGCCATTATTTTGGTGCTTGTTTCAATCCATACAAGGATTTAACAAGTTTGCATACCTTCCTCTCTTCTCCAGTAGCAATGAAACCTTCAGGTTGTTCCATATATATTTCTTCATCTAATTCACCATTTAAGAATGCAGTTTTTACATCCATTTGATGTATTTCAAGTCTATTTAATGATGTTATTGCTATTAGCATACGAATAAATGTAATTCTTGTAACTGGTGAATAAGTGTCGAAATAATCCAATCATTCCCTTTGTCTATAGCCTTTAACAACAAGCCTTGCTTTATATTTATCAATTGAACCATAAACTTTCATCTTCTTTTTGAAGATCCATTTATACCCTAAGGATTTGGAACCAGGTGGAAGGTCCACCTATTCCCATGTATGATTTTGCATAATGGATTCAATTTTACTATTAATTGCTTCTTTCCAATGAGAAGCATCTGGAGAGGATATCGCTTCCTTGTACGTTTGAGTGTTTTTTAACAAAAATGTTAGAAAATTCGGGCCAAAAGACTTTGAAGTCCATATTTCTAGGTTCATCCACTACAGACTCTTTGTCTATATTTTTAGGATTATTACTAGTAGCATCCAAAGGTCTTTTGTGTGAATTTGACTCTTTATTTATATTATATGGAAACACATTCTCAAAGAACGATGCATCTCTTGATTCAATAAAAGTATTAACATGAATATCATGAATTTTAGATTTATGAACAAGAAAGCGATAAGCACTACTGTTACTTGCATAACCAATGAATACACAGTCAATGGTTTTTGGTCATATCTTAACCTTTTTAGGCTTAAGAACCATCACTTTTGCTAGACACCCCACACTCTTAAGTATTTATAGCAAGGTTTATGACCTTTCCATAATTCATAAGGTGTTTTGTGAGTTTTCTTATGAGGCACTTTGTTAAGAATATAATTGGCAGAAAGCAAAGCTTCCCTCCCCACAAATTCTGGGGTGCTCCAGAACTAGTTAACACGACATTCAACATTTCTTTCAATATTCGGTTCTTGCGTTCAACAATACCATTAGATTGAGGTGAATAAGGAGAGGTAGTTTGGTGAATGATACCATGAGTAGAGCATAAATCTTAAAATGATGATTCATATTCACCACCTCTATCGTTTTTTATAGCTTTAATCTTTTTGTTAAGTTGATTCTTTACTTCATTTTTATAATGTTGAAACATTTCTATTGCCTCATCTTTGCTTCTCAGCAAATATACATAACAATATCTTATGCAATCATCAATAAAAGTAATGAAATATTTTTTTCCACCTCTTATTTGCACAAACTTTAAATCACATATATCAGTGTGAATTAAATCTAGAGGTTTAGTTTTCCTTTCAATAGAATGAAAAGGTAATCATGTCATTTTAGATTCCACACAAATTTCACATTTATGCTTTTGATTAATATCAAATTTAGGCTAGAATTCTAAATCAATTAATCTACGCATTGTACCATAATTAACATATCCTAATCTAGCATGCCATATATTTGAAGATTCTATCAAGTAAGTAGAAGATTTAATTTTATTATTATCAATATACTTGGGTACAACAGTCATTACATTCATCTTAAAGAGCCCATCAGACATATAACCCTTTCATCTTAAAGAGCCCACCAACTTGAAGCCATTCTTGCTAAGCAGTGACCCAGAAACTAGATTTTTGCAGATATCCGGTACATGAAGCACATCGTTGAGGGTCAGTTCTTTGCCAGATGTCATTTTCAGCACAATCTTTCCACGTCCTTGAACCTTTGAACTTGCGGAGTTTCCCATGAAGAGTTGCTCCGGCATTTTCCACTGGTTTGTAGGTAGAGAACATCCATTTGTTGGAGCAAACGTGGTGAGTAGCGCCAGTCTCCACCCATCATTCTTTGGTGTTTCCTACCAAGTTACATTCGGATACAACCGCAGAGAGATTAATGTTTGAAACATCTTCAGAAAGTTTTTCCAGTTCTGTCACATTTGCTTGAGCCTTTTGTTCTTTCTTGAAGTTCTTTGGCCTGCGACATTCATTTGATTTATGTCCTTGCTTGCCACAGTTGAAGCACTTGCCTTTGAATTTTTTTCTTGGCTTTGAAAGTACCTTCGCCTTCGCGTTTCCTTTTGTTGTTATTGTTTGGCCCTTGTTCTACCACATTAGCCTTTGCTTCAATGAAATTTTTCCCACTTCAATCCTAAGTTGCACAATTAGTTCTTCGAGATTCATCTCTTTGCTTTTATGCTTAAGATAATTCTTGAAGTCTTTCCATGATGGTGGAAGTTTCTCAATCACTGCAGCAACTTAGAATGAGTCACTTAGTGACAATCCTTCAGAATGAATGTCATGTAGGATTACTTGTAATTCTTGAACTTGGGCGATGACTGCTTTAGAATATACCATTTTATAGTCAAGAAATCTACCGACTATGAATTTCTTCATACCAACATCTTCAGTTTTATATTTCTTGTCTAAAGATTCCCAAACTCCCTTTGCAGTTTGAATTGTACAATACACATTATAAAGTGTATTGTCCAATCTGTTCAATACATAATTTCTGTAAAGAAAATCTACATGTTTCCATGCTTCGACTGCAGCCACTTTTTCCTTGTCAGTTTCTCCTTCAACAAGAGTAGGACATTCCTCTTGAAGAAACCTTGCCAAGTTCAAAGTTGTGAGATAGAAGAGCATCTTTTGTTGCCAACGCTTGAAATCAGTTCCATTGAACTTTTCAGACTTTTCTCCATGAGACATACTCACAGCAGGGATGGTGCTAGTAGATGTCATTTCTATTATACAAACATAGAATAATTTAAGAAATGTACAAAGAAGGAAAACATAAACAAACAGAAACAAATTTCTGTTGTATAAAGTAGAAAATTTAACAGAATTATGTGTATTGAAAATCAATCTAATTTCAAGAAATTCAAACAACAAATTCTGTTTCTACATAAAATTTTGTCTATAAATCGATTTTATGTTCAAATAAATAAATAGTAATTTCTTTTTAAAAAGAGATACAAATTACAGAATGATATTAAATGAAACTATAATTACAGAAAAGATAAATTTACTTCAAGATTGTTACTTCTGTAAATATAGTAAAATTTAATATACAATAACAAAGTTACTTAAATTTAGTTTAAACAAATCAGATTTAGAAAGTTTAGTGTACTTACTTGACAAATTAGAATCTGGAAAAATAAAGATAAATAAATTCGAGTCCTTTGAAGCAAATTTATTCCCTCACTGTGCTAAAGGATTTTTGAATAATTACTTCCCAAGATAAAACGGATTTCCAATTCTAAATTAGCAGCACTTCAAAATTAAAAATTCTTCTAACACAATTTCTATGTTCTGTACTTGAACTTACTATAATGATGAATGAGATGAATGAAGGAATACTGATAAACGGGGAAACAAAAAACTGACTATTTAAATTACTTCTGGGATAGACTATTTATAGGATAATTTCGTGACTGATCAGATGGGATATGACCGTTGTCGCATCCATTTGTCAAAATGACGTAGTATCCGTGATGATAATAAATTAAACAAATTTTGTCCAAAAAATTATATATATCACCCGCCCGACCCCGACCACCCGTCTGACCTGTAGGTCGGTTGGCGGCGGCGGCACGCGCGTGTGGGTTCGAACCAAGCCTTGACTAGGTCCTCTCCCTTCCACAAAAGTGGAGTGCCCCTAGGGGCCCTTCTCATTGTGCAAACATCCCATATATAATTTCTTCACCTTTCCCTCAAACTTTCTATGTGGGACAAGGCAAGTTACAACATTTCAAGTAGTGGACTTTGGAGTCAATTTTCTCATTCAATTCTTAATGGATTTGAACAAATAAGTATACCACGTTATACTAGTCGTGGAGGAGAACGTATTTGTGGATGGACTCGACATTTTTGAAGTGTGGGTCCCATATGAAATTGAGCCTCAAAATGCTCTAATATTTATTTTTTCAAACCCATTTCCAACACTGAGAAGGTACAATAAGTATATAGGCACAAATCACACAAAAAAGCTACACAGCTAAAACCATTCTCATCAAGGAGGGGATATTATATTAAAAGGGATAACTTCTTCATTAATCCCAAAAATATAGTTAATTTTCATTTTTAGTCTGTTAACTACTTTTTTTCTGTATCTCATTTCTCAAACTTTATAATTTGTGCAATCTTTGTCTAACCTTATAAAAACAGAGTGATTGAAGGGGACTAAATATGTAAAACAATTATATATTGAGGACTAAAAGTGAAAAACAGCTACAGTTTGGGCACTAAAAGTGAAAAAACTATTTTATTTTGAAAACTAACTTGAAGGAAACAAATAATTTGAGGTCGGATTATATGGAAAAATAATTAGGGGACTATGTAATGATCGAGATCGTAGAATATCTTTGTAATAAGATTTTTAATATTTATTAAATAAAATAAATATTTGATGGAATAAATTGTGTATATTATGAGTTTTTAGGTCGATTAATGACCTAGTTTACGTGTTATGTGACTAAATATGAGTGTTTAGAATTTTTGGGAGAAAATGATTTTTTTTGAGAAAAACGCAAAATCACTATTCATAAAACGTAGAAAATGCTCTTTTGTTTTTTAAACTTTTCAAATTACGGCATAACGTTTATTTGGAAAATGGAGACGAAATCTTCAATAAAAATATTTTTATCAGAAAAGACGTAAAATCACTATTCACGCTAAAAATGCAACTTCGTTTTTTTGAATTTCCGAAGAGCGAAATAGCTTTTATTCGAGAAAAGTGGAATTGTGACGAAATCAGATTTTTGAAAATCGAAAGTCAGGTTTTCGGCTAACCGAGCGTGTTACGAAAACGTATTTGAAAAAGTTAAGAAATCTAACTAGAAAGAAATCGGGTAATCGACTTTGTTCGAGAAGTAAACCCTAATTAATTATCCAAAAGGGCTAAAAAGAATTTTTGCTAACTAAATGAATTGTGAAAGTTAACTAACAAGAAAATGAGAAAATTAAATTAATTTTGGTCTAGCCAAGCTTAGGGTTTGAATGACTTGGTTAGAAAATAAAAAGGGCTTGGCTAGGGTTTAAGATTTCTTAACTTAGGGTTGAGCCAAGGCTCAAAATTAAGGTTAGGGAGGCTTAATCCTTGGAGCCATGTTTGAAGAGTTACACAAACTCTTGCAAGACTTGGAGCCAAAGATTAAGCTAAGCTTGGAGCCAAAACTTTGCAATTCCATGTGTCACTTGATTAATTAAGTTGATAATCAAGTGTCTTGCGAACATAATTTAGCACATGGGATATGAAAAAATTAAAAGGCTAAGTGGTGAGTCATAAGGATGAGTCATAAGCTAGGATTGCCATGTGTTATTTGTAAACATTTCAACATATGGTGAATTGAATGTGGGAAATGTGAAAGAGAGAGAGGAGGTGGGCAGATGAGAGGAGAAGAGATGAGAATTGGATGAAAACTTTCCATTTTTGATAAGTTTAGGTAAAAAAGAAGTAAACCATTTAATGTTGGTTTCTTTTCTTCATTTTATTTCAACTAAACATAGTCTTAATGAGATAATTTTGTCTAGCTTAAGTTAATTAATCATGGGTGGTTAACCTTTGGTAGCATGGTTAGGTTAGTTTGTGGGGGATTTAATTAAGTTAAATTATCCAACACTTAGTCATTTGTTCATTTCATCTTATATTAGCTAAGGAAGAGAAAGAAAGCAAAAGAGAAAAGAAAGAGAGAGGGAGTGAACAGATAGAAGAGGAGGAAAGAAGAGCAAGAAGTTCAAGCTTTGATCAAGCATAAGCCAGAAGAAGAACATCAAAGCTAAGAAACTCTAGAAACCTATCTTCTTTATCCTATTTCTTTTAAAAGCTTTGTAGTATGTTATGAAGTGCCTTGTTGGTGGTTGTGTTGTTTGATGAGAGATCATTGAAGGATCTTGGAGTGATAAGGCTACTTGTGGTTTAGATATGTTAAATCACTGCTTGTTATATGTTTAAAAAGTGAAAACGATAGCTAACATCATAAGCCTAAGCGTAAAGGATGGAAAACATAGTAGAGGACTTTAAATCGGACTTTTAATGTTTATTATTTGTGAAATCTGACAAGAAGGATTTTTAGATAAGTAAGTTATAAAGAAGTTCTAAGTAGAACGGAGGAAAAATACGCTATAATGAAAAAGCCTAGCTTGGCACTCATTTTGAACCAAGTTTACGGTTAGTTAACACCTCCGAAAAATTATTTTTTTTCATGAGTTATGTAGTTGGGTAAATATGTGAGTCGTGGGCTTAAAAATGAGTTCAATCCGATTTTGGATGAACAAGTTATAAAGTTTAGAAAATTTGTCATTTAAAATGACTTTCGACGAAAAATGGCTCCCGACAGGTTTTAGAGCCGGTTTCTCGATAAATTCAAAAATCGAGAAAATTATTTTGCCCTGGGGGATTTAAAGAGGATGTTACAAGGAAAAAATAGATGCAAGAACGAGCTCATTCCGTTATCAAATGAGCAAGTTATAATGTATCGAAGTAAGTGCATTGAAACTGTGCAAAGTTTAGAAAATTTTCTACAGGGTGGGCACGCCCCGCGCCACCCATAGCACAAAAATGGTGTGCCCCGCGCTGGACATGCAGTAGGTTTGACAATCTGAACGTCCTTTAGAAAACTAGGCATAACTCTTTCGTCCAAACTCTGATTGAGGTGATTCAAGATGATTCGGAAAGACAAGGAGTAGACCTACAACTTTCATTCTTTAAGTTTTGGGATTTGATATCGGGAGGAAGGTCTAAATTAGGCATTTGTAGGGCTAATGTGCAATCAGAGGCAAACTATGGTGGTTTCTTCGGATCAACGTGGTGCCAAGCCATGTTTGACTAGTGTAGACACTCGAAATTTCATTTTCCTATTACTAACTATGCAGGAGGACAAAAGCATTTTTTTCACACTCTAGACATAACCCTAGAAAACCACAACATCAGTTTCAACCCCAAAGATAACTTCGGGAGATCTATTTTCCAACCCGGAGATAACCCAAGGAGGTCAAACCAATCTTAGAGATAACCTTGAGGACTTTCAGAGTCCTTAGCAGGCCGATCTCAGATATAACCTTGAGAAAAGACTGCTACAATTGCATCAAAAGCCGGAGACAACCCCGGGAGGGGAAAATGGTCATTTTGCCAACTCAACATCATCTCAACTCAAACTTCTTTAAAAGAGGTCCTGTAAGAACCATATCTTAACTTCCAAGCGCAAACTACGTAAAACAGCTCAACAGACTGCCTGCGGAGACTCGAAGACGTCATTTTGGTCATGGACCCATCTTCCCAGATTCAAAAAAGCACAAGCCCTATGTCATTGTGTAGCTCTCGAAAAGAGCTTTCTGGAATTGTATGGCACGCTTCCATCGGACTCCCGAATTGAAAGTTATAAAGGTTCGAGCGGATAACACGTTGTTCGAGTGCACGTACTTCGAGATGACGAGAATCACAAAGCCCGAGGCAGCCCGGGCAGTCGCAGGTAGATCCGCGACCATCTGGTCTATAAATATGAGCCCCCGTCAGCCATAAAATGCAAGAAAAAAAGAAGAATAAAGAGAAAACTCTGTCCATTTCAGCCTTTAACCTCTTTGAGAGTGTTCCAAACTGCGTGATTCTTCTTTCTAAACACTTTTAAGCTCGTGTTCTACAACATACTAAAATTTAATCGGCGAAAACCGAGTTTTCAAGCCCCAAAAGCTATCTCATCGAGTAGTTACGCTCGGATCGTTGATCCGTGACTTTTTCTTTCTTATATATATATATATAACTACATATACAGACTCGAACTCGATCAGTCGAGCCTGTATAGAATATCCGTGGCTTTTATCGTATATATATATATATATATATATATATATATATATATATATATATATATATATATATATATCCTTGAACTTGATCAATCGAGCCTGGATCGAATATCCGTGGCTTTTATCGCTTTTATATATATATACCTATATATAATTACATTTCTGTCTGGCCTGGATTTCATTTTGTGGCCATTTATCTGTTATATATATATATATATATATATATATATATATATATATATATATATATATACACATTTAAAAGTCTTGTTTGGATTCCAAATTCATATTTATTGCTTTTATATATATTTTCTTTAACTGCTTTCGCAATGTAGATATTTAATCTTCTAGGCCGTGGACTAGATTTGCCTAAATCTAGCTATCTCTAACTTTAACCGGTTCAATAGTGACCAAACTGGAACCGTTGAAGCTAGAATGGCTTAGATTTATTTAAATCTAATTTTCTTTCTAGCTTTTGTACATATTAATCTATCATGTGAGCCTAGGAGCAATGAGATCGAAGATTCAGTCTGTGAATCTAGATTCGATTCCCACGACAGACATTTCTCAGTTGCATGCAGCTTGTAAATTATCTACGGTGTCTGGATATCCTTGGATGGCTATCATGCCCATAAGAAGTTCGGCACTGTTATGTATCTTATTTTCTCGAAGACGTTTTGCATCTCAAAAATAAAATCAATCAAGTCAAATAAAGAATAAAATGGAAGTGTCAAATGCCTTAATTATTATTGAGCATAAGGGTTTGAAAACCTATTTTCCAAAACTTCACTACTACATCTTGTTAAAATTGAACTTTCATATACAAGTCAAACCCTTTGTATATAGGTACAAACGAGGCATAACACTACTTCCAGATAATTTCAAATAGGCCTAATAAACACACACACACGCACACATATGCAGATAAATAGGGTAATTGAAAAGTTACGGTAACCGTGTTTTCATAGAAGTCGGGGGGTGCCTAACACCTTTCCCCACTTAATCAAGCCCCCAAACTCAATGAATCTCGATTTCCAAGGCCAGTTAAATAATGTCTAACCATTGCGCCTTTTCGTAAACCTTTTCAAAATCGGTTGAGTTGGTACAACCATTTCAAATCTACCAACTGGCAACTCTAAATGTCAAAACGTCGACATTCACATGTCGGACCTTTTCAAACTCGCCTTTTCAGACAAAACTCAACCAAATGAGAACACAAAAAGGCAAGCACAGAAAGGGACAACAATTTTCCTGACGTTGATAGGTGTCGACTCTATTGGGGACAGTAAAGGGCTTAAGTCGATGTTCAACCTTTTCGAATACCCTTTTTTTTGCTTGTGTGAATGCTGCATTTACATTGAATGAATGTGTACTAATGCTTTATTTATTGCACTTTAGTGCTTCGCACCATATCTGCCTGTGATATTGGTTCTTGGCACATGTCATCATTTCCATATGGTGAGAAACCATGTATGTGAATGCATGCTATGTGATTCCTCCACCAGGAGACAAACCCGTCGGTATTTGATTACTAGACTCAAGGGAGACTAATCCCGCGAGGCTCAGGAAAGGCACCACCCAGATTCGCTCCAATTGAAAGATCAGATTAACTTCCCATCTAGTAAATTGCGATGATCTGGGGACCTTCATGCCGAAAAGCCGCGAGAGTAGCCTAAGATAGGTCAGCCTCTGATAAACCAAACGCGAAGGGAAGTCTCTTCATGCCTTCCCCTTTCAATTACATGTAAATTCAATTCCATGTACATTTCATGTAAATCTCAATGTACTGGATAATATAAAGGAAGATGTAAATATGCATTCCTTTCCCTATTAAGACTTGTCATACTATCTTGTCATCAAAAAAACTGACATATGTTTTGTAAGACCCCAACTTTTATGAATAAAGATTAATTTTTCTCGAAATATATTTTTGAATAGTATGGTGTGGATTTGATATAATGTTATAGTTGTGGGTAATATTTACAAATTTTGCAAAGTAAGCAAGCTGTTATAAAATATTCAATTGGTCGGGGAATATTTATTTTTACAAGGAATATTCGTACGATGACACAATCATTAGTGGACCCCACAACAAAAGTACTGTCAGAGTTAGAAAACGACGGAAATGTCTTTTTATAAAAATAACGACGAAAGTTTTACCGTTAAACTGTTGAAGGTGGTAAAAGTACAGTAATACGCGTGGTTGCATAGTAGCACATGATATTGATTACTGATGCTTACGTGAGAAGTCACTCAGTTATACTCAATTATTGCTACAGTAATTACTGCATAATATCTCTCATATTATTGATTCAATTATTGTCATAGTATCATCTGCATAATATTTTATATTTTTTAAATCAATAATTGAGACGACAAAGTTATTCATATTATTATTTGTAATATTGACGATGTCTAGAAAGTTCTGTCAAGGAAAGGGATTTGGTCACCTAATTGCGCGCTAGTAGGGAGAAATCCTTATCGAAAAGCCCCATCTTTCCTGGGAATGATCTGATTGTTAAATATTGTGGGTTATAATATTAATGTTGAATAAGTTCGTGTTGATTAAAGATCAAATTGTTGATAAAAAAAATTTTCCATCGTGTTGGGATTATTTATGTTAGTGGAAATTGATATTTATTTTAATAATAATTGATTTTTGGAGGTTAAATTGACCAATTGGTTAATTAATCGGATAAATGAGCAATTAATTGCTATTAGTTCACACGCATATAACTATTTGCTCACATGAATAGAACTATTGGTTCACATGCATTACTATTAGGGGAGGTGGTGCAAGATTGATAATACTTGCAGGACTAAATTAAAAATGAAGGAAAAGATGAAGGTACTATACTGTAATAATTCGAGCCCCAAAACGTACAATTATCGAAACTATATTTTTCTATAAATAGAAGCTCATTCTTCTTTCATTCTCACCAATTCACTAAGACTCACAAGAGCAATTATAGAGAGAGAAGCTATAGAGAGAGAATGTAACGATCGATAAATTTTTGTAATTAATTTAAATATTTATTGAATTAAATAAATATTTTTATTAAATTTATTTATTGAGAAAATAAATAATTGATGGAATGGTGGTGCAACAATTTAGTAACTAAATTGATTAATGTTAATTAAATCGAATAATGGTAATTTTTATTTGAAGATTTAATTTAATGGAAATAATTAAATTAAATGAATTGTTTAATATTTAAGAGAATAAGTAAATTAAATAAAGTAATGTTTAAGTCTAATTTATTAATTAAATTAGATATATAATTATTTATTAATCATAAGTATAATTATAATAAAAATTACAATTATTATAATTATAAGTGTAAGCTAATTAAATGGGTTATATGTGTGACAAATAAAAAACTATATAATAAAAATATTATTGAAATAATCTATAAGGGGGGAGTTGTGTTAGCCAAACAAGGCCGTGTGGCCTTTGACTTATTTTTAACTGACGCCTATTGGTTTTTTTAACTGATGTATACGTGAGAGAGAGGGAGTCAATTTATATGTTACACATCTTTTTATCTAAGGCTAAATAACAGAGGGTTAGAGAGAGAGCTTGGCGAGCAAGAGAGACAATCTCTGTGATTCTGCCAAGTGCCAAGAGGAAGGATAGGGTCACCATCTTTTGCAACATACAATCAAAGAATAAGGTATAACTTACTTCAATTTTAACTTTTATGTTTGAAATTTCTATTGATAGTTATGTGGGATTGATACATACACATGTAAGTAAGGTTTATAATATGGCAATCATCATATGTGAGTGCTATTTGATGATTAGAATACAAGAAATTGATTTGTGGGAGGAAAAACAAATAACAGCGTTATATGTATGAAAAATAGCTTAAGAAAGTACAAAATTTGATGTCCAATATGTGATGTAATCTGCAAATTTAAGTTAGATTGTGTTAGTATGTTAAGAAACAAGAACGACGTAGTTTAATCGTGTTAATTGGTTAAGAAAGGAAGTCGTGGCGATCGAATTCGCTAAAAGTGTAAAAAGTGAAGAAATTGGGAGAATTGTGGTTTTGAATCTTTAAAATTGAGTATATGTAGTGTTTGTGTTGTTAGTTTGATGAATATCATGTTTATAGACATTATTACAAAGTTTAAGTTATTGGGTTTGTGAATTTCTGTGGATTTGGGTTGAGTTTGGTATGTTGGTGCAAAACAGAGCTGCTGCAGTTTCTGTCTGAGTGTGGTGCAGCTGTGCCGGTGCCACAGGTAGAAACGGTGCAGCTGCGCCATTGGTCTTCTGCGAATCTGCACCAGTGCAGCTACGTCGGTGCCAAGGCTTGGGACAGCGCAGCTGCGCCGTGCCCTGAGCCTAGGAAGTGAATTCTGTTTGTTTATGGGTTGTAAACAAGGACTTAATATAGTTTGGCATTCATGTTAATGATGTTAAAACATAACGTGGACAACAATAGCAGATTTTAATGTAATGTAATATAAGGTGTGAAGATTTTAAGTAATTATTTAATTAAGTTATGTAATGAACAAAAATTGATGTTTACGAGAGTTAGAGATGAATGATATGGTTTATGTTAGTTTATAGTGAGATTTCAGATTCGCTAAAATGGGTAACCTACATAGTTAGATGTTAAGTTAAGGGTATGACTTAAATGGTGGGTTAAACCCATAAAGCTAATGTTGATGCAACTAATTGTTATTGCGATTTCAATGATATGTGTAGGGTAATTGGCGAACATTATTATACTTGTGTAGCTTACACACAAGACAAGTTTCCTAACTTCATTCTCTTTATAATAAGTGCAAGTTCCTTATCCTAAACTTTTATTGAGCAAGTTCCCTAACTTCATTCTTTAATTAATGAATACAAGTTTCATAGCTATGTTATCTTTTATGTCAAGCAAGCTTTCTATTTCTAAATTTTACATTAAAGTTGAGCAAGCCTATTGATTCTATCTCGTGTATAATTGTACAAGCTCTTGTAATCTAGTACGTTATATCGAGCAAGTTTCACTTTCCTAAGTCTTGTTATTATTATTCAAAGTTTATATTTTTCTAATACATTGATTCAAATGAGATTGTTCTGACTCTTTTGAATGTGGTACTTTGCACACATACTATGTCTATTCAGTTGTACATTGTTGTTATTCGATCTTTGACTTAATAACCTTGTTCAATTCTATATTATTGTGTTGAACCTTCAACTAGTAAGTAAACTTTTATTGATTGAATTGGTCTATAATTGAATAGTGTTCTAAAATTTTAGAGCCACTTGTAAGCTAGTTCCAAGCTAAACTTTCATTAGTGCAGAAATTCTAAATTCAAACTGAGACGAACAACCTTAGCATAGGGGATTTTGTACGTGTAGCGTTTAGATGTTTGTGCACAATACATGGTACAAAGGGCTGATCCCCCTATGTACGTAAAGAAGGGTCTGTATAGTCTAAATGACTGTTAAGGTTGCGGTAGTAATACCTAAATACCGGGGACATAGTTCACAGTCTTAAGACCCTCATATATTAAAGTTCAAACTTGTTCTCTATTTTTGATTCATAGAACAAGTTCACCATTGTTCAGCATTCGTTGTTCACTCTCATGTTATTATTGTTGCTACTCTTTATATCAGTGAGCAATTGTTTGCTCACTCTTGCAATTAACATGGCATCTAAAGTTGAAAGAGTTGATGAGCCATCTACTAGCAAAGGAAAGGGCAAGATGTCCAAGTGTTGAAGATTTATGAGAATTTATTTAAGTGAATTATGTTATAAGACTTGTTTTATTTTATGATGTATTCCGCAAACTTATGTAATAATTTAAGGTTAGATTACCTGGGATTGTTTTTGAGATGATGTAACCCTTTAAGGGAAAAGATTATTGTTTAAGTTATTTTATGTCTTTATCCTTTATTATGGATAGTTAGACGTAATTATTTTTGATAGTGAGCACCAAATCATGTGGGAATAAAGTACCCGGATTTGGGGGTGTCACAGGTTGGTATCAAAGCTTTAGGTTATGAACCTGACGTGAGGAAACCTTAGGAAGTAACCTTTAAGAAGACAGAAAACATAGTGGTGTCAAACTCTTATCGAGTTCTAAGGAATGAATTGAGAAGATTCATTGAAGCTAAATAATAAAAGACATAATGTGCTATGTGTTAATAACTTATGTGCTCGCGAGTATAGAAGAATGTCATATAATAAATAAACTTTAAAATATTTTGTTGTCAGGATGTCTAACGATGGAGGATCCAGTCCAGCTATGGAAGTGATACCTCAGATACCTAGAGATGAGGAACCCCGGGATATCCACGTTATGAGGGAACAATTGATTCAGGAGGATGAGCCTGTGACTGATCCTGAGGAGGATAGTTCTGAGGAGATGGAGGAGGATGATGAGGAAGAGGATCCTGTGGAGTTTCCACCAAACTCCATATCGGCTGAGATGTATGATGCACTGTACGACCGTAACATAGAATTACAGGATAAGGTTGAGGAGCTGAAGGAGTTGGTTTAGATGCATCACGCTACTATAGAGCAGAAGGATGCAGAGATTCAGAAACTCGACTCAAGACTTGGAAACACGGAGTGGGACCTAGTTCATACAAAAGGTCAGCATGAGGATTTGTTGGCAGTAAACGAGAAGATGAAGACTGATGTGGAGAAGTTAAAGATGACTTGAAAGAGGAATCAACTAAGCGTGCAAGGGTAGAGGATGCTTGGATGAAGGCGACTCATCGTGCAGACCATGCTGAAGCTTGTTGGGTAAAATCTAATTATGCACATCACGCAAGTATACGTGATCAATAAGTAATATAATAGTAAGTAGAGTATTGTTCCCTCAGAGACTTTAATAAGAAATTAACTCTCACAATTACCAATTTTCTATTAATCCTAATTTTGTTAAACTAATCAAGTTCCAGTTTGTAAGTAAAAGTATTAAAAATATTAAAATCACCAAACAACCAACAAATCCTAAAAACTGAATTTTCAAACAAATAATGGAGAATTAGGCTTTCGACTTCACTCTAAGCATCACTCTGATTATTACACCTTTATTCTAGTTTAATTCACTATCCCAGTTTATAAATCAAGAACACGAAAGTAGAACTAGTCACCTCTCGATGTACTAATATCGTATTAACTTAAATCCATAATTTAGATAGAATCAAGTTAAGCACCTTAATTAACTAACTCACTATATCTCTATGTGAATTACAATTAAGAAGGTTTAAGTTCAAGCTCTTTATATGATTACATGCGATATCAAGCATATCTCTACCTTAACATTCATCAAGATTCTGTTCATTCACAAAATTCAAGAACACATGATATACTAACTAAGTCTAAACTCGTATTTCATCTCTCGAATTTATACAAGTCCACACATAATTGTTGATCAGGCAATTCATAAATTCAAGCTCAAATTAATATAGATAAACGGGATAATAGTTTATTAAACTGAAATCAAAGAATTACATAATCATCGTTCCTCTTAAAGATCCGTCATAAGCCTAAAAAGTATTTAGTTCATCATAAATGAAATAATAACTGAATAAATTAAAGATATCATCCCATCCATTACAAATATAAAACTAAAGATGAAGAATAATGTAGAACACCCTTCACTTTAGCCGTAATCCGCAATCGATATGAACGTTCCTTCAAAATCCTCACTCCAATGCTCAATATGGAAATCTGTCCTTAATCTCTGTTAATTGCCTCACGTCCTTATGATCTTATCTTTCGTTGCTCAATATATACCCAATACATGAATTCTGGTCGAAATCCCATGTCATTTAGAGTCCCAAAGACATGCAATCACCTAAGCTCACACTTTAGCAATGTTTGAATTAGCAAAGGACTGCCTAACTACGGTACCCCCCACCCCGGCGGGGGTATTGGCTTGGGAAACGCCCGCCTCGGTGAGCTCCTCTTCTGTTAGTTGCTGTTGAAGACCCCCCCGCTCCGGCGGGGTTGTAAGGCCAAAACATGCCCGCCCCGGTGGGCTATGCTCCTGACTGCTGACTTTGATTAAGCTCTAAATTTGCTAAAATTTCATCCTAATTGCCTCCTTTTTGATCACTTGCCACACCAACTAACCTACACATAAAACAATCACAAACAAGTAAAAATAAACTAGAAAACAAAGAATTAACACCGATTAAGCTTAAATTAGGAACCGATTAAGATATTTGATATCTTGGGATGCTCTGAGGAGCAAAAGGTTCCCTTTGCCGCCTTTATGTTGCGAGGAGAGGCAGATTACTGGTGGGAATCAGTAAAGCGTACTCAACCTGCCGCACTGAAGATGTCCTGGGAGAAGTTCCAAGAACTATTCAACGACAAGTACTTTTCCGAAAGTATTCGTCACATAAAAGAGGTAGAGTTCATCAAGTTAGAGCAGAATAATATGACCGTGTCGCAGTACGAAGCAAAGTTTGCCGAGTTATCTCGGTTTGTGTCCCACTTGGTGGATAATGAAGAGAGAATGACGCGGATGTTTTTAAGAGGTTTAAAGCCGTAGATACGTCAATATCTTATTTCTCATAAACTTTGTTTGTATTCAGATGTAGTTAGTAGAGCGCGATAACGAGTCAACACAACCAAAAGAGAGCAGCCGACAAAATGATACTATCAATGAGAGCAGTCATCGAAGCGGTGAAAACAAGTGTGGAGGGAATCAACATGCCAAAAGTGGTAACCACTTCGGTGGTAATCAGGGCCAAAATAATAAGAATGAACATTTTAAGAAGAGGATATTCAACAATGATGGAAAGACGTCAACACCAGCACCCGTTGTTAAGGAAGGAGAACGACCACCTATCATATGCTTCAAATGCGGAGGGGAGGGACACATCAGTCCAAACTGCGCGATGCCGTCCAAAGCATGTTATAATTGTGGAAAAGAAGGTCACTTAGCCCGATTTTGTCATTCACCGAAGACAAGTTCAGCCAGGATGGAGGCACCAAAGGCCGTCCCAGAAAAGTCAAAGCCGGTAGTGCAAGGGAGAGCATTTGTTGTGACCTCCCAGAAAGCAAGGAACCCGAATGAGGTCATCACGGGTAAGCTTATCATAAACTCTAGCAAAGTCTATACTTTATTTGATACCGTTCTACCCATTCTTTTATTTCTCCTACTTGCGTTCAACGATTAAATTTGACTCCGGAGAAAGTAGACTTTGACTTATCTATGGAAACTCCGTTGGGAGAAACCTTTATTACATCCACTATTTATTAGTCTTGTTTGGTTCAAATCGGTACCCTCACATTACCTGTCGATCTTATTTCATTGAAAATACTTGTATTTGATGTGATTCTAGGGATTGATTGGTTAACTGCTCATCATGCTAAAATTGATTGTTTTCATAAGGTTATTAGATTTCATATTCCTAATCAACCTATTATGCGAATTCAAGCGACTAAACCATTAAAATCAATCACTGTCATCTCAAGCCATAAAGCTATTCGTTTATTGAAAAACGGATGTCAAGCTTTCTTAGCTCATGTCACAGATCTAAACAAAAATACGTCAGTTTTGAATGATATTTCTATTGTTAATGAATTTCCTGACGTATTCCCTGAAGAACTTCCTGGCCTACCCCTAGAGCGTGAAATTGAATTTTGTATTGACCTTGAACCCAGTACAAAACCCATTTCCAAAGCCCCATATCGGATGGCTCCTATTAAACTTCAGGAGTTAAAGACCCAATTGCAAGAATTGTTAGATATCGGTTTCATTCGACCTAGTACTTCTCCTTGGGGTGCTCCTATTCTATTCGTGAAGAAGAAAGATGGAAGTATGTGACTTTGTATTGATTATTGGGAGTTGAATCATGTCACCATAAAAAATAAGTACCCGTTGCCTCGCATTGATGACCTATTTGACCAGTTGTAAGAGGCACAATTCTTTTTAAAGATCGATCTTCGTTCTGGATATCATCAGCTGAAGGTTAGAACTGAGGATATTTCAAAGACTGCCTTCAAAACTCGGTAAGGGCATTATGAATTCTTAGTCATTTCTTTTGGATTGACTAATGCTCCTGCTGCCTTCTTGGATATGATGAATCGAGTATTCAAAGAATATTTGGATCACTTTGTGGTCGTCTTTATTGATGACATCCTTATTTATTCCAAAAGTCGTGAAGATCATGAGCAACACTTGAGGCTGGTAGTCCAAAAGCTTCGTGAATACAAGCTTTAAGCCAAGTTGAAGAAATGTGAGTTCTGGCTTGAGGAAGTAGCATTCTTTGGGCACGTAGTATCAAGTCATGGAATATTTGTTAACCCGACAAAGATTGAAGCAATTCAAAGCTGGGAGCAACCTAAATCAGTGGCCGAAGTACGTAGCTTTCTTGGCTTAATTGGTTATTATCGGAGATTAGTGAAAGGATTTTCTCGAATAGCTACTCCATTAACTCAGTTGACTCGGAAAGATACAAAGTTCAATTGGAGTGAAGAATGTGAGAAGAGTTTTCAAGAACTCAAGAGGAGACTCATTTTAGCACCTGTTCTGACAATACCATCTGGCTCGGAGGGATTTGTCATCTACAGTGATGCTTTGGGCGAAGGGTTGGGATGTGTTCTTATGTAACATGAGAAATTCATAGCCTATGCCTCAAGACAACTCAAAGAATATGAGAGAAATTATCCTACTCATGACCTAGAGTTAGCAGCTGTTGTTTTCGCACTTAAAATTTGGAGGCATTACTTGTACGGGGGGAAGGTGGAGATCATTACGAATCATAAAAGCCTCAAATATTTTTTCACTCAAAAGGAACTCAACATGCGACAACGACGTTGGCTTGAACTATTGAAAGATTATGATCATACCATCCAATACCATCTTGGAAAAGTGAACGTGGTAGCTGACACATTGAGTAGAAGATCATATGCAAGTACGAGTGCGATATTGTCAACACAAAAGCTCATTTTGTGTGACTTGCAAAGGATAGAGATAGAGTTAAAGACTCCAGGGACCCATGTGATGATGGCAAATATACGAGTAGAACCGACTTTAATTGGTAAAGTTAAAGTTCCTCAAGCTACAGACCTGCAGCTGATGCGTATGAGGAAGAAAGTGCAAGAAGGTGCTATGCCGGAAGCAAAAATTGATGAGGAAGGAATACTTCGAGTCAACTCCAGACTTTGTGTTCCTGATGACCCTGATTTAAAATATAACATCATGATGGAGGCGCACAACACACCGTTTGCAATCCATCTTGGGAGTACCAAAATGTATCATGATCTTCGACATACATTTTGGTGGGGCAATATGAAGAGAGAGATAGCGCTGTTTATCTCAAGGTGTCTAACGTGTCAACGAGTCAAGGCAGAGCATCAAGTACCAAAAGGTCCATTGCAACCACTTGAAATTCTAGAATGGAAGTGGGAGCACATTACCATGAATTTCGTTACCGGTCTTCCCAAGGTTTCTCAAGGCAAAGATGCGATTTAGGTCATTGTTGATAGATTGACCAAGTCGGCTTATTTCTTATCTATACGAGAAACTTATACACTTGAACGTCTTGCTCGTATGTACATAAACGAGATTGTAAGATTGCATGGTATGCCAGTATCCATAGTTTCTGATCGAGACCCAAGATTTACTTCACGATTTTGGGTTAGTTTGTAGAAAGCTATGGGCACAAATTTCTGATCGAGACCCAAGATTTATGGATGGGCAGTCGGAGAGGACTATTCAAACTTTTGAAGATCTATTAAGACTTTGTGTCCTTGATTTCAAGAGAAGTTGAGATAAGTTCTTACCATTGGTGGAGTTTTCCTATAACAACAGCTATCGAGCAAGTATTGGCATGGCTCCATTCAAAGCGTTGTATGGAAGAAAGTGTTGTTCTCCAGTATATTGGGATGAGGTGGGTGAAGCAACGTTGTTGGGACCGGAGTTGGTACGTATGACTATGGAAAAGATTCAAACGATCCGGCAACGTATAAAAACCTCACAAGATCGACAAAAGAGTTATGCTGATCTTCATCGAAAGGACATGGAATTCGATATTGGAGATCATGTGTTGTTACGTGTTACTCCATGGAAAGGACTTACGAGATTTGGAAAGAGTGGAGAGCTTAATTCTCGATTCATTGGCCCATTTTTAATCCTCGATCGAGTAGGAACTGTGGCTTATAGACTCGCTTTACTGTCAGGTATGTCTCGTGTTCATAACATTTTTCACATATCCATATTACATAAATATGTGGAAGACCCGAACCACATTATTAAGTTAAAATCGGACGAAATAGCGAAAGATTTGACGTATGAAGAGGTTCCTGTTCAAATCTTGGATAGGAAGGAACATATTCTACGCTCTAAGGTTATACCTCAAGTCAAAATTTTGTGGAGAAACCACTATATTGAGGAAATGACCTAGGAGTTAGAATCTGAAATGAAATCAAGGTATCCTTACCTCTTCGACATACCAGGTACGTACCCTAATTTCGAGGGTAAAATTTCATAAGAATAGAAGGTTGTAAGACCCCAACTTTTATGAATAAAGATGAATTTTCTATAAATATCATTTTTGAATATTATGGAATGAATTGGCTATAATGTTATAATTGTGGGTAATATTTATAAAATTTGCAAAATACGCAAGTTGATATATAATATTCGATTGGTCGGGGAATATTCGTACAATGGCACAATCATTAGTGGACCCCACAACAAAATTATTGTCAGATTGAGAAAACGACAAAAATACTTTATGAAAATAACGGCAGAAGTTTTACCGTTAACTGTTGAAACACCCGGTGTTAAAAGTACAATAATACGCGTAGTTGTACAGTAGCACACGGTATTGATTATTGATGCTTACGTGAGAAGTCACTCAGTTTTATTCAATTATTGTTACAGTAATTACTGCATAGTATCTAACGTTATTTGATTCAATTATTGTCAATATTTTATAATGATTAATTGAGATGACAAAGTTATTAATATTATTATTTGTAATATTAACGATGTCTAGAAGTTTTGTCAAGGAGAGGTTTGGTCACCTAATTGCGCGCCAATGGGGAGAAATTCTTATTGGAAAGCTCCCTTTTTCCTGGGAACGACCTGGTCGATTAATATTGTGAATTATAATATTGATGATAAATGTTGTTAAAAATATTGAGGGAGTTTATATATATAATTTTGTGGTGTGTGTGAATAATAAGTATTTTTGTGACGCCCCCCAAATCCGGGTACTTAAAACCCGAACTCGGTGCTTCACGATATCATTTCTATGAGCGGAATAATACTAATAATAATAACAATAATATAAAGATCAACTTAATTTACATATCATCAGAGTCTAATCCCAAGTACGTAACCTTTAAACATTCATTACAACCCATGATAGATAATATATATCATAATTGTCTTAATATCATCAAACTATTACATAACATAGTAATTTGTTCATTCAGCAACCTTTCCTTTTCCTTTGTTCTTAGCAGAGCTCACTGGTCGTTCGCACTTAACTGAAAATATTTAAATTTAAGCAAGGATGAGCATTTGAGTGCCCAGCAAGTAATAGCAATTATATATATATATATATATAAGTTGAAAGGATTTAAATATTTTCTTTGTACTATTTTTCTACAACCAGTCAATAGTTGTGAAGTATTCTGAACCGATAATAGTAACATAACAACTCTCTTTCATATTTTTGAAACTACATAATGACTATAACTGGGGTTATGGTGACATGCCATGAACATTGTTTTCATTTTCGAAAAGGTTAAACAGAAATTCATCTATAAACCGACATAACTTACGGGCACGGGGGGTGATCAGCCCGTTATGCCCTGCATTGATCAATACTACATTACAAGAACGATAGGATCGTTCACTCTGTTCCACATTGGGTGCATAAAAAGGTTTTCCCGTGTAGGGATGTTCATACTTGTCTGGGTTCCAAATCAAAAGTTTTATCTTGTTTCAACAATAATCTATAATTCAACATATATATATATATATATATATATATATATATATATATATATATATATATATATATGGTAATTGACAAAGGTATATCAACATGTTATTAAATACAATG
The DNA here is from genome assembly GCA_016801055.1 of Panax notoginseng. Lineage (NCBI taxonomy): Eukaryota > Viridiplantae > Streptophyta > Magnoliopsida > Apiales > Araliaceae > Panax > Panax notoginseng. Next base: position 69,039,968 of record CM029019.1, read on the forward strand.
ATTATCCAAGTGGGGACACTTGTTTAACCATTTACAGAAATTAACGAACATAATATATATATATCTGAATTACCATATACTAACATGTTGATAAGCAATGAGCGTATATGATATAAAGTTAATAATCTATACAGTAATAATATAGTTTAGAAACATTCTTACTCATGTCCATTGCATAAAGAAAATACAAAGGTTAGATACTTGCCTGAAGCGCTGCTTACAGTTTGTAATTTAGTTTTATCGCTTATCTCACGACCTATCATTAATAAGATTGTCCGTTCTATTAGAACAACATACTATAACACATAACACTGCTTATTGCAGTCAGCACATACCTTAATCACATTGGCACATAGATTTAACAACCATTGAATCACAAATAATCACTTATCTAATCACATTATCTAAGTCCAGATTAATTTCTGAAACATGTCGGTGTACCGACAACTTTATCGGGTAATTATCGAGTCTAAGACTCTATTCTGTAACTTAATATCAGTCATATTATTTTTAAATGACTTAATATAATTTTAAAATATTTATTATAATTTAACACGAAATTTCAAACATCGGAATCACATTAAAATGATTTAAATACTAATCAATTCTATTATCATTAATATTTAATCAGTATTAAACTATTAATGAAATCATTTCTAAAATATTAAAGTTATTTATAATAACTCAAAATATTTTTAAAGTATTAAAATTACCTTTAAATGATTTTTAAAATATTTAACATCATTTCTAAATAATTACCATTATTATCAAAGTATTAATGTTCTATTTATCAAAATATTAAAAGTCATTATTCATAACTTAAAATATTTTTAATTCATTTATATCCCTTTTAAATGATTTTTAAATTAATAAAACCATTTATAAACTATTTATTTAATATAATTATTAAACAAATTTAATATCATTAGTAATAACTTAATAATCATTAATATTTAATTATTAATGAAATTATCCTTTAAATATTAAAAGTTATATTTTATAACTTAAAATATTTTTAAACACTTTATTTTTATTTAAAATGATTTTTAATATAATACAATTATTTTTAATTAATTTATTTAATTCATTTAGTAAATAAATTAATTACCATTAATATCAATTTATTAATGAAATTTATCACAAAATATTAAAAGTCATTAAAAATAACTTAAAATATTTTCTTATATCATAATATAATTTTTAATGATTTTTCTAATATTAAAATCATTTTTAAATAATTTATTTAATATTATAATTAAATAAATTAAATACTTTTAATATTTCAAAAATATTAAATATTTATGAAATATATTTAAAATAATTAAAAACTAATTTTCGGAATTTAAAATAATTTTTTCTATTTTTTTTATTAATTTTCGGAAAATAATAAGCTATCTGTCGCTAAAGGCCACCTATAGCGACATAACCGTCGCTATAGGTGTTCTTCATGTTCTTGGCCAAAACCCAGAACACCATAGACAGTTTCGAGAGACCTTCTGTGACCACTGATTAAACACTTCTCAAGTAGTTTTTGGGCATGTTGTTGTTTCGATCGTGTAGTGTTAGTGAAGGACTACATTATCCAACAATAAACATGAACAACAAGCAATAAACGAAAAAGATCTGAGCCTCCAAAAGTGTTGTCAGAGGCTGTTCTTCATTTCTGGGTTGCCCAGAAATGAAGAACAGTTCGAGCATACACTTTTGGGCTTCCACAACTTGAAATCCTTGTAATGTTTTAGTGATTTAAAGGTTGCAGTGCGTAGCCAACATGACAAGGAAGAGTTCTATTACACTAAATCACTGAAACAACAACAGATCAAACATAAAAAGGCCGGTCAAACCATATCAGACGACATGGTCAAGCGTTTTCTGGGTTACCCAGAAAACAGCTTCCATGTTCGTCTGTCCTAGTTTGACCATCCACTGCAATCAACCAGTTTTATATTCAGGATATTTTAAGGCATAAACGTATAGTATAAACTACATACTACAACTTAGATAACACAAAAACAACAAAACTCCAATAAACAAACAGATCAAGACGGTTGAAAATGTTGTCAGAACATTTCTGGGCTGTTTCTGGGTTACCCAGAAACGCCCGGTCATGGCCGGCCAACGCCATTTGACCTTAAATATCTTGCAATCTGGACTATATCACAGACTGATTCTTGTTCCAGATACCAGACCACATGTCAGACTACACATATCAACTTAAAAACGACATAAATCATAAACGAGTAAGGATCTGTGGCCACTGACATTCGTTGTCAGACCACAGAACCAAGTTTTTCCAGATTTTTGAAAAACACAAATTTGAGCTTCTAAATGTTATGGATCCAACATTTAGCAACCCAGATCGTCAAAATGGACTACAACCAACATATTCTAACAATAAAAATTAACATCTAACACAGAATCGATTGACAGAATTTATGCTAGGGTTTTATACCTTTCTTTGAAAAATTTCTGATTTTGTGTTGCTGATCTGTTTATGGTGAACGTGGGGCTTTGATTTGGGACTAATATAGCTTATATTTTCGGAGGTTTGGAGCTTGAGAGAGAAGGTTTGGGTGTTGGACAAAATAAGTGAACAAAAAATAATTTTCTCTCTCTCTTCAATCTATATATAGACCAACAAGGTGCATGAATGACTGATGAAGGTGACTTGTTGCTGTGATTTTAAGCATGTGGAGTGGTTATGAGTTAGTCACCAACTCACCTAAATGTCAAAACTTATTCTATAGCTTTAATAATGCAAAAGGGGCATAATGGTCTTTTGATAAATCATTTTAATGGCATAATTGGAACTTGGCAAACCCTTAGGGTTAACCCTAAGGTTTAGCACAAAACAATAATAAGATTTAGCAATTAGAGTTTGCACAAAAATAAATAAAATCAAATAAAAATTAACTAAATTTTAGTTTCTAAAATTTTGAAATTAGGGTTTTCTAATTATGATTAATTATCTAATTGCCTTATATAGTAACATTAGGGTTTAGATCATATAATTAGCATTAACATTGCTAAAATAGCAATTAGGGTTTACGATTTTGATAATTAGGGTTACCAATTTATAATTAGGTTTTCTAATTATCAAATTAGGGTTTAAAATTTTAGGATTTCCAAAATTAGCAATTGAGATTATAATACTTGCTAATTAATCACATTAACATAATTACAACCAATCTCGAATTCTAATTTAAATTTCAAATTAGGGTTCCTCATTTCTAAAAATTATTTAGGGTTTCTAGATTATAATTAGGGTTTTCTAGAAATTAGGGTTTCTAAAATTTTAATTAGTGTTCACTTAATTAATACATTTAATACACGACATAAATTATATAACGCACTTATAAAATAATCTTGCACTCTAATTTGGATCTCAAATTAGGGTTTAGCATTATTACTAGGGTTTGGTCATAATACACCGTAATTGACCTGCCATTATCAATACGGAAATACAGTGCATATTCATAGCACTAAAAAATCAAAATATAATTAATATTATATTATTATTCTCATACCTTGACAATAATCCAAAATTAGGGTTTGGATTCCATATCTGATTTATTCTTCATATTTAACCTTAACAATTAAGGTAAAATAATTAACTTAATAACTTATACTAAAATTTATATAATAAAATAATTTTTATATTATTCTAAAAATTACTTCATATATTATTTAAATAATATATGCTTATATTTTCATGGAAAATAATTAATAAAAACATTTCTACCATAATTTTAATTATTATAAGAATATACTTTATAATAATCAAAAATTCTAAAATAAATTCACTTGTAAATATTTATGTAATAAATATATTTTTATTTACCACATAAATACATATATAAAATATCTTGTACAAATCCTCATCCTTAAAAAAAAAAATTCATACGCAAAATTTCTTATTTATTTATATGGAAAATATCGGGTTGTTACAATTTTTATATGTTATATATGGGTGAGTGGGTTGTGGTGGAGAATTTGATGGGTGTTAGTAATGTTGTAATATATATATATATATATATATATATATATATATATATATATATATATATATATATATAAAATATAATATAATATAATTAGCATTTGAAGATTGACTAAGGGGGAGGGGGGAATTACATTGTCGGGAGGGAATGACTAGATATTAGCATTGTATGATTATAATATATGTATATAATGATAGTGGGAACATGTGTTATATATATATAATGTGTCCATGCTGCATGTGAACTGATATATATATATATATATATATATATATATATATATATATATATATATATATATATATATATATATATATATATATATATATATATATATATATATATATATACTGCTTTGAAAAAATTGTCAGAAGAATTGAATTATTGGTTTCACGATGGAGTACTGTGATTGTTATTATTATTATATATATTATATTTTATTTAAAAATTTTGCTTTAAATATGGATCGTCAGATTAAAGTAAATCAATCTGGACCGTTCATGAATTAGTTACTATGTAGTCCATTTTTCTATAAATAGAAGCTCATTCCTTCATTATTTCTTACGAATTCACTGAAACTCTATAGAGAGAAATTATAGAGAGAATTCTTCTTCTATAATCTTGAACGTATTTCTTTAGAGTTTAAGAAAGCTTTGAGTATAGTGCAAGTTTTCTTTGAGTATATACTTGCCTTACTAGTCAAAATACTCTTCTTTTACGGTAAGGGATATTATTTGTTGTACTCGTTAGGGGTATTCCTTCTTTCTTATTGGTGAAATTCTTTTGTTATTCCATTCTTTATTATTCTGTTGGATTAACCTGTATATGCGGGATACTCTATACTTGGTGAAATTCTTCTGTATTTCTATTATTTATTATTCTGTTGGAACATCCTGTCTGTGCGTTTACGCATGACCTGGTTCCGTTGTTTATTATTCTGTTGGAACATCCTGTCTGTGCGTTTTACGCCGGACCTGGTTTCGTCTTTATTATTCTGTTGGAATATTCTGTCGGTGTGTATTACGCCTGACCTGGTTCCATTATTTATTATTTCGTTGGAATAACCTGTCTGTGAGGTCTATCGCATGCCTGATGATTTCTTTTGTTATTCCATTTATTTATTATACTTAGTTGGTTAAAGTTTTGATTTCTATACTCTATGAAATTAGTGAAATATCCTTTATATTTGCGCTTCATCTAGTATCTTTTCATGGAAATATTCTTCTGAGCATTCTTGAATTTTACTCCACAAAAAATTATCATGTTGACAATTTGGACGTTATTGGTTCCTATATAAATTAATTCTTGAACTTGTTTTATTGAATTCTTATATCATTGTCATCATCCTCATGTTTATATTATGTTGAAAGTCATCTGTGACCTGTAGTGCGTAGATGGACTTGATATGATTATGACCAGGGATTATTCGGTGTAATCATGACCGTAATGTTACAAATAATGTTAAAAAAGTCCTCATTGACCCGTAGTGCATTGATGGACAGTTGTTGGCATAATCATGACCATTGATGAATACACGAATATCCTTGGATGTGGTGCATGGATAATTTGTAGTTGTGATACTAATGAACATCCTTGGCCGTAGTGCAGGGATTAAGTGAATTATTTAATAAGCTGAGTCTCAACGATAAAAGTCATGAAAAACCTTTAAAATCATAGAAGATAGTAGAGTTTATTCTCTGCTTGACTCTTCTAATGGATTGCTTGTTCCGCTGCAGTTAAACTTGATGTTTGTTATATTTTATCAGTTTAACACCGTTGAAGGCTAATGATAATTTATTCTGCATTATCTTAGTCATAATATTTCTTACTGGGCTAGTTGAGCTCACCCTTTTGCTTTCATTATTCTCTTTAGGAAATGAGAACGTAGCAGGGACTAGTCGGGGAACAAAGTGATGGTCCAGATAATAGCATTAGTAGTCCTCACAATTCTATGAAATAGGGTGATAATAAATGTAATGAGGACCCCATTGAGTTTGTATATTGTCTAGATGACAATATTTGTATTAAAACTCACAGCATATGTTTAGTAATATTTTGCACGACTATTGTATAATTAAGTTTGTATTTGAATTCTGTACCATGTATTTGGCGACGCAAGATGTGTGATGTATACCTATTTTGGGGGTGTCACATTTTGAATCTTTAAAATTAAGTATATGTAGTGTTTGTGTTGTTAGTTTGATGAATATCATGTTTATAGATGTTATAACAAAGTTTAAGTTATTGGGTTTGTGAATTTCTTTGGATTTGGGTTAAGTTTGGTGGGTTGGTGCAGAACAGAGCTGTTGCAGTTTCTGTCTGGGTGTGGCGCAACTGCACTGGTACCACAGGCAGAAATGGCGCAGCTGCGCCGTTGGTCTTCTGCGAATCTGCACCAGTGCAGCTGTGCCGGTGCCAAGGCTTGGGACAGCGCAGCTACGCCGTGCCCTGAGCCTAGGCAGTGAATTCTATTTGTTTGTGGGTTGTAATACAAGGACTTAATATAGTTTGGCATGCATGTTAATGATGTTAAAACATAACGTGGACTACAATAACTGATTTTAATGTAATGTAGTATAAAGTGTGAAGATTTTAAGTGATTATTTAATTAAGTTATGTAATGAACAAAAATTGATGTACGAGAGTTAGAGATGAATGATAAGATTTATGTTAGTTTATAGTGAGATTTCAGATTCGCTAAAATGAGTAACCTACATGGTTAGATTTTAAGGGTATGACTTAAATGGTGGGTTAAACCCATAAAGCTAACGTTGATGCAACTAATTGTTATTACGATTTTAATGATATGTGTAGGGTAATTGGAGAACATTATTATACTTGTGTAGCTTACACACAAGGTAAGTTTCCTAACTTAATTCTCTTTATAATAAGTGCAAGTTCCTTATCCTAAACTTTTATTGTGCAAGTTCCCTAACTTCATTCTTTAATTAATGAATGCAAGTTTCATAACTATGTTATCTTTTATGTCAAGCAAGCTTTCTATTTCTAAATTTTACATTAAAGTTGAGCAAGCCTATTGATTCTATCTCGTGTATGATTTTATAAGCTCTTGTAATCTTGTTCGTTACATTGAGCGAGTTTCACTTTCCTAAGTTCTGTTTATTATTATTCAAAGTTTATATTGTTCTAATACATTGATTCAAGTGAGATTGTTCAAACTCTTTTGAATGTGGTACTTTGCACACATACTATGTCTATTCAGTTGTACATTGCTATTATTCGATCTTTGACTTAGATAACCTTGTTCAATTCTATATTATTGTGTTGAACCTTCAACTAGTAAGTAAACTTTTATTGATTGAATTGGTCTATAATTGAATAGTGTTCTAAAATTCTAGAGCCACTTGTAAGCTAGTTCCAAGCTAAACTTTCTTTAGTGCGGAAATTCTAAATTCAAACTAGGACGAACAACCCTAACATAGGGGATTTTGTACGTGTAACGTTTAGATGTTTGTGCACAATACATGGTACAAAGGGCTGATCTCCCTATGTACGCAAAGAAGGGTCTGTATAGTCTAAATGACTGTTAAGGTTGCGGTAGTAATACCTAAATACCGGGGACATAGTTCGTGGTCTTAAGACTCTTAGATATTAAATTTCAAACTTGTTTTCTATTTTTGATTCATAGAACAAGTTCACCATTGTTCAGCATTCGTTGTTCACTCTCGTGTTATTATTGTTGCTGCTATTTATATCAGTGAGCAATTGTTTGCTCACTCTTGCAATTAACACAGCAGCTAAAGTTAAAATAGTTGATGAGCCATCTACTAGCAAAAGAAAGGGCAAGATGTTCAAGTGTTGAAGATTCATGAGAATTTATTTAAGTGAATTATGTTATAAGACTTGTTTTATTTTATGATGTATTTCGCAAACTTGTGTAATAATTTAAGGTTAGATTATCTGGGATTGTTTTTGAGATGATGTAACCCTTTAAGGGAAAATATTATTGTTTAAGTTATTTTATGTCTTTATCCTTTATTATGGATAGTTAGATGTAATTATTTTTGATAGTGAGCACCAAATCCTGTGGGAATGAAGTACCCGGATTTGGGAGTGTGACAGAGAAGCTACAGAGAGGAAGAAGAAGAGTATTATGCTACTTCACTATTCCAATATCCAGTCTTCTTCTAAGGTAAGGGGTATTATTTCTTTCATATTCGTAAGGGATATTATTTTTGTTCAATATTCATAAGAAATAATATTTTCTTCCATACTCTGTAGTATGTGAGTAATATTATTTCGTCTCGTATTCCTGATTATACCCTCATTCTGTTAAAGTATTGCTTCTATACTCCGTGCAATTAGTAGAATATCCTTAATATTTGCGCTTCATTCAGTATCTTTTCCTGGAAATATTATTCTGAGTATTCTTGATAATTATTGATTTTTCATGCCGGAATACTATTCATGGGATACTATTCACGAAGTACTATTCACGGAGTACTATTCATAAAATACTATTCACGGGTACTATTCATAAAGTACTATTCCCGAGTACTATTCATAAAGTACTATTCACAAGTACTATTCACGAAGTACTATTCATGGGGTACTATTCACCCGGAGTACTATTCATGACAAAAAAATTGATTTCTTTTCGGTCTAAATCATTTTTGATACAATATTATTCTTGAATTTTACTCCACAAAGCAGTATCATGTTGACAATTTGGACATTATTGAATTCTGGATAAATTAAATTATAAATATTTAAAAATTTATCCTTTGTTTCCTTTTAATGGAATTCTTATATCATTGTCATCATCCCAATGCTTATATTGTGATGAAAGTCATCTTTGGCTTACGTGCATAGATGGACTGTTGATTGGTATGATTATGACCAGGGACCTTTCGGTATAATCATGACCTGTAATGTTACAAATGATGTGGTAAAAGTCCTCATTGGCCTATAGTGCATTGATGGACAGTTGTTGGTATGATCATGACCATTGATGAAAACACAAATATCCTTGGCCCGTAGTGCATGGATAATTTGTGGTCGTGATACTAATGTATATCCTTGGCTTGTAGTGCAGGGATGATTCGATGATGTGGTTTATTTATTAAGCTGAGTCTCAGCGACAAAATTGATGATAAACTTTTTAAATTATAGAAGATAGTAACCTTTTTAAATCGTAGATGATTCGATGATGTGGTTTATTTATTGCTTGTTTCGCTGCAGTTAAACATGATGTTTATTATATTTTATCAGTTTAACACTGTTGAAGGCTAACGATAATTTATTCTACATTATCTTAGTCACAATATTTCTTATTGGGCTAGTTGAGCTCACCCTTTTACTTTCATTGTTCTCTTCAGGAAATGAGAACGTAGCCGGGACTAGTCGGGGAATGGAGTGACGTTCCGAGATTGTTGTTTTAGTAGTCCTTACTATTTTGTGTGATAATAAATGTAATGAGGATTGAATTTGAGTTTGGATACTGTCTATGAGGCAATATTCGTGTAAAAACTCAGCTATGTTTTGTCATATTTTACACGACAGTTGTATACTTAAGTTTGTATTTGTATTCAGTACCACGTATTTGGCGACTCAAGATGGGTGATGTATACCTATTTTGGGGGTGTCACAATTGGTATCAAAGCTTATGGATATGATCCTTGGCTGAGATGTGAGACTAGAACTAGGAGGGGAGAGTCGGGTAATTTCTTAGCTAGTATGACCTACCTAATTTTATTTGTTATTGGTCGGTCAGAGTATAGGGATAATATGTGGTATGTCAATTAATCCTTATTTTGTGGCAGTGTTTGAAAATGGCATCTAAAAATGTTGAGATAAGCAATGAAGCACATGAGACCGTTGAGTCACCAACGATCAATACCCAGGATAATATGCACCAGGAAGGCAATAATCCTCTTATAAACAACAACACCGACTAGATGATGAATGATGGGATGTTCAAAGACTTTCTGCAATTCATGTAACATCAGGCGAGAGAGACTCTTGTTCAAAATGTAGGTGGAAACACTGACAACTCTCAGATGGTCACTGCTAAGTAGTTCAAGGAGCTGGGACCACCAGAGTTTGTGGGAAAGCCAGAACCACTCAAGGAAGAGACGTGGATAAAGTAAATCACCAAGATATTTGATGTCTTGGGATGCTCCGAGGAGCAAAAGGTTCCCTTTGCCACCTTTATGTTGCGTGAAGAAGCAGATTATTGGTGGGAATCTGTAAAATGTACTCAGCCCGCCGCACTGAAAATGTCTTAGGAGAAGTTCCAAGAATTTTTCAATGACAAGTACTTTCCTGAAAGTATTCGTCACATAAAGGAGGTGGAATTCATCAAGCTGGAGCAAAACAATATGACCGTGTCGCAGTACGAAGCTAAGTTTGCCAATTTGTCCCGGTTTGCGTCCCACTTGGTATATAATGAGGTTAGAATGACGCAAATGTTTCTACGAGGTTTGAAACTTGAAATACATTAATACCTCATTTTCACAAACTTTGTTTATATTTAGATGTTGTGAATGGGGCTCAGTTAGTGGAGCGCGATAATGAGTCAGCTCAATCAAAAGGTAATGACCAACAACACGATAATAATCATACCAGTGTCAATGCCTATCGGAACAATGATAACCTTCGTGGAGGAAATTATCATTCCAAGAATGGTAACCACTTCGGTGGTAATCATGGCCAAGATAATAGAAGTGGAAATTTTAAGAAGAGAAGGTTCAATAATGATGGAAAGATAGTAGCACCAACACCCGTTTCCAAGGAAGAAGAACGACCACTGGTTGTATGTTTCAAATGCGGACAGGAGAGACACATCCGTCATTACTGTACGTAACAACCGAAAGCATGTTTCAATTGCGGGAGAAAAGGTCACCTAGCTCGATTTTGTCATGTAGTGAAGTCAAGTTCAGCTGGGATGGTGACGCCAAAGGATATCCCAGACATGTTAAAGTCGGTAGTTTAAGTGAGAGCGTTTGTCGAGGAACTAGAATAAAGTTATCACGGGTAAGTTAATCATAAACTCTTGCGAAGTCTATACCTTATTTGATACCGGTTCTACCCATTCTTTTATTTCTCCTACTTACGCTTAACGTTTAAATTTAACAACGTTTAAATTAGACTTTGACTTATCTGTTGAAACTCCGTTGGGAGAAACCTTCGTTACATCCACTGTTTATAAATCTTGTTTGATTCAAATCGACACTTTCACGTTACCTGTCGATCTTATCTCTTTGAAAATACTTGCATTTGATATAATTTTAAGGATTGATTGGTTAACTACTCATCATGCAAAAATTGATTATTTTTGTAAGGTTGTTAGCTTTCATATTCCTAACTAACCTATTATGCGAATTCAAGCAACCAAACCACTAAAGTCAATCACTGTCATATTAAGCCATAAAGCTATTCGTTTATTTAAAAACAGATGTCAAGCTTACTTAGCCCATGTCACAGATTTAAGCAAAAATATGTCAGATTTGAATGATATTTCTATTGTTAATAAATTTCCTGACGTATTCCCCGAAGAACTTCCTAGCCTACCCTAGAGAGTGAAATCAAATTTTGTATTGACCTTGAGCCCGGTATAAAACCCTCAAATATTTCTTCACTCAGAACGAACGTAACATGCGCCAAACATGTTGGCTCGAGCTGTTGAAAGATTACGATCATACCATTAAAAACCATCCTAGAAAAACGAATGTGGTAGCTGACGCGTTGAGTAGAAGATCGTATGCGGTTATGAGTGTGACGTTGTTAACACAAAGACGTATTTCGTATGACTTACAAAAGATGGAGATAGAGTTAAAGACTCCAAGAACCTACGTGAAGATAACAAATATACGATTAGAACCAACTTTAATTGATAAAGTTAAAGCCGCTCAAGCTACATACTCAGAGTTGATGAATGTGAAGAAGAAGGTGCAAGAAGGCGTTATTCTAGAAGCAAGAATCGACGAAGAGAGAAAAGCTCAATCCTCGATTCATTAGCCCATTTAAAATCCTTGACCGAGTAGGAACTGTGGCCTATAGACTCGCCTTACCGCCAAATATGTCTCGTGTTCATAATGTTTTTCATATATCTATATTACGTAAATATGTGAAATACCCGAACCACATTATTGAGTTAGAACCGGACGAGATAGCAGAAGATTTAACGTATGAAGAGGTACTTATTAAAATCTTGGATAAGAAGGATCATATTCTACGCTCCAAGGTTATACCTCAAGTTAAAGTTTTGTGGAGAAACCATGATGTTGAGGAAATGACTTGGAAGTTAGAATCTAAAATGAAGTCAAGGTATCCTCACCTCTTCGACATACCAGGTACGTACCCTAATTTTGAGGACGAAATTTCATAAGAAAGGGAGGTTGTAAGACCCCAAATTTTATGAATAAAGATTAATTTTTCTCAAAATATATTTTTGAATATTATGGTGTGGATTTGATATAATGTTATAGTTGTGGGTAATATTTACAAATTTTGCAAAGTAAGTAAGTTGTTATAAAATATTCGATTGGTCGGGGAATATTCGTTTTAACAGGGAATATTCGTACGATGACACAATCATTGGGGGACCCCATAACAAAAGTATTATCGGAGTTAGAAAACGACAGAAATGTCTTTTTATAAAAATAACGGTGAAAGTTTTACCGTTAAACTGTTGAACTACCCGGTGGTAAAAGTACAGTAATACGCGTGATTGCATAGTAGCACACGGTATTGATTATTGATGCTTACTTGAGAAGTCACTCAGTTATACTCAATTATTACTACAGTAATCGTTGCATAATATCTCTTATATTATTGATTCAATTATTGTCATAGTATCATCTGCATAATATTTTATATTTTTTAAATTAATAGTTGAGACAACAAAGTTATTCATATTATTATTTGTAATATTGACAATGTCTAAAAAGTTCTGTCGAGGAAAGGGGTTTGGTACCCTAATTGCGTGCCAGTAAGGAGAAATCCTTATCGAAAAGTCCCCTTTTTCTTGGGAATTATCTGGTTGTTAAATATTGTGAGTTAGAATATTAATGATGAATTCGTGTTGATTAAAGATGAAATTGTTGATAAAAAATATTTCTATTGTGTTGGGATTATTTGTGTTAGTGGAAATCGACATTTATTTCAATAATAATTAATTTTTGGAGGTTAAATTGACCAATCGGATAATTAATTGGATAAATGAGCAATTAATTGCTATTAGTTCACATGCATATACCTATTTACTCACATGAATGGAACTATTGGTTCACATGCATTACTATTAGAGGAGGTGGTGCAAGATTGATAATACTTGCAGGACTAAATTAAAAATGGAGGAAAAGATGAATGTACTATACTGTAATAATTCGAGTCCCAAAACGTGCAATTATCGAAACTATATTTTCCTATAAATAGAAGCTCATTCTTCTTTCATTCTCACCAATTCACTAAGACTCACAAGAGCAATTATAGAGAGAGAAGCTATAGAGAGGAAGAAGAAGAGTATTCTGCTACTTTACTATTTCAGTATCCAGTCTTCTTCTAAGGTAAGTGGTATTATTTCTTTCGTAATCGTAAGGAATATTATTTTTGTTCAGTTTTCATAAGAAATAATATTTTCTTCCATACTCTGTAGTATGTGAGTAATATTATTTCGTCTCATATTCTTGATTATACCCTCATTCTGTTAAAGTATTGCTTCTATACTCCGTGAAATTAGTAGAATATCTTTGATATTTGCGCTTCATCTAGTATCTTTTTATGAAAATACTATTCTGAGCATTTTTGATAATTATTGATATTTTCATACAGGAATACTATTCACGGGATACTATTCATAAAATACTATTCACCAGATACTATTCACAAAGTACTATTTACAGGTACTATTCACAAAGTACTATTCTCGGGTACTATTTACAAAATACTATTCATGAATACTATTCATGAAGTACTATTCACGGGGTACAATTCACTCGAGTACTATTCACCTGGAGTACTATTCATGACAACAAAAATTGATTTCTTTTCGGTCTAAATCAGTTTTGATACAATATTATTCTTGAATTTTACTCCACAAAGCAGTACCATGTTGACAATTTGGACATTATTGAATTCTGGATAAATTAAATTATAATTCTTTAAAAATTTATCCTTTGTTTCCTTTTAATGGAATTCTTATATCATTGTCATCATCCTCATGCTTATATTGTGATGAAAGTCATCTTTGGCTTACGTGCATAAATGAACTGTTGATTGGTATGATTATGACCAGGGATCATTAGATATAATCATGACCCGTAATGTTACAAATGATGTGGTAAAAGTCCTCATTGGCCCGTAGTGCATTGATGGACAGTTGTTGGTATAATCATGACCATTGGTGAAAACACAAATATCCTTGGCCCGTAGAGTGGATAATTCGTGGTCGTGATACTAATGAATATCCTTGGCCTGTAGTGCAGGGATGATTCGATGATGTGATTTATTTATTAAGCTGAGTCTCTGCGATAAAATTGATGATAAACTTTTTAAATCATAGAAGATAGTAGATATCATGCTCTACTTGTCTCTTCTAATGGATTGCTTGTTCCGCTGGAGTTAAACTTGATGTTTATTATATTTTATCAGTTTAACACTGTTGAAGGCTAATGATAATTTATTCTGCATTATCCTAGTCGTTGTAAGACCCCAACTTTTATAAATAAAGATGAATTTTCTATAAATATCATTTTTGAATATTATGGAGTTAATTTGATATAATGTTATAGTTGTGGGTAATATTTATAAATTTTGCAAAGTAAGCAAGTTGTTATAAAATATTCGTTTGGTCGGAGAATATTCTTTTTGTCGGGGAATATTCGTACGACGGCACAATCATTGGTGGACCCCACAACGGAATTATTGTCGGATTGAGAAAACGACAGAATTATCTTTCTATAAAAATAACGGCTGAGGTGTTACCGTTAAAACCGTTAAAACTGTTGAACTACTCGGTAGTAAAAGTACAGTAATACGCGTGGTTGTATAGTAGCACACGGTATTGATTATTGATGCTTACGTGAGAAGTCACTCAGCTATACTCAATTATTGCTACAGTAATTGCTGCATCATATCTCTTAAATTATTGTCATAGTATCATCTGTATAATATGTTATATTATTGAGACGTTGTGGTAAGTTTGGTTATTTTATGGGGGGCCATATGTCATCATCTAAGAGTCTCTTCGTCAATAGTAATTACCGTCGTCAATAGTAATTACTGTCGTCAATAGTAATTACCTTCGTCAATAGTATTTACCTTGGTCAATAGTAATTACCTTCGTCAATAGTATTTACCTTGGTCAATAGTAATTACCTTCGTCAATAGTATTTACCTTGGTCAATAGTAATTACTTTCGTCAATAGTAGTTGTCCCTTCAATATTACCAAGAGTCATTTGACCCTTCGTTAAGACCAAGAGTCATTTGACCCTTCGTTAAGACCAAGAGCCACCCTCAGTTTTTCTATAAATAGAGGCCTAGGGCTTCATTATTTTTCACGAATTCATTCAAGCTATAGAGAGAGAAAGTATAGAGAGAATAAGAGAGAGAGAGACTAAAAGTATTCTGCTACATCACTTTTCCAATATCCAGTTCTTTTAAGGTAGGGAATATTATTTCTTTTATATTCATGAAGAGAACTTCTGTTATTCCATTCGTTATTATTCTGTTGGAATAACCAGTATACGCGGTCTACCCTATACTTGGTGACATTCTTCTATTATTCTGTTGGAACATCCTGTCTGTGTGTTTTACACCGGACCTGGTTCCGTTTATTATTCTGTTGGAACATCCTGTCTGTGTGTTTTACACCGGACCTGGTTCCGTTTTATTATTATTCTGTTGGAATATCCTGTCTGTGTGTTTTACACCGGACCTGGTTCCATTATTTATTATTCTGTCGGAATATCCTGTCTGTGCGTTTACGCCGGACCTGGTTCCATTATTTATTATTCTATTGGAATAACCTGTCTGTGCGGTCTATCGCATGCATGGTGATTTCTTTTGTTATTCCATTCTTTATTGTACTCAGTTGGTTAAGTTTTGACTTCTATACTCCATGAAATTTGTGGAATATCCTTGATAGTTGCGTTTCATCCAGTATCTTTTCAAGAAAATATTCTTCTAAGCATTCTTGAATTTTACTCCACAATGCAGTATCATGTTGACAATTTGGACGTTGTTAATTCCTGGATAAATTAATTCTTGAACTTGTTTTATTGAATTCTTATATCATTGTCATCATCCTCATGTTTATAAAATGTTGAAAGTCATCTGTGGCATGTAGTGCATAGATGGACTTGGTATGATTATGACCAGGGATTATTCGGTATAATCATGACCGTAATGTTACAAATGATGTGGTAAAAGTCCTCATTGGCCCGTAGTGCATTGATGGACAGTTGTTGGCATGATCATGACCATTAATGAATACACGAATATCCTTGGCCGTAGTGCAGGGGTGATTCGATGATGTGGATTATTTTATTAAGCTGAGTCTCAGCGATCGCAGTGTTGAAAAACCTTTTAAATCATAAAAGATAGTAGAGTTTATTTTCTACTTGACTCTTTTAATGGATTGCTTGTTCCGCTGCAGTTAAACTTGATGTCTATTATATTTTATCAGTTTAACATTGTTGAAGGCTAATGATAATTTATTCTGCATTATCTTAGTCATAATATTTCTTACTGGGCTAGTTGAGCTCACCCTTTCTTTCACTGTTCTCTTCAGGAAATGAGAACGTAGCTGGGACAAGTCGGGGTACGGAGTGATGGTCCGAATGATAGTATTAGTTAGTAGTCCTCACTATTCTATGTAATGGTGTGTTAATAAATGTAATGAGGACTCCTTTTGAGTATGAATACTCTCTAGAAGATAATATTTGTATTCAAACTCACAGTTTATGTTTTGTCGTATTGTACACGACAGATGTATTAATCAGTTGTATTTGTATTCTGTACTATGTATCTGACGACCCAAGATGGGTGATGTATACCTAATTTTGGGGGCGTCACAGTTGGTATCAGAGCTTAGGGATATGATCCCTGGCTAAGATGTGAGAATAGAACTAGGAGGGGAGAGACGGGGAATTCCTTCGCTAGTATGACATACCTAAGTTTATTTGCATGGTATTTAATTGGTCGGTCATAATATAAGGATAATATATGACATATCAATTAATTTTTATTTTGTGGCAGTATCTGAAAATGGCATCTGAGAATGTTGAGAATAGCAATGGAGCACAGACGACTGTTGATTCACCACATATCAATAATCAGGATAATGTGCATCAGGAAGGTGTCAATCCTCATGCAAACAACAACACTGACCAAATGATGAATGATCAAATGTTCAGAGGCTTTATGCAATTCATGCAACAACAGGTGAAAGCGGCTCCTGTCCACAACGTAGGTGGAAATACTGGAAACTCTCAGGCGGTCACCGCTAAACAGTTTAAGGAGCTGGGACCACCGGAGTTTAAGGGAGAACCCAAACCACTTGTAGCTGAAACATGGATAAAGCAGATCACCAAGATATTTGATGTCTTGGGTTGCTCCGAGGAGCAAAAGGTTCCCTTTGCCGCCTTTATGTTGCGAGGAGAGGCAGATTACTGGTGGGAATCGATAAAGCGTACTCAACCTGCCGCACTGAAGATGTCTTGGGAGAAGTTCCAAGAGCTGTTTAACGACAAATACTTTCCCGAGAGTATTCGTCACATGAAGGAGGTGGAGTTCATCAAATTGGAGCAGAATAATATGACCGTGTCGCAGTACGAGGCAAAATTTGCGGAGTTATCCCGGTTTGCGTCCCACCTGGTGGATAATGAAGAAAGAATGACGCGGATGTTTTTAAGAGGTTTGAAGCCGGAGATACGTCAACATCTTGTTTCTCATAAACTGTGTTTGTATTCAGATGTTGTAAATAGGGCTCAGTTGGTGGAGCGCGATAACGAGATAACGCAACCAAAAGAGAGCAGCCGGCAAAATGATAATACCAGTGAGAGCAGTCATCGAAGCGGTGACAACAAGCGTGGAGGGAATCAACAGGCCAGAAATGGTAACCACTTCGGTGGTAATCAGGGCCAAAACAATAAGAATGGACATTTCAAGAAGAGGAGATTCAACAATGATGGAAAGACGTCAGCACCAGCACCTGTCGTTAAGGAAGGAGAACGACCACCTATCATATGTTTCAAATGCGGAGGGGAGGGGCACATCAGTCCAAACTGCGCGATGCCGTCCAAAGCATGTTATAATTGTGGAAGAGAAGGTCATTTAGCCCGATTTTGTCGTTTACCGAAGACAAATTCAGCTAGGATGGAGGCACCAAAGGCCGTCCCAGAAAAGTCAAAACCGGTTGTGCAAGGGAGAGCGTTTGTTGTGACCTCCCAGAAGCAAGGAACCCGAATGAGGTCATCACGGGTAAGCTTATCATAAACTCTAACGAAGTCTATACTTTATTTGATACCGGTTCAACCCATTCTTTTATTTCTCCTACTTGCGCTCATCGATTAAATTTGATTCCGGAGAAATTAGACTTTGACTTAGCAGTTGAAACTCCATTGGGAGAAACCTTCATTACATCCACGGTTTATAAGTCTTGTTTGGTTCAAGTTGGTACCCACACATTACCTATCGATCTTATTTCATTAAAAATACTTGCATTTGACGTGATTCTAGGGATTGATTGGTTAACTACTCATCATGCAAAAATTGATTGTTTTCGTAAGGTTGTTAGCTTTCATATTCCTAATCGACCTATTATGCGAATTCAAGCAACCAAACCATTAAAATCAATCGCTGTCATCTCAAGCCATAAAGCTATTCGTTTATTGAAAAACGGATGTCAAGCTTTCTTAGCTCATGTCACAGATCTAAACAAAAATACGTCAGCTTTGAATGATATTTCTGTTGTTAATAAATTTCCTGACGTATTTCCGAAGAACTTCCTGGCCTACCCCCAGAGCGTGAAATTGAATTTTGTATCGACCTTGAACCCGGTACAAAACCCATTTCCAAAGCCCCATATCGAATGGCTCCTATTGAACTTCAGGAGTTAAAGACCCAACTGCAGGAATTGTTAGACATTGGTTTTATTCGTCCTAGTACTTCTCCTTGGGGTGCTCCTGTTCTGTTCGTGAAGAAGAAAGATGGGAGTATGCGACTTTGTATTGATTATCGGGAGTTGAATCATGTCACCATCAAAAATAGGTACCCATTGCCACGTATTGATGACCTGTTTGACCAGTTGCAAGGAGCACAATTCTTTTCAAAGATCGATCTTCGTTCTGGATATCATCAGCTGAAGGTTAGAACTGAGGATATTCCAAAGACGGCTTTTAGAACTCGGTACGGGCATTATGAATTCTTAGTTATGTCTTTTGGATTGACTAATGCTCCTGCTGCCTTCATGGATATGATGAACAGGGTATTCAAGGAATATTTGGATCACTTTGTGGTCGTCTTTATCGATGACATCCTTGTTTATTCCAAAAGCCGTGAAGATCATGAGCAACACTTGAGGCTGGTACTCCAAAAGCTTCGTGAATACAAACTTTATGCCAAGTTGAAGAAATGCGAGTTCTGGCTGGAAGAGGTAGCATTCCTTGGGCACGTAGTATCAAGTCGTGGAATATCTGTTGACCCGGCAAAGATTGAAGCTATTCAAAGCTGGGAGCAACCTAAATCAGTGACCGAGGTACGTAGCTTTCTTGGTTTAGCTGGTTATTATCGGAGATTCGTGGAAGGATTTTCTCGAATCGCTACTCCATTAACTCAGCTGACTCGGAAAGATACAAAGTTTGGTTGGAGCGAAGAATGTGAGCAGAGTTTTCAAGAACTCAAGAGGAGACTCATTTCAGCACCTGTTCTAACAATACCATCTGGCTCGGAGGGATTTGTCATCTACAGTGATGCTTCGAGCAAAGGGTTGGGATGCGTTCTCATGCAACATGGAAAAGTCATAGCCTATGCATCAAGACAACTCAAGGAATATGAGAGGAATTATCCTACTCATGATCTAGAGTTGGCAGCTGTTGTCTTTGCACTTAAAATTTGGAGGCATTACTTGTATGGGGAGAAAGTGGAGATCTTTACGGATCATAAAAGCCTCAAATATTTCTTCACTCAAAAGGAACTCAACATGCGACAACGACGTTGGCTTGAACTGTTGAAAGATTATGATCATACCATTCAATACCATCCTGGAAAAGCGAACGTGGTAGCTGACGCATTGAGTAGAAGATCATATGCGGGTACAAGTGCAATATTAACAACGCAAAGGCCCATTTTGTGTGACTTGCAAAGGATGGAGATAGAGTTGAAGACTCCAGGGACCCATGTGATGATGGCGAATATACGAGTAGAACCGACTTTAATCGATAAAGTTAAAGCTGCTCAAGCTACAGACCTGGAGCTGATGCGTATGAGGAAGAAAGTGCAAGAAGGTTCTATGCCGGAAGCAAGAATCGATGAAGAAGGAATACTTCGAGTCAACTCCAGACTTTGTGTTCCTAACAACCCTGATTTAAAGTATGAAATCATGATGGAGGCGCACAACACACCGTTTGCAATCCATCCTGGAAGTACCAAAATGTATCATGATCTTCGTCATACATTTTGGTGGAGCAATATGAAGAGAGAGATAGCGTTGTTTATCTCAAGGTGTCTAACTTGTCAACGAGTCAAAGCGGAGCATCAAGTACCAAAAGGTCCATTGCAACCACTTGAAATTCCAGAATGGAAGTGGGAGCACATTACCATGGATTTCGTTACCGGTCTTCCTAGGGTTTCTCAAGGTATTGATGCGATTTGGGTCATTGTTGATAGATTGACCAAGTCTGCTCATTTCTTACCGATACGAGAAACTTATACACTTGAACGTCTTGCTCGTATGTACATAAACGAGATTGTAAGACTGCATGGTATGCCAGTATCCATAGTTTCTGATCGAGACCCAAGATTCACTTCACGATTTTGGGTTAGTTTACAAAAAGCTATGGGCACGGAGTTACGATTTAGTTCAGCATATCATCCTCAGACGGACGGACAATCAGAGAGGACTATTCAAACTCTTGAAGATCTATTAAGACTCTGTGTCTTTGACTTCAAGGGAAGTTGGGACAAGTTCTTACCATTGGTGGAGTTTTCCTACAACAACAGTTATCAAGCAAGTATTGGCATGGCTCCATTCGAAGCATTGTATGGAAGAAAATGTCGTTCTCCAGTATGCTGGGATGAGGTGGGCGAAGCAACGTTGTTGGGACCGGAGTTGGTACGTATGACTACAGAAAAGATTCAAACGATCCGACAACGTATAAAAACCTCACAAGATCGACAAAAGAGTTATGCTGATCTTCATCGAAAGGACGTGGAATTTGATGTAGGAGATCATGTGTTCTTACGTGTTGCTCCATGGAAAGGAGTTACGAGATTTGGAAAGAGAGGAAAGCTAAATCCTCGATTCATCGGTCCATTTTTAATCCTCGATCGAGTAGGAACTGTGGCTTATAGACTCGCTTTACCGCCAAGTATGTCTCGTGTTCATAACGTTTTCCACATATCCATGTTACGCAAATATGTGGAAGACCCGAACCACATTATTGAGTTAGAACCGGACGAAATAGCGGAGGATTTGACGTATGAAGAAGTTCCTGTTCAAATCTTGGATAAGAAGGAACATATTCTACGCTCCAAGGTTATACCTCAAGTCAAAGTTTTGTGGAGAAACCACGATGTTGAGGAAATGACTTGGGAGTTAGAATCAGAAATGAAATCAAGGTATCCTTACCTCTTCGACATACCAGGTACGTACCCTAATTTCGAGGGCGAAATTTCATAAGAAGGGGAGGTTGTAAGACCCCAACTTTTATAAATAAAGATGAATTTTCTATAAATATCATTTTTGAATATTATGGAGTTAATTTGATATAATGTTATAGTTGTGGGTAATATTTATAAATTTTGCAAAGTAAGCAAGTTGTTATAAAATATTCGTTTGGTCGGAGAATATTCTTTTTGTCGGGGAATATTCGTACGACGGCACAATCATTGGTGGACCCCACAACGAAATTATTGTCGGATTGAGAAAACGACAGAATTATCTTTCTATAAAAATAACGGCTGAGGTGTTACCGTTAAAACCGTTAAAACTGTTGAACTACTCGGTAGTAAAAGTACAGTAATACGCGTGGTTGCATAGTAGCACACGGTATTGATTATTGATGCTTACGTGAGAAGTCACTCAGCTATACTCAATTATTGCTACAGTAATTGCTGCATCATATCTCTTAAATTATTGTCATAGTATCATCTGTATAATATGTTATATTATTGAGACGTTGTGGTAAGTTTGGTTATTTTATGGGGGGCCATATGTCATCATCTAAGAGTCTCTTCGTCAATAGTAATTACCGTCGTCAATAGTAATTACTGTCGTCAATAGTAATTACCTTCGTCAATAGTATTTACCTTGGTCAATAGTAATTACCTTCGTCAATAGTATTTACCTTGGTCAATAGTAATTACCTTCGTCAATAGTATTTACCTTGGTCAATAGTAATTACTTTCGTCAATAGTAGTTGTCCCTTCAATATTACCAAGAGTCATTTGACCCTTCGTTAAGACCAAGAGTCATTTGACCCTTCGTTAAGACCAAGAGCCACCCTCAGTTTTTCTATAAATAGAGGCCTAGGGCTTCATTATTTTTCACGAATTCATTCAAGCTATAGAGAGAGAAAGTATAGAGAGAATAAGAGAGAGAGAGACTAAAAGTATTCTGCTACATCACTTTTCCAATATCCAGTTCTTTTAAGGTAGGGAATATTATTTCTTTTATATTCATGAAGAGAACTTCTGTTATTCCATTCGTTATTATTCTGTTGGAATAACCAGTATACGCGGTCTACCCTATACTTGGTGACATTCTTCTATTATTCTGTTGGAACATCCTGTCTGTGTGTTTTACACCGGACCTGGTTCCGTTTATTATTCTGTTGGAACATCCTGTCTGTGTGTTTTACACCGGACCTGGTTCCGTTTTATTATTATTCTGTTGGAATATCCTGTCTGTGTGTTTTACACCGGACCTGGTTCCATTATTTATTATTCTGTCGGAATATCCTGTCTGTGCGTTTACGCCGGACCTGGTTCCATTATTTATTATTCTATTGGAATAACCTGTCTGTGCGGTCTATCGCATGCATGGTGATTTCTTTTGTTATTCCATTCTTTATTGTACTCAGTTGGTTAAGTTTTGACTTCTATACTCCATGAAATTTGTGGAATATCCTTGATAGTTGCGTTTCATCCAGTATCTTTTCAAGAAAATATTCTTCTAAGCATTCTTGAATTTTACTCCACAATGCAGTATCATGTTGACAATTTGGACGTTGTTAATTCCTGGATAAATTAATTCTTGAACTTGTTTTATTGAATTCTTATATCATTGTCATCATCCTCATGTTTATAAAATGTTGAAAGTCATCTGTGGCATGTAGTGCATAGATGGACTTGGTATGATTATGACCAGGGATTATTCGGTATAATCATGACCGTAATGTTACAAATGATGTGGTAAAAGTCCTCATTGGCCCGTAGTGCATTGATGGACAGTTGTTGGCATGATCATGACCATTAATGAATACACGAATATCCTTGGCCGTAGTGCAGGGGTGATTCGATGATGTGGATTATTTTATTAAGCTGAGTCTCAGCGATCGCAGTGTTGAAAAACCTTTTAAATCATAAAAGATAGTAGAGTTTATTTTCTACTTGACTCTTTTAATGGATTGCTTGTTCCGCTGCAGTTAAACTTGATGTCTATTATATTTTATCAGTTTAACATTGTTGAAGGCTAATGATAATTTATTCTGCATTATCTTAGTCATAATATTTCTTACTGGGCTAGTTGAGCTCACCCTTTCTTTCACTGTTCTCTTCAGGAAATGAGAACGTAGCTGGGACAAGTCGGGGTACGGAGTGATGGTCCGAATGATAGTATTAGTTAGTAGTCCTCACTATTCTATGTAATGGTGTGTTAATAAATGTAATGAGGACTCCTTTTGAGTATGAATACTCTCTAGAAGATAATATTTGTATTCAAACTCACAGTTTATGTTTTATCGTATTGTACACGACAGATGTATTAATCAGTTGTATTTGTATTCTGTACTATGTATCTGACGACCCAAGATGGGTGATGTATACCTAATTTTGGGGGCGTCACAGTCATAATATTTCTTACTGGGCTAGTTGAGCTCACCCTTTTGCTTTCATTGTTCTTTTCAGGAAATGAGAACGTAGCCGGGACTAGTCGGGGAATGGAGTGACGGTCCGAGATGGTTGTTTTAGTAGTCCTCACTATTTATTGTGATAATAAATGTAATGAGGATTGAATTTGAGTTTGGATACTGTCTATGAGACAATATTCATGTAAAAACTCAGCTATATTTTGTCATATTTTACACGACAGTTGTATAATTAAATTTATATTTGTATTCAGTACCATGTATTTGGTGACTCAAGATGGGTGATGTATACCTATTTTGAGGGTGTCACATGTTTTGCAGGAGTACATTAAAACACTCCTAAAACAAACACATTGCATAGCATACATCTTCTTAATGTGTATCCAGACTAAACTACATAGTCTTTTTTTAGGGAAACAATTGGTCTTGTTACCCGTTCAAAGTCTAAATAGGCACTAAGCCCACTTCCAAACCTGGCTATAAGTGTCCTGCCTGAACCTACTCTTGTTTCCTAAGAGGAGTTCGAGGGACTACGAAATCAGATAGCAGAATTGGCTGTCTTTCTAAAAGAACAAAGTAAAAACACTCGGGTCCAGACAATGCCTACCCAATCAGAGTCATTCACTCGAGGGGGCAGTCACGGTATTAACAGAAAGATGGAAACCCAGATACCTAAACCTCATTCCAATAAAGGAACCAACAAAACCCCTTAAATCACAAAACTCAGGGATGATCGAGAAACTGGGGATATAAGAAAGAAAGTCCAACTAATGGAGGAAACCATCCAGTCAATCAAAGGGGCTGGAAACCATGGAAGTGTCACCTATTCAGATCTCTGCATTTTCCTAGGGGCTCGATATCCTAACAAATTCCAAGTCCTAGAGTTTGAAAAGTACAATGGGGCAGGCGATCCCTATACACACCTAAAAGTATACATTGACGAACTAGGGTCTTATGCTGAAAATGAAAGCCTTAGAATGCAGCTTTTCCAAAAGAGTCTCACTAGAGAGGCTAAAGCCTAGTATGCCCGACTTGACAATGCCAAAATCCATAACGTGGAAGAATTCTCCCATGCCTTTCTAAATCAGTATAGTTTTCAGTCACAAATGGTACCAGACCGATACCAAGTGACTAAAGTCAAAAAGACGAGTACTGAGTCTTTCCGAGAATATGCCCAAAGGTGGAGACGTCTGGCAGCACAAGTCATTCCATCAATGACAGAAACTGAGATGGTAATAACATTTATTAATATCCAAGAGGCACCTTACTATGAGAGAATCCTAGCAGGCATACGAAAGTCATTCTCAGAGATGATCAAACAAAGAGAAATGGCAGAGATGGGCTTGAAGGAAGGAAAGATTAAAGACTTCACTAGCTTGGAATCAGTCACCAAGCATATACACACTGGCAAATATGCGAGCGATCCCAAGAGGGTACCCGATAAAGGCAATGAAGATGTATCACTCATTTTACAAGGGTAAGCTAGGAAACCAACCTACAGTCCCCCTATTTGGAAAAAGCAAGACAATCTGCCATTTCAACAACAGGTTGCGTTCAACCAATGCCATGACAGAAAGAGAAAATTTGAAAGAACAGAAAATCGGGTGTTCACTCCACTGGGTGATTCCCTTGAAAATGTATTGGTGATATTAATAGATCACAAGAAAATTACTGAATTGGCTCCACCTCTAGAACTAGGGAGCAAAAGATACAATCCAAGCCAGAGATTTGCTTATCACTCAGGGTCTACGGGACACGATACACAAGATTGTTGGTCCTTAAAGCATAAAATTCAAAATCTAATTTAAAGTGGTAGTATTGTGGTCCAATGACCTGACCAGCAAAATGTCAACACCAACCTTCTATTGCAGCATGATACGGAGGGAGTAAACATGATCAGGTCAGGAAGCGCTGAAATGTATCCAAATCGTAAGTACATATGAAAGATGGAGGAATACCCCCAAAGGCACAGAACAAATGTCCTAGAGTGGGAAAACTCGGAGGAGGGTATGACAATAATGTAAAAATTAGAGACGATCCAGAATCAAGTAAATTTGCTAGCTAAGCTGATAGTGCGCCAACATCAGAATACGAGGTAGTTTTTCACTCAACTATCAAAAAGCCAAGAGAAAAAAGAGGTTAAACATAATGCAAGCCCATATCTCTCCAGAATGAGCTAGCTAAATGAAGAAGATCAAAGCAGGCTGAAAGGACAGGAAAAGTGGAATGATAAAATTTCTAGAAGATCTCGCCAGCGAAAAATTGTCGGGGGAATGCAAATTCTCAAAGAAGAAAGATCGAACAACCTCCAAAAGAGACCGAAAATTTACCCCTCTGAGCAAATCAAATGAAGAAATGCTACACTTTTTGATAAGCGAATGAAGGATTACTGAGTTGCTGCCTCCTGTAAATCCCGAGATAAAGAGTTATGATTCCACCAAGATATGTCTCTACCATTCTAACTCACCTGGACATGCGACTGAGGAATGTTGGTCTTTGCGACATAAAATTCAGAATCTCATTGAAAATGAAGAGCTGAAGATAGAATTTCCTATGACCAGAAAAGGCAAAAAGGAAATAAAAAGTTAAGATGTCCACTCGAGACAGACAATTCAAAGAAGGTGAAGGCTATGAGCACCAATCATGGTAGAACATAATGTGGACTGATCCTAATGTTGGGAATGACAGAAGAGATAAGAGAATCCCCAAAGGAGATTCCTCCGCCAACATCAAACATCCTATGGCCCAAAGATAGCAACCACGTTCCTGATTTTATCATCTTGGATGATAAGGAGGGGAATACTGATTCTTTCCAAGGAAAAAAAAGACAAAAAGGAAAATTCCTTGCGAAAAATACAACAACAGTTCGGGGGAGATTTCATTGTCAAATCCTCTCAAACTAATGAACAAGGTGAAGGAACAGATAAAGTAAAAGGTGGTGAGGTTGTCGGGAAAGCCAACCCATTGAATAATTAAGAGTTCATCCCTTTTTGCGACGGGTCCAGTATGAGCATCCCCGAGGGATGTGCTTAATCAAGAGGCAATCAAGTTATGACCATGAGTGAAGATATTCAAAACCAAGAGGTAACCTCTATCGCGAGCCTTGAAGGCAACATAAAAACTGACAACTGGACTATTAGGCCTCAACTAGCCAAGAAGATGTAGATCTAAAGGATAAAGTTGTGAGTTTCAAGAGATGTTAAGATAGTATAACTTTCTTCACTGTGTGCCTTTTACTTTTCATGCATGTAAGTATTCAAAAAATCAAAAAATAAAAAAAAATCAAAATAAAAAAAATCAAGCCAATCGGGTCTCAGCCAAGAGCATGAACTACGAAAGACCTTATCTCCCCTCATCAATGGGAGTACGTAGGTAGCCATTTGTGGTGCGGTCAAACCAAACAAAAACCCAAATAAACACTTCTCAAACAGTTCAACTCATCAAGAAAGAACTACGTAGACTTGATTTCCCGTCATTAATGGGAGTACGTAGGCAACCATCAGTGGTGCGGTCTGACCCTCAAAAGAAACATCCAAACCCAAACATCAATCTCAAGACACCAAAATTAAACCTGAAAAGTCTTTGCGTAAGACACCAACTTTTATGAATAAAGATGAATTTTTCTCTAAATATCATTTTGAATATTATGGTATGGATTTGAAATAATGTTATAGTTGTGGGTAATATTTATAAATTTTGCAAAGTAAGCAAGTTGTCATAAAATATTCGATTGGTCGGGGAATATTCATTTTATAAGGGAATATTCGTACGACGGCACAATCATTGGTGGACCCCACAACGAAATTACTGTCGGAGTTAGAAAACGACATAAATATCTTTTTATAAAAATAACGGTGAAAATTTTACCGTTAACTGTTGTAATACCCGGTTATAAAAGTACAGTAATACGCGTGGTTACATAGTAGCACACGGTATTGTACATTATCTTTGATTATTGATGCTTATGTGAGAAGTCACTCAATTTATTTTAATTATTGCCACAATAATTGTTGCATAGTATCTTACATTATTGATTCAATTATTGCCATAATATTTTATATTATTAAGTCAATAATTGAGACGACAAAGTTATTCATATTATTATTTGTATTATTAACGATGTCTAGAAAGTTCTGTCTCGAGGAAAGGAGTTTGGTCACCTAATTACACGCCAATAAGAAGAAATCCTTATCGAAAAGCCCCCTCTTTCTTGGGAATGATCTGGTTGTTAATATTGTGAGTTATAATATTAATGATGAATGTTGTTAAAAATGTGTTTTGTAAAGCCAAGTGAATTGAGATAAATAGAGGAGATTTTTATGAAGTATTTGTTGTAAATTTAGCTTATTACATGGACCCCCACTTATCTATTTTTCAAAATCGTCGGGAGAAGTTATCTCAGTTTTGTTATATATTTAATATTAATCATCGGGGGGTGGGGGGGGGGGGAAGAATTTGGTCACGGGGGGAGTTTGATTGTTATTATATATATATATATATATATATATATATATATATTATAATAAGTTTTATTTTTTATGTAAAATAGAATATATTATATTTTATTATGCATAGTACTGCATAGTGTTGTATAGTGCATCATAGTAAAATCAAAATTTTTTAGAAAAATCACGCCGAATCGCCCGTGAAATTTTCTTTGTTCACTCGTGAATTTTCTTTTCAAATAGTATCCTACCATTCTCTTATAAATTGGATGCTTAGTTTAGAATTGGAAATCACACCAGAATCAGAGAATTCTTCTTCTATATTATTGAGCGTATTTCTTTAGAGTCTAAGGAAGCTTTGAGTGTAGAAAATAGTGCAAGTTTTCTTCAAGAATATTCCCACCCTACCAGTCAGAAGTACTCTCTTTTTAAGGTAAGAGATATTATTTTTGTTCAGTATTCGTAAGAAATAATATTTTCTTCCATACTCTGTAGTATGTGAGTAATATTATTTCGTTTCAGATTCCGTATTCTATACTCATTTTGTAAAGTATTGCTCCTATACTCCTTGAAATTAGTAGAATATCCTTAAAATTTGCGCTTCATCTAGTATCATTTCACAAGGGTATTTTTCTGAACATTCTTGTTAAATTTTGATCTTTTCATATCGGGATACTATTCATGAGATACTATTCACTCGGATACTATTCACCCGAGGTACTATTCTTGATAAAAATTGATTTCTTTTCTGTGCAAATTATTTTCAAAATATTATTCTTGAATTTTACTCTACAAAGCAGTTATCATGTTGACAATTTGGACATTTTTAAACTCTGAAAAAATTAAAAATCTTTAATATTTATCCTTGATTTCGTTGATTGATGCTTATATCATTGTCATCATCATCATGCTTATATTGTGATAAAAGTCATCTTTGGCCCGTAGTGCATAGATGAACTGTTGATTGGTATGATTATGACTATGTATCAATATAATCATGACCTGTAATGTTACAGATGATGTGGTAAAAGTCTTCATTGGCCTGTAGTACATTGATGGATAGTTGTTGGCATGATCATGACCATTGGTGATAACACGAATATTCTTGGCCCGTAGTGTATGGATAATTCATAGATGTGATAATAATAAATATCCTTGGCCCATAGTGCATGGATAATTCAGTGATTTGGATTATTTATTAAGCTGAGTCTCAGTGATAAAATTTATGATAAACTTTTAAATCATAGAAGATATTAGATATCATGATCTACTTGACTCTTCTAATAGATTGTTTGTTCCACTGTAGTTAAACTTGTTGTCTATTTTATTCTATCAGTTTAACACTGTTGAAGGCTAACGATAATTTATTCTACATTATCTTAGTCATAATATTCTTTATTGGGATAGTTGAGCTCATCCTTTACTTTCATTGTTCTCTTCAGAAAATGAGAATATAGCTAGGACTATTCAGGGAATGGAGTGACGATCTAGATGGTTGCTTTAGGCCACAGTTCCTACTCGATCGAGGATTTCAAATGAGCTAATTAATCAAGGATTGAGCTTTTTCCCCTTTTCAAATCTCGTAACTCCCTTCCATAGAGCAACACGTAACAACACATGATCCCCAACATTGAATTCCGTGTCCCTTTGATGAAGATCAGCATAACTCTTTTGTCGATCTTGTGAGATTTTTATAAGTTGCCAGATCATTTAAATCTTTTTCGTTGTCATGCGTACCAATTTCGGTCCCAACAACGTTGCTTCACCCACCTCATCCCAGCATACTGAAGAACGACACTTGCGTCCATACAACGCCTCGAATGGAGCCATGCCTATGCTTACTTGATAACTGTTGTTGTAGGAGAATTCCACTAATGGCAAGAACTTATCCCAACTTGTCTCCGCTATCTCTCTCTTCATATTGTTCCACCAAAATATATGTCGAAGATCACGATACAGTTTGGTCCTCCTAGGATGGATTGCAAACGGTGTGTTGTGCGCCTCCATCATGATTTTATACATCAAATCTGTAGCGCCCCGAAATCAGATCTATTTTCACATCCGAATTTCGTGCGTCACGATCCCATCTCATTCCAAACACACATCATTATATAGCTAAATATAATGACATACATTCTCAAATCTCAGGTTCTCGAAACCTTAAAACCTCTTTCATTACAAATAATGATAATTACATTATTCTTTACATCTTGCACAATTGACTTTCATCCGCCACCAAGGATACATAAACGTTCATTAAACTAGTGTATAGTTTAATTCTATCACTCTATATTACAAGTCTTCACTTGCTCTTCACGCACATTCACATACTGAATGGCACTTCGTCTGGATACCGATCAGCTTGATCTTTACAGGATCCTTAAGTTCTTTTTACATCGTACGCTGAAAATATTTTTTATTTAAAGTAAGTGTGAGCATTCAATTACCCAGCAAGTCATAACAGTTGAATAAACAACTTTAAGAGTTTAAACATTCTTTAGAACTTTGATAACCGAACAAAGGTTATGAAGCAGCTTGAATAATAGGAATAGTCTCGATTCCTATTATTTTACAACATTCATCACATACTCTTTACACTACTTTCATTCTTCTACTTTTTTCGACACATATCCTGTCTGGCTAGAATCATTAGCAAAGACTTAACAATAATGGTTCATATATAAACAGAACATACTTGTATTGAACAGTTCAATCACAGAATAGTTCATCTCAAAGAAACACCGAAGTGTTCACATTGTGGCACCAGGCCTCATACGTTCTACCACTTTGTACAAATATCACACATTCGCGCACATACAGAACTTCTCAAATTTAACATCTGAGAAGTTTAAGAAACTAGCATTCATGTAAAATATGAATGAAGTTAGAAAAACTTGCCTTACGCACAGCTACAACTTATAGTTTACGCTGAACTGCTCATTTCAATTCCTATGTAGCACATAAGAAAATAGCATGTATACCAATTAGTCATACACTTAACTTACACATTGGTTTACTTAACTTTACTTCTTAAGGTTCACGTTCTTGTAATTTAAGCTTACGCGACTAGCTTTCATTACCGGTTCACGGCTTCATGACATACGGAGATGTCTTATTCATACATTTATCATCTTAGATGATTTACCTTCTTATCTTCTTCTTATAACTCTCCTAGGACTCAGCACACATTATGTCTCTACTAGTAGTCCATATGGTACTCTGAGTGGTTTCCCACAAACAACCAACAAAGGTTACGATCGTACCACAACCTAACTTCTCTTAACTTATTCAAACCATTAAACTATAATGTTCGTTAAGTCAAATTCATATTCCTTACGGCTTTCTGGCAACTAAATGTCATACCTCAGGATTCATTCTTTATCGTCTAAGTCATACAGTACTTCGTAAACTCAGAGCGATCATTCAATGTCAATACTATGAGGTCATAACGTGAAACATTTTACAATCCCTTATTCTTATCTTACCACGTCCAGTTCACTCGACTCGGAACGTTATCCAAGTTAAAACTACTAACTTGGCTTCTTAACATTATACGTTATTGTCTTCCATTCATTTTCTTCACCGTTCATGGTTAAACTTTAGTCTTCATTACCTTACGGTCAAACCATACACGGAGTGTAGGTCCTGCCCGTTTAATATTCACGTACACTCAACCCTTATGTTGGTTAAAGTGTTTAACGCTTACTTCATTCCAACATTCTTTATCCTACTCACCCTCGGACTTTCATTAATCTCATTACCATTCGCTATGGCTTTCTTACGATAATTCATATCTTACTTACTATTTTCGTCAACGTCCAAGTTATACAACCACTATACACTTAGAACGTTCGTCCGACGCGATTACGATTCACGAGGATCGCTTACGTATTCCACGTTTACGTTGCTCATCTCTTAATCTTTCATTTAACCTTCACTCAAGGTTTTAATTGCTCTACATCGTTCTCAATCCCATAAAACCCATGTTCATTATTCTTTCTTAATGTCGAAGCCATACCGTTCGTTGTATGCTAAGACCGACCGTTCATCGCAACAACGTTGCGTTCATAGCGTCTAAACACTTTACACTTATCTCCCATTATCATGACATAACATCGGAATGTTATTCATTACCTTCATCACTCAATGTCTAAGGAGTCGTACTCATAGCAATCCCTCACGTTTGTTCGTTACGACTACGGTCCCCGAATATTGGTTACGTAATCTAGTGCTTACATTGTCTATCTTTTAATCTCTTCGTTCAACCTTTAATAAAGGTTTAGAACACTTGATTAAGTGTTACATTACGTGAACTAGATGTTCATAATTCTTTCTTGCACATCCCTCAGTAATTGAGCACATAAAGTCTCATTTCTGGGCCTTGCCCTGCACCAGCGCTGCGGCGCCGTGCCCCTTCCTTTCTCTCGCGCTGCGGTGCTACCTAAGTCTCTCTCTTCCCTTGGTCTGGTGCTGCGGTGCCAAACCCTTCGTTATCTCTCGCGCTGCGGCGCCAACTAACAGTACCTGAGGCTCCGAGCTCGCGCTGTGGCGCCACTTCTGCAAGCTTAGCCAGCGCTGCGGCGCCGAGCCAAAACCCTAAAAAATTTTCTAAGTCTTGCACCAAGTTTGAGACGCGTACTTCTTAATCTCATAACTTCTTCGTTATAACTCGGAACGAGATCGTTCCAAAGCCATTCTCTTCCTTATCTTACGTACTTAAATACCCCTCAGATAGAACTTGGTTCTGAATTCATTAACGTGCCATTCAATTGGCTTAATCTTCACCCTTCGATCATTTTTATGCTTTTAATGTTCTTCGCTCGTTCGTCCGTAATTTGGTCATCCAAACTAGGAACTCGTTCGTTCTTGAGTCCACGACTCACATTTTCTATAATATCTTACTTTCTTATGAAACCCTACACTTTCGAGTTCATTTACTAACTTCCTAATTATCGTTCATCTTTTACGAAAATTTCGCCATAACTTCGTTATAGCTACGTTTTAATCCGTTCTTCATGAACTTTTCTTCCGTTCCTAACCAAGAAATATGCAACTAACTTATATGTGATGGTTTTAAGCTTGTCCATCAACAACAATTATCCTACGATTGTTTTAAATTTGTCCATCAACAACAATTATTCCACGATGGTTTTAAACTTGTCCATCAACAACGTTCTTCGTGTTCTTCGTTCGTTCTTCGTTTTAATCGATATTTTGGATTACGGTTCTACTTTTTCTTGGAATTTGATGTTATAGAACACCATTCCTTACTTAATTCATCTACTCATTCATAATATTTGTTCGGATCGCTCAAAATCCTCACGAATCTTATACTTCCTTAAGAAATTTATAAACTAAATTTCTAATTCTTATTTCTTCATTTTCTCATGATTTCAACCATATGAAATCATTTCCAATATTATCTTCTCTCTATTCTCGTTATTCTATGTTTTTGAACATAAAAACTTAAAAAAAAATATTAGAAGAACTAGGGTTCGGGTTACCGTTCTTCTTTATTCTTCTTCCGTTATACAAAGCCGGCAATTTGCAAGCTTTTTTATTTCACGATCACTTTTGATTCGAGACTTCATGCTCAATATCTTCCTTCTCCCTCTTCATCCGATCTCTCTCTCTCTCTCTCTCTCTCTCTCTCAAGTTATAGGATTTTCAAAAGTCCCAAAATAATGAACATAAGCTTTCTATTTATAGAAAACCAAATCTTAGGGGAAATTGGTCATTTTGCCCCCCACCTCCTTACTATTCCCACCTCCTCCAACACTTAGCCACCAAGTAAACTTGGCCTCCACCCTTACCACATGCCCATGGGTTGCCCCAATGGTTCTTACCCATCGGTTTATCCATCGGTTCGATCCGCGATTTTTTTTCTTGGTTTGGGCCTTAACCCTAATTCTTATTGGGCCTATATTGGGCTTAATTTCACGAATCATTGGGCTTTACATAATCCAAGTCTAATTGGATTCTACAAAGTCCATGAACTCAAAGTCCATTAAGACTAGTCGTATTCTACGCATTCCATTCTCGTATTCTCGTATTCTGTTCGTATATCGTTCATACAATATTCGTATTATACGTCGTACTAATCTTTGTACTATACTCGTATAATAACTAGTATTATACTCATATGTCTCACGCATAATAACCCTAATTATTATACGTGATCATTAAATTCTCGAAACTCACTTTTCCTAACCCTTAGGTTTTGAGTCCGCGGGCGAAAACTTCATTTTTAGCATAACTGAAATATTATTGAATATTCCATCACGTCTCAACATTTTACGTAATCAATAACTTCTCAGAATTTCAAAATAAAACTCTGAGCAGAAACTGAGGAATAGTGTCTATTTCGTCTTTTTCCCCAGAAATATTTTTGTTCCTGGAAAAATTCTATTTTCGTCTTGAAAATTCTTACATGCTTAAACTAGCTCGTAGCTAGAATACTCCCGACTTATAATCATCCTAGGTCATAGAACGATTAATAAACACTTAGCACATAATAGTATTAATAAAAATTTATTTTATTAATAACTAATTCTTTAAACCTAAATTCTGGATAATCCAAAATTTCAGGTTGTTACATTCTTCCCTCCTTATAAAAATTCCGTCCACGGAATTTCTTAAAACCAAACCCTTACCCGGGTTCTCACATTCTTCTCTTCTTCGCAGAATTTCGTCCTCGAAATTTTAGCTTACATTTCTTCTCAACTTCTCTTCAAAAAAGTTCTTATCTTTCCATCATTCTAACCTCCATAACCTATCAAGAATCATGAAGTAGAAGGAATAGCTAGGAAGATAAAATATCCTTTAAAACATTTCATACTTTTGTTGAGCGGTCAAATTGACCATGAACTCTTTACTAAGTTAAACAGCCTTTCGCCGTAAACCTTTCTTTCCACGGTAAGTTTACAATCACAAAGAAGGTAAACTACCTCTTTCAATACGTAGGTGCTCAACCTATCATACATCCCCATTTCGGGGTATGTTCACCTCAGACTTAATCATTAGATTCCGTGCCAAAACAATTTGGCTTGGCATAACTTTTTCAAAAAAAGCTCGATTTTCTTATAACATGACATACCATTTGTCTTAGCCAAATCAATTAGCTTAGACCATACCAATATATTGGACATCAACTTGAAACATTCGTCTAATCAACTCAATTGACATCGACTACTTCTTTAAATTCTTTTCGGAATACATCAAAACGTTTTATGACGTCATGATACTGCACTTTTTGTGACGACCTGAGAATTTAGAAAATTTATTAAAATCTTAAATAATTGATTTAAGGTCACATAATAGGCCTAGACAGAAAATAAGTGTATGCGTTTGATATTTTCAGGAAGAAATTTTGAGAATTCAAAATTTCTTTTGGTAAATTATTCAGGATTATAGTATTATGTGTACAAAAGTGGTTAAGGATCAATGGATGATCAGATAAATTACATATGTGTCAAACCCTAATCGTATATATTAAGAACGTCCACATTCAGTTATAAAATTATTACGATTTATAAGAAACCCTAGAAATCGGTTATGAAAACCCTAATTTTAGTTTCGAGAATCTGAAACCCTAATTCGGTATTTGAAAACCCTAATCCGAGAAATTATCGGATAAGTATAATGCTTAAGTGCTATTAATTATAATAATAATTAGGGTAAAGCCTGATTTATTAGCAAACCCTAATTTTAGAATTTTTGAACCCTAATTGTTCTATCATGAACCCTAATATACAGTTATGGAATTAATTGCTAAATTAGCAATATTAATTAGGAAATATTAATCCTAATCAGTTAAAGTCATAATGTGATTAAGGAATTATAATATAATTAGGAATCCCTAATTATAATTTTAAAATCAAGATTTTCTATTTTTTAAAATCTAATTAGAAAATCTTAGAATTTTAATCGCAAAATCGTTAGGGTTAAACCCTAAAATGCTAAACCCTAAACCCTAAGGGTTATGGCCAATGTCTAAAATGCCCTTCATGATAGAAATGAGAAGTCTAAAATGCCCTTGTGCATTATTAAAGGAAGAATTAAATTATTGGTGTGGAAATTACTAAAATACCCTTTTGTCCCATTTAGTGTATTATTGTGAATTATTGCCACCAATTATTCCACACAAGCCAGCCATCTAGAAGTTACATATGTTACTATAGCATTACCAGCCCTTGAATCACTTAATTCCAACTTTGGATCAATTATTTTCAAGATTAAAAGAGAGAGAAAGGCTACTTTAATTCTCCTTTTCACCAAGCCATCCTCTCTCTAGAAATCCGAAAATTTGGAGTGAGAGAGAGAGAGAGATAAGACGAACTATGATCAAGAATCAGCAAGCCAAGATCAGCAACAAAGGATCAAAATCAAAAATAAAGCAAAAAGGTATTAAAAATCCTAAATTTTGAAATCCTTTGATTCTATGTTAATTGTTGGAATTGATTGTTTAAAGTTGTGTAATTGGGAGTCTATTAATGTTTTAAGTTGTTAAATTCAGGACCCATAACATCAAAGTGCTCAAAATTAAAGTTTTTCAACATTTGGAAAACTTGAAAAATCTCGTCTGACAGCAAATGTCAGACCCCATAGATCCGTGTGTATTAAGTGTTTTTGATGTTTAAAGCTTGTAACATGTAGCCTGGTATGTGGTATTTAAGATAAAAAAATAATCAAGGCCAGATCAATTGTAGATCAAACGTTACAAGCAGTCAAACATGGTTGACCAAAACTGCCAAGTCGCGAACCCAGAAATTCAAGAACAGATTGTCCGTGTCTAACTTTGACCGGCCAGATCTTGTTCATGCTATGATCTTTTAGTGTTATGAAGCTTTGACGTTGTAGTCCTACATGTAGGCTACACACTGCAATTGATAGATCACATAAAAATTACACGATCATCAAGTTATAGAGGTCCAAAGTAGGCACCTCGAACTGTTCTTCGTGAAGAGCAGCTCTGACAGCTACTTTGATGGCCAATATCTCCCAGATCTGATGTTTTTTAGCTATGATGTTTATTGGATCTTGTAGTCTGGTATTTCTTCTATAAGATCTGACCAAAAACATTGCCAGAAACCTAAAGAGCAAAAAGTTATTCATGGTCAAAGTAGCTACCAGCGTCTGTCAGAAATTGCTTGGCTTGAAGCTCAAGAACACCTATAGCGACAGTTTCGTCGCTATAGGGCCCCTTTAGCGACGCTTATTTTCGGAAAATGCAGAAAATAATTAAATAAATAGAAAAAAATGATTTTTAATTATTAAAAATACATATTAAATTCTAAAAAATTATTTTAAATTCTAAAAAATAGTTTTTAACTATTTTGAGTATATTTCGAAAATATTTAATATTTTTGGAATATAAACGGTATTTATTTATTTAATTATAATATTAAATAAATTATTTAAAAATAGTTTTAATTCATGAAAAATTATGAAAAATTATATTATGATATTAGGAAATATTTGAAGTTATTTTTGATAACTCTTAATATTTTGTGATGAAATTCATTAATTAATCAATATTAATGATAATTAGTTTATTTAGTAAATATATTAAATAAATTATAAAAAAATAGAATTAATGCTTTAAAAATCATATAAAAATGATGTAAGTGTTAGAAAAATATTTTAAGTTATAAAATATAACTTTTGATATTTTGGCATGAAAATATTAATATTTTATTATTAATATCAGTTATTGGATAATGAATTTAAGTGTTTAAAAATCATATAAATATGATTTTAAGTTATTAAAAATACTTTGTGATATTATAATTATATTATAATATTATGTTATAATTTTCATTAATATTTAGCAATAAATAAATATTAGTGATAAAGGAATTATATGGTATTTAATTCATTAAATACAGTATTAATGATCGGAAAATTTAGATAAATGATATTAATTATCTGAAAATTATTTCGAGCTTATAAAAATTATTTAGACTGATAATATGATTGTTTAAGATAATTGTTAAGTGTCAGACAGAGTTTAATTGAACTTAGACTCGATAATTGTTCGACTAGACCGTCGGGATGATAGAATTTTGTCGATTTCAAGTCAGACCGAAATAATTTGACCTGATGCTAAGTTTTATGTGCTGTATAGACTGACAGGGTTATGTGCTATGTGTTTAGGTTATTCTATAACAGTATTATACTGTGATGATATTATTCTAATATTGGAGATCTATATTATTAATATTAGGTCCCAGACGAAGCTTATTATATTGCGTTACAGTAATCAACGGATCAGGCAAGTTTTCAAGTTTCTTTTTACTTAAACTCTTCTAAGAGTAGTTTCAGTCAGATATGCTTATGAATTGTACTCTGTACATATTGCATGTATTCATCAGGTATGAAAGGCTGATCACCTTTATTACCATTCAGTTCAGGCATAATTATTCCTGTTCAATACTTGTTCAGTCAAAGTTTTGTTCATGCTAATTCATAAATACATTATGAAGGATGGACAGCTTATTATTCAGACTCTTTCAATCATGATATATCTTTACATTTTTTTAAAACTTGCTGGGCAACCTTCATGCTCACCCTTGCTATATCATGATAAAACATTACGGATAAGGCGAATACGGCCAGATACAGGAAAAGGATAATGCCAAGTTCAGCTTGGGATATAATGTGC
The DNA here is from genome assembly GCA_016801055.1 of Panax notoginseng. NCBI lineage: Eukaryota > Viridiplantae > Streptophyta > Magnoliopsida > Apiales > Araliaceae > Panax > Panax notoginseng. The sequence goes on from CM029019.1 coordinate 69,079,348, forward strand.
AGCTAGAGTGTAATGGTATAGTTTGTAATAGTATAGTTTATGATTTGTGTATTAGTTAAGGTTACTCGATTTTGGAGAATAGTGTGTAAAGTTTAATGTATAAACAATTTATGTTTATATCTTCCGCAACAGTTGTAGAATGATTGTACTAGATCCGCGGCGATCCAGGACCAGGATTTGGGGCTGTCACAGTTGGTATCAAAGCTGTTGGTTATGAAGCTTAGGTAGCAATACCTGAGACCAATAACTGCAGTGATTAGGATAAGTACTAACTCACATAGAGTTAGTTGAAGAATCTCGCAGGGTCAAAAAAAAGAGTTATGTTTAAGTATGGTACCATTGTACTCGATATTAGTTGATGTATGGTATCTGGGCTAAACGATTCCTTCATAGAGCGGAGGTATATACGAACTAGCAACTCAGAACCTAGTTTGTTGGTTGTTTGTGGGAAACCACTCAGCGTACCATATTGAAAACTGTTAGAGACTTGATGTGTACCAAGTATAGGAAGTGGATAGATATAGAGTCTAAAAGATTACAAGTGTAAGGATAAGAGATCGTAAAACAAAACGATCACAGAATAGCAATGAATCGTAATATATACGATGAGATCACTCCGTGATCTGATAAGGTTATGGTATGAAGAAAGATCAAGAGAATGATGAAAAGTTTATAGCAAGATTGCTGTGTATGAATTGTACTATAAATTGGTACAGATTCAGAAGAGAATTGTAAATACGAATTAAATTCGTATGGAGAAGGGGTAAGTGTTAGGTGGGGATTCAATTGAGGACTTATGTCGGCAGCTGAGTTGTATGATTCTTCGTATGGGAGCTGAATTGTACTTGGTGTAAAAACCACTTAGTTTCTGGCACTGATAATCATTGAAATGTTTATGTCGCGCTATTTGTTATATGCACATTAAGAGGATGACTCCATTCTCAGGTATATAACAGATAGATAGGTCATAGGTAGAGGATATAAGGATTAAGTACGAGGTCTTAAAACTCATACTTATGTGAAATTCTTGACTCACAGTTACATAAAGTGTTATGAACCCCACAGCGAATGGACGTCAAAGGTCTGGCTGGGGTAGTTCTAAAGCTCATCTGATTGTGGCAATTTATGAACTCATAAGTGTGGTTTGACGAACTGGGTATAGTTATGTGTGAATGAAGAATTGAGGATTATAGGAATAGATAGATTGTTAAGCAAATGATTATTAGTAAAGGTGTTAGGTTTTCCTAACTCCTAGCTATGCTAAACTTCAAAATTTTGACATCAAGCTAAATGCGCACTATGTGCTTTTAAAAATGTAGACTCGTAGTCATTTTTGAAACGATTTAAAGTACAGTCTATGCTACTTATTTCGGCTAGACGCAAATGATTTGAAATATTAAAATATATTTTTATTTATCACTTATGTACCATGTAACCTGGTGCAGAGATGATAAGAATGTGATGGAGTTGTAAATACAGGAATACTTAGTGCGAATTTGATCTAAAATCGTTATTTCACTATTGTCTAATGTGTTATGACGAAGTCATACAATGAAAGCATCCTCAAATGGACTGGTAATACAGTACGGCATCATGACGTCATTCTTGAAAAATGTTTTCAAAAATTTTAATTTGCCAACGGGGTTTGGCTACACCTAAATAATTCGATTGAATTGAATTATTGATATGAGTCTATGCTATTCGATTCAGCTAGGCTAATGTTTATGAAGACTCTAAGTGCTCATTGAAAGAAAATTTCTCGAACCAAATTATTTTAGTGCGGAATCCAATAAGACTGAGGTAGAATTTTTGTGCCTTCGGCAGTGACGGGAAAACAGATAAAAGCAGTACTCGGCCAGTAGAGGGCATACCGGGCTAATTACCCTTTTGTGTCCGTAAGTAATGACGATTTGCGGATAAATTTCTATAAAAACCTTTGCGAAAATGACAGACAAATAGTCTATATGACCCCTCAGCATAATTTGAAAACTTATACTCTTGTGAGTGGTATGTTGGGTAGCATGTGATATGTGTGAATGGTGTAAGCAGTATGGTGTGAGGTGTAAGATGAATTTCGGGGACGAAATTCTTAGAAGAAGGGGTGAATGTGACGACCCGAGAATTTAGAAAATTTATTAAAATCTTAAATGATTGATTTAAGGTCACATAATAGGCCTAGACAGAAAATAAGTGTATGCGTTTGATATTTTCAGGAAGGAATGTGACGCCCCCAAAATTAGGTATACATCACCCATCTTGGGACGTCAGATACATAGTACAAAATACAAATACAACTTACTAATACAACTGTCGTGTACAATACGACAAAATATAAACTGTGAGTTTGAATACAAATATTATCTTCTAGAGAGTATTCATACTCAAAAAGAGTCCTCATTACATTTATTAACACACCATTACATAGAATAGTGAGGACTACTAACTAATACTATCATTCGGACCATCACTCCGTTCCCCGACTTGCCCCAGCTACGTTCTCATTTCCTGAAGAGAATAGTGAAAGAAAGGGTGAGCTCAACTAGCCCAGTAAGAAATATCATGACTAAGATAATGCAGAATAAATTATCATTAGCCTTCAACAATGTTAAACTGATAAAATATAATAGACATCAAGTTTAACTGCAGCGGAACAAGCAATCCATTAAAAGAGTCAAGTAGAAAATAAACTCTACTATCTTTTATGATTTAAAAGATTTTCCAACACTGCGATCGCTGAGACTCAGCTTAATAAAATAATTCACATCATCGAATCACCCCTGCACTACGGCCAAGGATATTCGTATATTCATTAATGGTCATGATCATGCCAACAATTGTCCATCAACGCACTACGGGCCAATGAGGACTTTTACCACATCATTTGTAACATTACGGTCATGATTATACCGAATAATCCCTGGTCATAATCATACCAAGTCCATCTATGCACTACAGGCCACAGATGACTTTTAACATTTTATAAACATGAGGATGATGACAATGATATAAGAATTCAATAAAACAAGTTCAAGAATTAATTTATCCAAGAATTAACAACGTCCAAATTGTCAACATGATACTGCTTTGTGGAGTAAAATTCAAGAATGCTTAGAAGAATATTTTCATGAAAAGATACTGGATGAAACGCAATTATCAAGGATATTCCACAAATTTCATGGAGTATAGAAGTCAAAACTTAACCAATTGAGTACAATAAAGAATGGAATAACAAAAGAAATCACCATGCATGCGATAGACCGCACAAACAGGTTATTCCAACAGAATAATAAATAATGGAACCAGGTCCGGCGTAAACGCACAGACAGGATATTCCGACAGAATAATAAATAATGGAACCAGGTCCGGTGTAAAACACACAGACAGGATATTCCGACAGAATAATAAATAATAGAACCAGGTCCGGTGTAAAACACACAGACAGGATGTTCCAACAGAATAATAGAAGAATGTCACCAAGTATAGGGTAGACCGCGTATACAGGTTATTCCAACAGAATAATAAGAAATGGAATAACAACAGTTCTCTTCATGAATAAGAAAGAATAACACCCCTTACCGTTTTAAAGACGAGCTGAAATAAGGAAGTAGTTAAGTAGCAGAATACTCTTCTTCTCTCTCTCTATAGTTTCTCTCTATAGTTTCTCTCTCTAGAGTTCAGTGAATTCGTAAGAAATAATGAAGGAATGAGCTGCTATTTATAGAAAAATAGAATGCATAGTAACTAATCCATGAACGGTCCAGATTGATTACTTTAATCTGACGGTCCATATTTAAAGAAAAATCTTTTAAATAAAATATAATATATTCTATTTATAGAATAACTTTACTAAAGTATTCTGTTTTATATAAAAAGATGTTTCTGTTTTATTACGTTAATAATACGAATAAAACAAAACGTCATTATCGCTAAATATTTCATATTATTAACTGACAATAATTGAATCAAACTGAGTGACTTCTCACATAAGCATTAATAATCAATACCGTGTGCTACTATGCAACCACACGTATTACTGTACTTTTACTACCGAGTAGTTCAACAGTAACAATGGTAAAATTTCGCCGTTATTTTTAATAAAATATTTTTGTCGTTTTCTCAATCCGACAATAATTCCGTTGTGGGGTCCACCAATGATTGTGTCGTTGTACGAATATTCCCTGTTTAAACGAATATTCCCCGACCAATCGAATATTATATAACAACTTGCGTACTTTGCAAAATTTATAAATATTACCCACAACTATAACATTATATCAAATTAACTCCATAATATTCAAAAATGATATTTATAGAAAATTCATCTTTATTTATAAAAGTTGGGGTCTTACAACCTCCCCTTCTTATGAAATTTCGCCCTCGAAATTAGGGTACGTACCTGGTATGTCGAAGAGGTAAGGATACCTTGATTTCATTTCAGATTCTAACTCCCAAGTCATTTCCTCAACATCGTGGTTTCTCCACAAAACTTTGACTTGAGGTATAACCTTGGAGCGTAGAATATGTTCCTTCTTATCCAAGATTTGAACAGGAACTTCTTCATACGTCAAATCTTCCGCTATTTCGTCCGGTTCTAACTCAATAATGTGGTTCGGGTCTTCCACATATTTGCGTAACATGGATATGTGAAAAACGTTATGAACACGAGACATACTTGGCGGTAAAGCGAGTCTATAAGCCACAGTTCCTACTCGATCGAGGATTAAAAATGGACCGATGAATCGAGGATTGAGCTTTCCTCTCTTTCCAAATCTCGTAACTCCTTTCCATGGAGCAACACGTAAGAACACATGATCTCCTACATCAAATTCCACGTCCTTTCGATGAAGATCAGCATAACTCTTTTGTCGATCTTGTGAGGTTTTTATACGTTGTCGGATCGTTTGAATCTTTTCTGTAGTCATACGTACCAACTCCGGTCCCAACAACGTTGCTTCACCCACCTCATCCCAGCATACTGGAGAACGATATTTTCTTCCATACAATGCTTCGAATGGAGCCATGCCAATACTTACTTGATAACTGTTGTTGTAGGAAAACTCTACCAATGGTAAGAACTTGTCCCAACTTCCCTTGAAGTCAAAGACACAGAGTCTTAATAGATCTTCAAGAGTTTGAATAGTCCTCTCTGATTGTCCGTCCGTCTGAGGATGATATGCTGAACTAAATCGTAACTATGGATACTGGCATACCATGCAGTCTTACAATCTCGTTTATGTACATACGAGCAAGACGTTCAAGTGTATAAGTTTCTCGTATCGGTAAGAAATGAGCAGACTTGGTCAATCTATCAACAATGACCCAAATCGCATCAATACCTTAAGAAACCCTTGGAAGACCGGTAACGAAATTCATGGTAATGTGCTCCCACTTCCATTCTGGAATTTCAAGTAGTTGCAATGGACCTTTTGGTACTTGATGCTCCTCTTTGACTCGTTGACAAGTTAGACACCTTGAGATAAACAACGCTATCTCTCTCTTCATATTGCTCCACCAAAATGTATGACGAAGATCATGATACATTTTGGTACTTCCAGGATGGATTGCAAACGGTGTGTTGTGCGCCTCCATCATGATTTCATACTTTAAATCAGGGTTGTTAGGAACACAAAGTCTGGAGTTGACTCGAAGTATTCCTTCTTCATCGATTCTTGCTTCCGGCATAGCACCTTCTTGCACTTTCTTCCTCATACGCATCAGCTCCAGGTCTGTAGCTTGAGCAGCTTTAACTTTATCGATTAAAGTCGGTTCTACTCGTATATTCGCCATCATCACATGGGTCCCTGGAGTCTTTAACTCTATCTCCATCCTTTGCAAATCACACAAAATGGGTCTTTGTGTTGACAATATCGCACTCGTACTTGCATATAATCTTCTACTCAATGCGTCAGCTACCACGTTCGCTTTTCCAGGATGGTATTGAATGGTATGATCATAATCTTTCAACAGTTCAAGCCAACGTCGTTGTCGCATGTTGAGTTCCTTTTGAGTGAA